>JAWNMX010000266.1:0-600000 GCA_035043575.1 Drosophila seclusa | reverse complement strand
GCTACTCTTCGTTTTTTCTTCGTTCTTTACCCAAGTTGCGGTATTTAATGGTTTGCCTTTTTTTGCTTTCCTTTTTTGTGGGTCCAGCTGTTGTTAATTCCTGTAAGCGTCTACTTTTTGGATGGAGTTACACATGAGAAGGCATTTCCATTTACTAAAATTGTTTCATATGTTTTGGCATTCGACTGGGAAAGTAACTAAGGGAATTACCTGTAATTACAGCAATTAAATTCCTTCAAATACATTTTCTGAATTCATTCTGGACTCAAATATAATGATCATTAAATATTTGCAGCTCAAATTAGTGTTGCCATTAATGATTTAAGTCCAAATTTAGATAACAGCTATTAACTCTGAAAATTTAATCAAACTTGCAACTTTTCCTCTTTAACTTTAATTTTAAGTCTAAAATGGATAAGCCTGTGTTGAGAGTAGTGAAGGTATAATATCGATTTTAATCATTTAGACATCGATAAGCATGAAGGATTACATATTTTTGAAAACTTCTGTCACCCTCAAATTTTTAATATATATTCGAAAATAAATCTGAACACGCAAGAAATTCCCAAGTCGCAACTATTTGCAAGCATTTTTCTATATATGTATATGTATATATATGTATGTGTGTAAGTATGTGCACACAAACTGACGCGCACGGCTTAAGGACCTCGACACGAGACGACACCAATTGACTGCCATATGCACATAACTAAGCAGTTGCTCCCCAAACAGTTGACAAGAGACCCAGGCGGACGAGGGGGCGGACAGAGATCGTCCGACTGCTGCTGCATTGCATATTTTATAACGGGGCGTACCACTTTTTTTCTTCTTCTTCTTCTATTTTTTGTTGTGTGTGTGATTTTGTATTTTTTTTTTTGTGTATTTTTTGTTTTTGGTAGCGCTTCTGAATAAACTCCCCACTGAGTCAGCAGAACTAGAACTAGGCTGCAAACGGATTATGAGGACATGCCGCAGGGCGTCAGGCTTAGTTTTCGAAGCGGCGTACGTGAATAACGGCATGGGCACGTAAACGGGATCGTGGGGCAAGTAGGTGGTGGCATGGCAGAGCGGTGCAAAAATAGTAACTCTGCTCTATTATGAATAGAGCTGCAAAAAGGAAGAGGATGAGATAAAAAAATAAAAAATGTTATAGTAATGTGGCAAATAAAAAATGATACGAAACAAAAATGAAATTGTGCCGTGGCTGGAATGAAATGGCATGCCACTACTCGCACCTCATGATGCAGACTAGTTTTTTACTCTCCCTCTGTCTCTCTGTCTCTCTCTCCCTCTCCCTCTGTCTCTTTCTGTCGCAGTTTTGACATTTTGGCAACTTTTGTGTGGGTTAATAAAATGTTGTATTATGTCATATATTTTGGACAGCGCAAATGTAATTGTATGAAATCTGCTTAGCTGGATGGATGGCGCTAGTTACGTAAGCTACTATATATATATACATATATATATATATATACATATATTATATTTTTTTGGCTACAATGGATTTTGGATGATTGCCAAAAGTTAATTGGAAAAGTTTTGCGCGGCAGCTATAAATGTGGTTAAGGCTAGCTGAAATGATTGCAGCCGGACTCGTAGATAGAAAATAGTTTCCTTAAAAAAACCAACTAAAATGACATGCATAAAAAACTTTGCAAACTTCAATCATTAAAATTATCTCCCCAAATGTTAAGCATTTTTTTTTTCTTTTTGTTAATGGGCATAGATAAAAGATGTGATTGATGAGATTCCGTTGCCCAGAATGAAACTATTTTTATTTCGATATTTATTTATTATATTATATGCGAACTAGAATCAGACAAAAAAATAAAAATGACAAATGTTGATTGGAAAAACCAAAATGATTACAAATGATTACCATCGGGTTTACGGATGAGTCTCAGTTCAGCAGAAGCCAAAAGCTTTAAGTTCATCAGAGGAGCGAGGCACATCCCAACATTTTGCCCAATAATCTGTGAGAAGTTGCAACGTGCCAGCAATATAGAGCCTAGCTGCAAGGCAGTTTGCATTCATTTTTGGCAACAAAATGCAGCTCACACACATGACACATGGGGCAACAGTCTAACGTGTGCCACGTGTGCCAGTAAAAAGTGAGATTTTACCTGTTGGCGCAGTCGGAATTTATATTAAACTGTGGAAGGACGCGAAACACGCGAAAAAGACGATGCGAAAATATCGAAAATGTTGCCGCTTTTTTGGGTGCATGTCCTGGCAATGAGCCAAAGCGAATTCTGGGTTTTTGTGGGCCGCAGCTGGTTTGTGGCATTTTCATTATGAGTCGAAAGTCTGATAAACCCTTTCCCCCTTCATCTCTTTTCCTATTGCAGTTTTCGCATCAATCGCATTGAGTCGCCCATATTGAAGTACGAGGGAGATTGCGGTGAATCGCTGACCATCTATGATTCGGATCATGCGGATCCTGCCCGGATTATCAAGACCTTCTGCGACACGTTCTCGCGACCGATGGAAAAGGTGGACTTTGTGAGCACAAGTCCATCACTCTATGTGCAGTTCGATTCGAAGACGGGCAGCTATAGCGGCAGTTCACTGTACTACTGGGCGCACTACGACTTCTTCAATAACACACGCTTCGGTGATCCGGTGCCCAACACTCTCTGCGACGAGGTGATGTACGCTTGGAAGCACCCTGGCGGTCGTCTGCGCTCCCCCCTCAACTCACTCATCTTCAAGCGAACGGGTGGCAGCGATGTCCGGTGTCAATATAAATTCGTGACCGATCGGCGTCTATATGCCAGGGCCATTATTGAGGTCAATTCGGTGTCCTTCAAGGAGCTGCCGTATAATAGCAATGCGTGCACGCGTTGCCACGAGGAGCGGGTGGACAAGCTGGTCATCTGGGAGGAGCGCGACAAGTTCCAAAACAATTTGGCCTGTTTCTGCGACAACATACCGAGGGCGGTGCGTGTGATATCCTCGGCGGATCAAATGAACCTGGAGATGATTGTTCAGGGACAGCATGCCATAACGTCGTACTTTAAGAATCCCAATCCATTGTTCGAGGCAACCTATGAGTTTGCACATGGTCCACTGTGTGGACCCATCACCTTGGGACCCTCACCCGATGGTGAGCTCGTCTTTCCCTATAAGAAGGCGCTGGCGATGGTGGCGGGGCCAATGGCACCACCGGAGCACCACTATCGCAGGGAGAAATGCATCTGGGAATTGAAGGTTGCATCGCAAAGGGATCTCTGGCTTAATTTGGAGAAGGCGCGTTTCGCCGAGCGCAGCTGTGAGAGTGCCAAGATTGAGGTCTATTTGGCTGGTCGTTTGGAGCCGCGTTTTGTGGTTTGTCCCGAAAACATTTCACTGGCCAGGGATTTGCCCATCCTGACAACTGCCGAACTGGGTGCCACTGGCGCCGATCAGGAGCCGTTGCCGGTGCTCATTCAATATACGGGCGATGGTCAGCCTGGTAAGAATATCTTTCGACTAGTCTGGACCGAGCTGTTCCACTTGCCCCGCAATCCCGACGGTAGTCTGTCCGCGTCCCTGTTGCAGGATGGCGGCTGCGACTTCCGCTGTCCTGGCGACACCCAGGTCTGCATTCCGCGTCATCTGCTGTGCAACGGGGTTGCCAATTGCCCCAATGTGACGCACACCTCGACGCTGGCCCAACTAACGCGGCACATTGAGTGGAATCTGGAACAGCTCGGCCTGCTCCACAAGGCCAACGAGTATCGACAGCTCGTCCTGCACGACGAGTCCCCAGAGATTTGCCTGCAACGCAATATCAGAGAGCTGCCCCTCGCCAAAATGGCACTCATCGCTCTGGGAGTGTGTACAATGTTTTTCCTGCTCATTGCCATCCTGAGACGCATATGTCGGGGAGCGCCGAAGCAGCCGGGATTGCAGCACCTGGAGGAGGATTACTAACTGCTCGGCTCCAAGTAGTTCTCTCTCTCTCTATCACTCTTTCGAAAATGCATCCGGTGCTGGCTCTAAATTGGAAAAGTTTCCAATGCGTAAACTCTTGAAATATTTTCAATTGAAGTTTTTCCAATTAAACGCAAAATGCTTTTGTTGACGAACTTGGTTAAAAGATTATGAAAGAACTTACCAACTATTTAGCCCAGCCTTAAAGCCATTTTGTTAATACTTTTCCTTTCATCGGTATTCCTCCCCCCTACCCCCTCCCAACTTTGTTTATGAATAAAAGAAAATGCTTAATAGCAAAGAAATAAATGTGTGCAAAAAAAAACCAAAATCTATCAATTTTTTCCATGTAAGCAACGTGACAGCTATTGAATATTAATTAAAATAATTATACGAAACAAACTCGAAACATATAAATGTTTAAAAAACACAAAATGAAAAATGATTAACTGCCCTGAATAAATTAATTAAGCGTAAAATTGTCACGTGATAATTGTTGAAAAAAATAATAAATAAAACGAAAGAAAAAAAAAAATCGAACACAGCATAGTTTAACGAGCATTAATTAATTAGATATTAATTAAGGTAGACACGTACAATGACAAAAGAGATAAAGTAATAACAAAAAATAAAAATAAATAAGAAAACAAAACAAAGAAAAACAAAAAAAAAATTGTTGGTGGTTTTTATTAGTTATTATACGTATGAAAAGAATACAATGTATTTATAATTGGCAAATTGTCAAACTAAAAAAAAAGAAAAGAAGAAGAAAAAACCAGGCGTACATAAGTAAATGCATACATGAATAATGATGTATATAATGTACGATATACAATACATATATATATATATATTTTTTGCACATAGATTTACCTAGACCATAAATGAAATTCCATTTGAATAGTTGGAGGCGAAAAATGGCTGACTTTTCTGCGAAGAAATGCAACAAAAAAATACCGTATTAAATACCTTTAAAGTTCCCCAAAATACCAGATGAAAAAATTGTAAAGTTCTGCCGGAATGGTTTTAGCAATTAAGTCGTATTATATAGACTTAAGTCATAATATATATATATATACAGAGTTTAAAAGGCATTGTAGCGGTGCCAGCAATGAATACCGATCGATACTCGCAAGTATATACAGATATACATATAGTATTAGATACTTGGATATTTCATTTTGATATCAATTTCGCCTATCAATGTCGTAAGTAAATAGTCAACTCTACAATAATTGTCGAAAAGTAGAATGAGATGCTCAACACAAAGTTTTAATAATGTTAATATAGTAGATCGATAAATAAACATTTTCTTTCATTGGATTTGATTGACTTGAACAACAAATGCAGCTTAACAAATCCATTTTCTATATACATATATAATAATGATCTTCTGATCTACTAGTGATCGGATTCATCCGTTTGATTGTTTACTCTAGATATGGATGTGCTTCTTACAGATTTCAATTGAGACTTAACAATTATGCTTTTTGTTAACAATAAGCCCAAAAAACGCCGCTGCAGTGCCACAAAATGAATTAGAGAGAAACATAAACAACAATAATGAAAAAATGAAAAAAGAAAAATGAAAAAATGAAAAAAGAAAAATGGAAAAATGAAAAAATTAAAAAGCAAAATGAAAAAATGAAAAAAATGAAAAAGCAAAATGAAGTTAGAACACATATTTTAGATGTACGTCAGAATTACATATAAGAATTCAATGAAAAAAAAATAATACACACACTCACACACACACACACACACACACACAGATAGACAGACAGAAGAACATAAATAAACGCAATGTGAAAAAAACTAACGGTGGCATTTGAATGGAAAATGAAAGGCGGGTTGGCAGCACCGCCCCCCCAGATGCATCCCTGTTTGCCAACTGTCAACGAGACGTGACTAAGTGAATAAAGGGAAAGCTCAAAGGGAAAGCAAACAAACGCGAAGAAATCGAAACCCACAGCGATTTATATGTCAGCCAATCCACAGATCGCAGTGTCAAAAAGCAACCGATTTGGAAAAACAGAGGCGCGTGAGAAAAAGCAACTTTCGTTGAAAATTGGAAACGCACAGCATAAAAAACAAAAAAAAAAAAGAAAACCAAAAAAATATTGCAATGGAAAGCGTTCCTGGGCCACGGGGCAAACGGCCGCGGGTGCAGGTATCCCAGGAGAACAAGGAGCTGGCGATTGCGCGCATTCGCAATGGCGAAACCAAGGCAAGTATTTCCCGGGAACTGGACGTGCCGGAGTCGACGGTGCGCGGCTGGGTTAAGCGGGCGGATCTGCGCATTGCACGCACCATGCTTGAGGGTAAGTTGGAGATTCACCCTTGACTTATGCACATGTGCACCTTATGCACTCATGCACTCTTTGTGACCAGGCAAGGAGAATGCGTCGCCGGCTACGCAGCTGCCGCGACCCACCAAACGGGATCACAGTGGCCAACCGGTGGCAGTGACGCCCGTGGGCTTACCGATGCCAACGCAACTATTCCAGCATGCGGCGAACAGTCAGCTCCAGCTCACTGATTGGCTGCACATCTTCAATGTGGGCATACTGAATTTTACGCTTATTGCCACAGCCGCCTATTTGCGGGCATGCAGTCGTGGCACCACGGATCGCCAGTCCCTCTGGCAGATCATATGCGAGTATGTGGATGAGGCGGGCTGCAATCTGGCTGCCAATGGGGGGGCAGTGGCATTTAATCGGCATTCTGCCCGCAATGCCGGCTTTGTGGCGCCACATCTGCACATCACCGCCGAGGATGATGAGGATTCTGTTGGGGATAACGGGGATGATGGCGATGGCGGGGATGGTGCGAATGCGTTGCGGTTGCCATGAAAATGAAATCGATTTATTTATGTACCTGTTTATATGCGACATGCAAATAAAACGCCTGTCAATGGGATTATGTTGTTTAAAGCAAATAATTGCATTTTAATTAGCTGCGAAATAAGTGCGATAATTGGCTCCTAGGCTCTGCTCCGGTCTCTGCTGTCTGGTGTCTGTTGTCCGGCGTCCGGTGTTTTTCGTACTGAATACGAATCTGATTCTGATGCGGCTGACTTTATTAACCATATTATTATTTCATTTCGTTGAATGTGTCATGCGAATGTTTCCATTTGAAATTGTTGATTTTATTGTTACTTTTTATCCTGTGTGCATGTGTGCGTGTGTGTGTGTGTGTGTCCTGCTGCCATACAGTTTGGTCAGAGTCACGTAATTAAGCGGTTTTGTTTGCGGCTTTGCCACACATTAATTGCTCATGTTAAATGTGAAATTTACTTAGTGCCCGTAAAACGAAATGCATAAAAAAATAAATACAAATGTTCTCATTCAATCATTCAATCATTCTTTCAATCACGAATAAAATTCAATTTCAACGCTACGTGTTCTGCATTTTGCCTGATGCGGATTCAACATTAGCGTATTCAAGGATTAAAAGGATCAAATATTTGAATGTCAGAATATTAGTCCTAAATAAAATGCTGGATGAGCTTTGAGATTATTATTTATTGAACCAATTTGATTGAAAATTTGAATATTTCATTTTTTGCCAATTTCTTTTAAGCCGGCAATTTGTCAGCCCTTTCTGGCTTTAACTAAAACACTCAACTGCAACGGCGTGGCGCATAAAATACACACCTAATTGAAGGCTTATCAGGGTCACGTTTTTATGTTCACTTTTTTGTTGCTTGTGGATTTAATTCACAAGGCACCTGCACCCAGCACCCAGCACACAACACACAGCTTTGTGGCTAGGCCAAGTCTAAGCCAGAAGCGTTGGGTAATACGGCACGGCAGCGATTATCCGGCAGTTCATTGAGAAATGCTGCTAGCTGCTTAACGCGAAACTTTTCCATTTTCATTCGTTGCGCGCAAGACCATAAAAAGAAATATGGAAAAAGGGCGGCACAAGAAAACGACCCAACAATCCCGTTTGTTTTGCGATTTTCTCAATCACTTTTTTGGGCACGGACGAGCGGACGGGCGGATGGACAGATGGACGGAGGCCGAAGTTCTTGGAGGCCTATCAAAGTTGATTATCGTAGAATATTTTGAGCAAGAGATTTTCGCTTGTGGCCTATACCTGATTTAAGGCATAAGCCACAGGGATTTGCGACCCAGATTTGGGGCAGCTTTCCTTAAGCCATTTTTGCGGGCTCCAAAATATAATATTGATGAACTTGTTGAGTATCGCAAAAATGCAACTTTAATTGCATTGAAATCAATAAACGTATAGGGGCACAAATATTTTCACAAATTGTGTGTTGAAACGGAAACGGAAATCAAATGGCACAGGCACACACACAGAGACACATAAAGGACTGCTGCTGCAGCTGCTATAAAGGTGCTCAGCTTTTATGGCCAGCGCAGAGGTAGAGAGCAAAGAGTCTCACTCCAGTCCAAAATAAACGCATTTCGTTTTTGAATGGGAATTGCGGTTGCAGCTGGCAAACCTTCATTTACCTCCTGCCAAGAAGCTGCCCACATAAACACACACACACTCACATACACACACCAGTCATAAATCAAACACGTTTAATTAAACTTTTGCGCGTGGCACTGGACGCGAAGGATGCGACGGGGAGGCCAAATTGGGGGCGTGACAAACGTGGGCAAACTTTAGCGCCTGGCACTAAGTAAAAATGCAATTAGAAGTGGCAGGCAAAAGTCAGAGGAAATGTAAAACGTCGAACTGCCAAAGGCAGCCTCAAGCCCCATGCCCCATGCCCCACGCCCCGTCCTGGTCACGTTCGCAATAGACAATCGACATGGTGCATAATGCTTGCAATCTAGTTGCGCATTGTGACTCGATTGTGAAGCAAGTCGCCGACAATGGCTCTTTCTGAAGTTGGATTCAGTTTATTGCTTGATAGTTAGATAGTTACGCTTTTAATTGGTGCTCGAGTTGCACAATCGAAGGACTCTCCACCCGATATAAGGATCTCGCTGATAAGGATATATGTTGAAAACAGTTCAGTTAAGTTTTGATGGAGTTATGGCTTTGACTCAGAATATGAAATTCGATTGACAAATGTATTTCTGCATTTTTATTTAAGTATTAAGAATCGGTTAATCTGTGTTGACAAAGTAGAGGCAATGGATACTTTAGTCCTTGTCGTATATGCGTTTTCTTCGAGCTTCAGCCCAACATGTAACTTGACAAATTAAGTTGCAAATGGACAATTTTGTAGTCAACAAATTCAGGATTTCAGCAAATGCCCAAGAAGCCCCTAAATAAGCGACTGGCGGAAAACAAAACGTTGCAAGTGCAGCGGCAAAAACTGTAAATTATTTGGAGAAATGTTTTAGCACCTCGAAAGTGACGCGGAGATGCGAAACCTATCCCCAAGCGTTCTCTTTCCTGCTCCGGGCAGTGTCATTGTGAAAGGAAATCACGCAATAAACTACCGACGAAAACAAAACTTTAACTACATTTTCCGTTAGCCGCGAAGCTCGACTGCAAAAACTTTTTGAAACAATACAATTTATATTTATGCGGCGTCGACGATGACCCAGAAAAACGAAAATGCCAAAGAAAATGCGGTCCAGCATTCAGAAAAGGATGAGAGACGGAGACGGAGACGCAGGCAGGACCCTTTATTTAAGTGTGGAAATCTACTCGACCCACTTTGTGTGTGTGTGTGGTGTGCTGATAATGGTCTGAGAAACTTCTGCATGCTTACCATTTGAAAGGCTGCTCGGATTGTTGGACAAAACCCAACAACAATTTTTAAACTAAATAATTGTTATTTTACATAAGAAAAGCGAAGGAAATGCAACTAAGCATTAACAACCTGTTGCAAGCTGAAGGTGAATATTTCATCCTAATGCATTTTTGATTTATTTTCTAGCACAAAATAATCGCCAGTAGTGTTCATTAGACACAATGACGCACAAACGACATACGACTTGATGAGAAATGGTGAGTTGGAAGCTAAATGAACTATTCCCGTTGCTAATTAGTTTTGGGCAAGAAATCTTGTTTGTTGTGCTCGGGCGCATGTCATAGGCGAAAACTTTGCAATCAATACACATGTCCTGCCAATTAAATGCCCCAAACGAAACAACCAATGCCAAAGTCACAACAATGACAATAACAATGAGTTAGTATATCATAGATGTGTGTAGCCGACATGGAGATACCCTTCACTATCAAAACAAAAAAAATCAATGTCCATTTTGTTGTGAACAAGTAATTTACCCATAAAATCCAAGAAATATTATTATTTTTTTCTCAATAAACAGATTTCTAAAAAGTGAAATTTGTCACTTCCTAAATATTATTATAATAAATACTATTTACAAATATTCGCAATACTTTTATATTATTATATTTTATTTATTATAAATTTATCTTTTGTCCGTCTATTATCACAAATTATTTGATGCGCTGTTGTGCATAACTCATCTGCCTAACCCAATCCCAAGGATAGGGTATTAAACACAACATATGGCAGCAATGTGCATGTGTGTGGATGTGTGTGTGTGTCCAAATGGCTGGCGGATGTTGATTGTATGCCCACAGACGGTCGAAGCACATAATGACCCAAAATTCTATCAATCCAAATGAAAATTCCCCAGTCGTGCGTATAATTGGAATTAATACAAAAAGCAGCTGAGAAATATTGTTGGGTTGCGGAGAGAGAAGGAGAGGAGGAGAGGAGCAGAGGTCAGCGGAGACCGAGGAAAATGAGAGGGTTAGCTGCTGCTGTATCATATTTAATACCTAAGCTGAAGTCTGGACATTCGTAGCCAGCTGTTGTTGTGTGGATTGTCCTGGACTACTAGAGACTACATCCAGCTTGGATAGCCAGTGTTTATAAAATTCAATTCAATTAGCAGCGAATCAAAATAGTCAACGTTTTGTGTCCTTTGTTCATAGCCAGAGAAGCTTCATTTGTGGCGCCCCCAAGGGGGTATTGAGAATATGTTAACCATTACAGTGGATGGATGTGTGTGAACAGTAAATCTGTGTGACAGACTGACTTTTAGTTGTCTAAAAACATTGTTAATAAATATTAAAGCATACTTTTAGGCTGAACTATAAAATCTCGAATTAGAACTAACTCTAGCTTGAGACATATCCGCAAAATAACTATTTACCATACAATGTGAATATGTATGTTCAGTTTAGATAAATTATTAGAACTGAATAATAACTAAAAAACAATATTCCTTCCTGTGCAGTCGCTTCTTCCTTGCTTCACTGTACACACACATAAAATCGCCAACGATGTTACCGCATTTGATTAATGGCTTTTGATATTTAATAACCTTATGCAAAGCGACGCGCTGTTAAGCAGTAACCACAACAAGCTTTTGTTGCACAGCCACCCAAAATTAAGCCGCACACAAAAATACACACACAAAAACCCATAAAAAATGAAAAAACAATATTCACTTCAACACTTGAACTAAACCAAGGCTCGAGAGCAGAAGTTGTGGCATATTGATAATAATGGAACTCACTTGCCGCCAATGGCACTAAATAGCAATAAACAACTCATTTGCACACTTTTTCCAAAAACCATTTAAAAAACTTTCGGTTATAAAATTTGTGCAAACCATAAAAAGCAAATGCCGTCAAACTATAACGGTTTTTTTACTTCTTTTTATGTTTACTTTGGCTTCAAATGATTATCAAGGATCAACAATATTTGAATGCGTGTTTCTAGCTGTGACTCGAGACACAATTAGTGTAAATTTTAATGTACCCAATTGGATATAGTGTATGATTATTGGTCTTGATGTTTATCACACAAATCGATAGGCCTTTGGGGCTCGTTAATCTATCATCGGGTATTATCAGATAACCAGCACTTTTAACAAATTAATTTGTTTCCGTGTCATTTCGGTATGTTTCCCGTTATTTATGTTTGGTATTAATCGGAAGGCGCAACATGTTGCATCGTAGACTGCGCGTGCTGCTCAAAATAAGCTACTACCTAATGCTCATCTGCGGCTTGGTGCCGCGGAGACTGCGCTTGGAAAATGGGCGTGTTAGCATCACAAAAGTATCCACCGGGTATCTGATATATAGTGTGTGCGTGAGTGTGATATTACTGTTGCACATACCGTTAATGATGACCCAACAGTTTTTCGACGGCTACATGAGGGACCACATTGTGCTGCTATGGACTCTAATTGCGACATTGATGATGCGCATTATTGCCATACTGAGTTGCTATGGACTCGTTTGGTTGCAACGCCGTCGGCTCGTACAACTTTACACGGACTTTGTGGTGCATTGGACGACCCACTGGCACATCCTGCGCTGCATTGCCGGCAAGGATGCACTGAAGCGACTGCAATTGCAGCTTGCGTCCCAATTGTGCCGCAAACTGTGCGTTAATTATGCAATGGTCAGTTGCTCGATTATGATGCAGACTAGCCTGCTCACCGAGATCCATCTGCCCGACCTGCTGATGCGTTTCATACCACTGCTGCTGCTCTCCGTTGGAAGAATCACCTTCTTCACGTTGCTTCTGATTCTCAGTCATCAATTTCAGGCCGTACAGCTAGCACTGCAGGCACTAAGAGAAGAGGCAAGATCGAGATTGTTCGTGCTGAATCTCAAGCGGATTGCTGCCATCCACTTTGAGTGCCTGCGGCTGGCGAGGAGAGCCTTCAGCCTCTATGATGTAACCAATGCGAGCTTATTTCTGAATATGTTCGTGGCCAATGTGAATATTCTTTATCATGCCGTTCAATTTGTGAATAAGACAATTGCATCCGATTACTGGGGCGCCATGCTGGGAAATGGACTCGTTGTCTTCAACATTTGGAATGCCGTCCTACTTATGAATATGGTAGATTATGCAGTTAATTCGTGCAATCAGACAGTGCAACTGATTCGACAGTTCAACGATCTGCGCAGACTGGGCAAGGAATCGGAAAGGGAGTTGGAAATCTTCGTGACTCGTTTGCGTGGTAATCGACTTGTCTACAGGATTTGCCACTGTGTGGTCCTTGACAAACCAGCCTGTTTGGGTTATATGGCCTCAGTGCTGGGATATGTCATCATTCTAATGCAGTTCGATCTGAAGCGTAGGAAAGAAGCGGGTTTGAAATACGAAAACTTCTTCAAAAATGAAGAAGAAGGTGTCGAATAAAGTTATTTTGAAATCTTCTTTAAGGTATTTGTAAATTGTCCAAACATAAAATATTATAAATAAAGTATTCTAAATGTTGTATATGCATTTTAATTAATATTTTACAAAGGATAGCAAAAACCTATTTTTGGCAAATAAATAATGGGAAAATATTGAGAAACTGGGAAAGCTTATTTCACAAAGCTCGAATAAAGCACTTAATATATTATGCCAATCGAGCTTTCAGGCTGGCTTGCAGAAGCTGGTTGGCACAGAAGTTTCACCCAATAATAGTTTCCCTTTGAGCGAGGATTAAATATGAATTGTAATCTAGATTAAGTTTAATTACTATTTTTAAGTTTCTAATATAATATTTATTACCTTCTAATATAGGTATTTGTTGATCTGTAAATAGCTTAACAGCCAGATTTAAGTACATATTATATAAATACTTGGACAGATTGGGCATCTTACTTAAACAAAGACAAATTGATTTGTTTTAAATGCATAAGTACATAATTTATCGAGAATACTTTTTATAGTCTATAACTAAAAGCTAACAGCTTAAATATAACACAGTTGTAATACTTTGATTAACTTAAGTACTGGATAAGATAGCATTAATTAGGGCATATTCATGACTATCCAAGGAACCCGTCCGTGAAATCTATAGAAATAATAGTCATATGCCAGCTTGCCCAGTATCAGGACAATAAGGCTGGCCAGCACACAGTTCAGCCAGTCAATGGGATGGATTCGCATATCATCCTCGACTGTAATGTTGCACATATCGTGCCGTGTCAGCGACAGGACCTTGGCACGCCGCATTTCATCACCATGCATATAGGTGCAGGTGACATTCCGTGCATCCCTCACAATATCCTTGTACTTGGTAAGCAGCTCACGCAATCGCATCCCAAACTTGCAAGTGCAGTGCCAAGGATTCTTGCTCAGCAGCAGGAGATTCGCATTCACATTGTCATTTAGGGCATTATCCAGGGCATAGACCTGAAGTTTCCTCAACTGATTGCCATGCAAGTTGAACAGGCGAAAGTTCTCCAGCCAATACGTGTCCTCCAGGACATCAATGTTCGAGATCCGATTGTTTTCCAGCTGCACATCGACCACGTGCTTATAGTGCGGATTATCGCGTAGTGGATTTATGTCGCTGATCTATAAATGATGAATGACTTCTATATATCAGACAACATTCAATTCGATTTCACTCCACTTACTTGATTATCCGTAATATACAATGAGGTTGTATTCGGTGGCAAATAGGCGGGCAGACTGTGGAACTCCAGATGGGAGCAGTTGACCGTGTAAAGTGGAATGTATGATTTGGGAATGATGTGATGCATCAAACATGTGCAGTTCAAAAGATCTATATGCGATTGACACTCTCTTCTCAGCACCTGGAATTAGCAGTAAAAGGTTATCAGTGAGGTAAAGTTCCAGGAGTCAGGAGGCATACGCACCACTTTGTAGTGCATGACGAGAATCATTTGTCGCTCCTTGTACTTGCGATCGGTGCAGATGAGCTCTTCCCGATCCGCCACGAGGCGACCCTTCTCCGGCTGCAGCAGGATCCACTTGAAGTTACGGGTGCAATTCCACGGATTGCCCGCCAGATACAGCTGTTGGAAGGAGCGTGGCAGTATCAGCGGACCATCCAACTGGATTAGCTGATTCCAACGCAAGTCCAAAACTTGCAACGCATGCAATCGCCTAAAAGTGCGTGCCGAGATATGCGAGAGATTCGTCCAGGATATGTTGATTGCCTGCAATTGGTCCATATCCGGAAAGTCCAATGTGAACTTCATGAAGCCGCTATACTCGATGGTCAAGGAGCGCAGCTTGGGAAACTTGAGCAGCTCTCCAAGCGGATTAAAATCCACCTTTGGCCAGCCACAGAGAAGCATTTGTTGAGCAGGAAAATCTCTGCCCAACTTGGAGCTATACAAGATATATTCAATTAGAAAGCAGTTGGGTTTCTAACATCCTTTTCCATACTTGAGCACCGCCAGATTGTTCATGCCGCCATAGCATCGGATTAATCCATATCCTGTGGAACGAGTGCAGTTTCCATCTGCTGCCTCCGGCGCTGCTGTCCAGTTCACGCAGTTGTGGATGGGGCGGTGCAACAAGGTGGGCAAAGCTGCCACTGCCAAGGGTGCCACCGATGTGGATGTTGTGGTTAGAGTCGTCAACTCCGCGGCGCCACAATATCTGTGTGCAAAACCGTGCATAAATTAGCGACTATTATAACTGGCACGACTACGTGTTTGGAAACCTGCCTAATTCACGCAATTAGAGTCCGTATAAAACTGCTGCGTCCACCTTTGGGAGGTGCCACACATTTAATTTATGTCAATGACAAGAGCTAAACCTGATTTAAGATTTTATGCAGCGACTATCTTAATTATCTGCTTATGGAGTTCTCTCAATCATATGAGAAGAGATTTAGTCTATTCCAAAATGTATCTCTTTTCGCTACCCTTTTTTATGCGTGTGCCCATAAAAAATGATGAAGTGCATCAAATTTAATCGTTAAATTTGAGGAATCTTTTTACTAACGAATATAAATCAATAGTTATCTGTCTTTTTAGTCGGCTTGTACAACTTTTGTGTCCATCTTGGTGAATATTCCTGCTTTGTCCGTCTTTTGAAATCAGATCTATATAAATCATTTGTATATGGTTCATACGAACTTTCGTAGGTCTAGCTAAAATCAAGGTGCCAAATATTAGAGCTAATACTGATTTTTTTCTGTGCAAATTAGCGGCTAGTAACACAGGTGATGATTCCACTTGGCACCTTGGTGGATCAGTTTGTATGGACAGTATATACGATAAAGTTGGACGTAACCGACAGCAGAATACTCTGATCCCAGTGTTATCAGTTGTGCACCTTTCATATCAAATCAATAATGAAAAGAGATCAAACTGACGCAAAACTAATATACACTTCTACCTGCTGCACCAGAGTATAATAGTGCCGTCAAATGGCTGATTTGATGGATTATCTTGGAAAGTAAACGATAAACACTTCACATACAAAGTAGATCACATTTGAATAGGGCTAAGAAAGATTTACCTTGACTAATTTTAGTTGCAATTTAATAGCAAATATTTAATATTATTATTTAAAATGCATTTTGTGTTTACGTAACGAATGCCTTTAAAATTTATTTAGCTGCAATTAGCAACTTCTCGGTCATATGGTCATATGGTCGCTGAAAAAGTGTTAACATTAATAATATACACGAAATGACAAAAAAAAAAAGCAGCGAAAACCAAAAAAATATTTATTTTAAAATCGACAACAAAAAATGATGGCAATACCAGTAGCTCACGTGTATACTTGGCCAATTTAAAGTATCTGTTGAACAGGAATTGTGAGAACATAAACCAATATTGGCTCAGACTGTATTTCAATTTTGTCGAGCATTTATTTGCAGATTCTATCAAGTTAAGCAATTAAACTACAATCATTTCGCGGACTACCCGTACAGAGAGAGAGTCTGGCTTTAAAATTGAACCAACATGTGGCCGAAATTATTGTTAATTAACAAAGTATGTGAGACATATGTATATACATATTTAGCACCATCATTTTCTACGTTTTTATTACTTTTTTGTGTGGCAACGGAAATAAGGCAAAACACAAAAATTGCTTATCATTTTGCATGTGTCTCTCTTATTCATTTTTGAGCAAAAGAAAAATTTGGAAAATTTAGATATTTGTTCATGTGTTGAATGTGTTTTATCTTTTTCTTCTGTTGCATAACCCAGTACATGGAATTGCCAGTCGATATTCTCAATCAAAGTGATTGCTCAAAGTTGTAATTGCTGAAGTAATTAGTTAAACACCTCCATTGATAAGAGACTTTAACTTATAAGGAGTAACATTTGAACAACTTTAATAACTGCTTGTCAAATTTGGTTTGCCTTTGACTAATTCGACCCGTTAATACTCTATTCGCAATGTGTCAGTTAGGTATACCCCGTTTGCTTGCTTAGCAGTGTGCACAATTAGGGTAGAAGAGTGCCCCGGTCTAGTTGAGAACCTGTATCCGTAATTATTTATCTCTCATGTGCTTAAATATTCGTTATGCTATTATTATACACATCAGCAAATATAAACCAGTCGCAGAGATAATATGGGCACACATTTCAAATAAAAGTCGCTGCGAAACTAGTACGAAATTAAAAAGGTAAACAGAGCTACGATCCGATATGACAGAAGCAAGATAGTGAGATTAGTTCATTACCATAAAACCTGATTATGCTGTTAAGGTCGCGAAGTTACGAGAGAATCTAACAAAATGAGTAAAAGCCAGGAAACAGAATAACAAAATGAAAAAAGATGATGAGAAAAAGAATTAATCATTCCTCCAAATATTTAATAAAGTGAATAGAAAACCCAAAAATATATCTATATATATTTATCAACGCTATTATTAGACGATCTGTTGACTAATTTAAATTAACTAATTATGTGATTTCAGTTTATAATCACTGTTGGAATTTCCAGCTGTGCAGCAAGTATATTTATGGCAACAAAAAGAGCCGATTGGTAAAACTAACACGTCAAATACAATCTAATCCATAAATTAAACCATTTGTAAATCAAAGAAGTTAAGTCCAAGTGATTGAGTACTCAATATACATGATGCACATGTAAATGGCTTTTATGATAAGCGCATTTGTTTCGTTTGTCTCGTTGTGTTGATAAAAATGTGAACAGATCGATTTATGAGAAAGATAAATATTGCCATTGATTGATATGCCTAAAATACGACAATGAAATAAAGCTACATTTTGATAATATAATATTGCGTATACGCAATGTGCGCCAAGGAAATTTGAACTCGCTTATCGAAGGCACCTTCGAATGGAAACACTTTTGATTTTTAATTAATATATATAGCACACCTTCCGAAAATAACCAGTAGCAGGCAAAGACAAATCACATAAGCGCTGCCATCACAATAAACGGCTCGATAGCTCATTGCCATTCTCAGAGGCGTCACATAAAAATCACGGAGAGGCACCGCAACTACGTCTGTGTGTATTGCCTGTAAACGGCTTTAAATCTCGTGCACCGAAAGTTTTCCAATGTTTTTCCGAGTTATGAATTTGCACATGTTGTTAATTGTCAATTCTATAGTTGCAAGTATCGAAGCAAATCGCCCGGCATTTATCTATATGTATTATTTTGATATTTTTATGCTGTCTGCTACATATTTAAATGCTTGTTTTTTTGCTGATTTTATTGTATTTTTTTTTTTTTTTAATCGTCGCGCATCCGTATCTGTCCCGCTCGCGGAATGTGCTACTTTTCTCGCGTTTGAAGTTCAAATGAGGCGTAAATGCGAAACGCTGTCATTTTCTTTCTTTTCATTTTTTGTTTTTGCTTTTTGGCGGCAATAAAAAGATCTCCACAAATCAAAAATCAGCTGTTTTTGCGCGCAAAGAGAACGCTTTTGGTGAGAGTCTGTTTTTTTTTTGTTTTCTTTCTCTGAGGGGGATCTATGTGCGCGCGTGTGTGTGTGTGTGTATAACATTGATTTACGTGTGTATGAGTATCAGCAGCTGATTGTTGTGCGTTTTTAAGCCAAGCAAAAAATGTTAGACAACCTTTTCAAGCGATGCTGGACGCGCATACTAATTGCTTTCAATTAATAAATGTTTTTTTTTGGATTCGATTATTTAATCTTAATTGCTGGCAGAAGTGACGATAGTTGTCCATAAAGTTGTTGTCTATGTTATATGTATATATATATATACAAAGCGACTACATTTTGTACAACTTTAATTATGTTCCAGGTAATTAAAAAGTCAGCCAAATCGTTGAACCCTCAATAATTCAAATGCATTTCTTGGACAATTATTTAAATATTGTTTAATTCTTGTTCTTTTTGCAGTTTGTACATCAATGTCAACAGCGCATTTGGTTTAAAGCTTCTGCAAAGCACATATGTATGTATATCATAACTAAGGAAAATAGTTAACAAAACACCAAAAATTGTGCTCTACACACACATATACATCTAAAACATATATGTAAGCATCCTCTTACAGATGCCTAGGTAGTTAAGTTGTCTAATAAATAGTTTGTTGATTGTTATGTTTTGTTTTTCTTTTGTTTTTTGTTTTTTGGTGTCAAGTAGTGCCCATTTTGGTTTTAGTTACAGAATCTTGAGCTTATTTGGACCACATCAAATGCATTTAAAATATGTAAATGTAACATTCTTATGGCTATGACTTGAGAAATTTGATAAGCTCGCCATTCGATGCCTCCTCGATTTAATTATCTCATTTGAGCTAAGGACTAAAAGTGTCTGCCTGCCCCGATTGGCCATTCAATTTGGTATAACAGTCACAAAATTTCAAAACTAATCACTTAGAGAATATGGAGAGTCCACTTCTTTCGTTGGACTGCTGGTATCACTAACATCCCACTCTGCGTCCTTGTTTCCGTGTTGAACCTTCTCATTGGTTTCGGCCTGCTTTTGACGCTCATACGAGCGCACATCTTCCAGTGTCCAGCCGTGCCACTCATCCACCCAGGCAAACGCCTGACGATGTCCCAGCAGCAGAATCTCCCGAATGCCCCGTTGAATGAAATCCTCCACTTTCGTCTGCAATCCCCAGACCTCGAAGCTGGCATGGACCACCTTGTAGGAGCACATGATGGGCGTGTCAGTTTCACGCCAACCCTCAACGAGTGGACCGCGATCTGCAAAATGAAAGAACGTTGCTCACATTCCTGGCTTATGCAAAATAAGGTCTCTTTTTACACTTACTGCTTTTTTGTGACCTGAAAAACTTGGGATCCTCCTCGCGTTTGTAATGCTTGGCATTGACTTCATCGAAGGCAATGTCCAAGTGCTCCACAGTACGTACCTTCAATTCATCCTCGCTTAGATCCAAGCACTTTATATAGCAAAAATCATTAGATATATGTGTCTTAAGTTACGCTTATAGTTAGTTCTTACGTTTTCGGTGCTGCCATTGTTATTCTCATATTTGGTCTTGATTAGCACATTGAGTTTTGGTATAAAGGAACACTGCAATAAGTAGGAGTTAATGTATAAATACATATCATAAATAATCTATATCACTTTGCTTAATTACCGTGTATTCTGGTCGTGTGCCAAGCCATTTGAAGCGCGCATAGATTGACCGTGAAAATATTATTTAATGAAGGAAAAAATCAATACCCGGAAATAAATTTAGCTGCTTAGATCTATATATAAATATAGCTAGCCAGCTACCATACAAAAATAAACGAAATTGATAGAAAAAATGATGATGCATGCATGACTGGAGATATAATTCCATTTAAATTGATTGAAATGAAATTCTCGCTAACAACAAAATACAGGAAAACATTTCGAATGTTGAACAGAAATTGTTAGAAGCTAAATATTCCGACAGATAGATTTATTAAAGAGCGATACAAAAATCTATTTTTACTTGATTTATTATATATTCATTTGAATACAAGAAATTGCCAGTCTCAATTACAAAGTAAATATTTTATAAAACACTTGATTAAAAATAAGTGAAGACTTTTTTTTCATATAATATCAATTATTGATGAACAGATAGGAAAAATGTACCAACAAATTCCAAATTCAATTTAGTTGACAAGTCGCACAAATATAAAAGAAAAATGTTAACGACCCAAAACCAAAACAATAATCTTAACAATTTACTGATTGTTAGATTGCAGGCACTAAAACCAGTCTGTGTTTTCAGTGATATTAGAGAAAATTCGACGGAAAGTGGAATTAAATCACAATACGACTTGAGGCAACTGTTAATCAATTTACAAACACACAGACAAAATGTAATCTGGCCAACAATTTTCCCGCTGCTGTTGTAAGCCTTATCAGTGACGTAATTTTTATTTAGCTTGACAAGTGCGATATAATCAGATATATACACATCTACAAACACATACATATATAAAGATTTTCGCTTATCGAATTCAAGTTGTGCCATATGGCAAGGAAAGGAAAAAAAAGAGATACTATTTGAAGGAGCCGTGCTGAAAATAGAAGAGTGAATGAGATGGGCATTTTGGAAGGCTCACCTGTTAGCGTGTAGGGATAATAATTCCAGGACTTTTCTGTCACATAGAAGACGCGTGGACAAATCGCCTGTATCCAGTATGGAAGACGACTGCACAAATAATACAGGGTATACAAATATGAATACATTAAATCAAATTCATTCTCCGATCAAACCTGGACAAATGGATCCGTTTTTCTGTGTACTGGCCGGTGCCATGCACGGCATCCTCGCACGGTTTGTTCTCAATTACCTCGACGCCCTCGCCCTCGTTGGACTGTTCGAGGCTGTGGCGCGCAATCATATAAAGCTGTCCGATTTTGTACTGCAAAAAAATGATTGAATTGTGAATGGTGCACATATTAAAAAGTAGGCACCGGTTTTTATTCACCTCCTCCACGGTGAGTGGCATGCAGACGCGATATTCCTTCGTTAATACCATCTTGTTAAGTGATGTCTTTATTTAAAGAAATAATAATAATATTAAACCGAATTTAACGTTACGCAAAGAACGGCACACGAGACGAGACGCAACTGAGGAAAGCAACAACAAAAAGAATGCTGCTGAAAACTTGTGGTGCTTACCTATCGATTACGTTATCGATAGCTTCAGCTAGTGCTGGAATTAGGGTATACATATAGATAGATATAAATATCATCGTACTTGCCTCGCAGTGCCATCGATAACGTTTTTCCATTTGCAAATATCGATTGTGCTCCCAATTACTTCACAGAGTACGGTCACCCAAATCATTGCTTAGATTTTTGCTGCAGCCAGAACACGAAACTCTGCGTAAAAATAATAATACGGCGTAAATAAATATTTGAAATTGGTAAAATTTGCACAAATATACTTCTGATAGATAGCTCTATAAAATAATAATATATTAAATACAATATACTTTGCGTAGTGTGATAAAATCCAGTGAAATCTAGAGTGAAAAAGTGACACATAAATAAATACATACAACCCACACAAACACACACATGCATGCATAGATAAATTTGCAAGTGTATTTGTATACACACATACATATGCATAAAGAGAGTCAAGCAATGAATATAAAATAGAGCTCATTTTTTTAATTAATGCCGTTCGTCTCGTCTTCAGTTTGGTGCGATCCGACAAAGCGATCAACCCGTCTTCGTCGTCGGACGTGCAATGTTCATGATCCGTGTCAAAATGGGTCCGCAACGTAATCAGAACAACAACAATAATAACGGGAATGGGAATAGCAATCATGCCCGTGTCAACAAGGAGTGGACCTGCTGCTTTGGCCTGCATGTGCATACGGCCACACTGATGATTGGTCTTTGGCATCTGGTAAGCAAAATTAGCCTTGTTTCCCTGCATTTAGAAACTGTTGCCGCTTCCTCTCCCTCTTACACATACTCGCTCGCCCACTCACACACACACATGCAGACACATTCAAGTTGACCCTGTTCAGTGTCAAGTAGGGAAAAATCAATTGTCGCTGTGCATTCAATTACTCTCAAACTGCAAAACAACATCAAACCCATCGCAGCTGGCTAGCAACAAGGTGGTTTTGAGAGCAATTGCGCCACAGTTTTGATATGGGGGCAGTTGTATTGCAATTTATTGCGATATTATTAGTTTCCCTTTGTTTGTTTTATTTTAAATTAACGCACGTTTTGCATTGATAGAAATGTAATTGTATTGTTTGTTCAGTGCTGTTCAAACTTTCAAATAGAAATGTTGATTAATGTGCGGCAGTTTGATGGCCACTGCATTCGTATCAAATAGCCGTAAAGGTCAAGCGTCAAGTTCAGCTAATTTGAATAACTGAGTTGAGGTGAGGTGAATGCAAAAAAAAAGATATCTTCATTGGGTTACTCAAAACGAAAACGTTCCTCTTATTTGCCATGTAAATATTTATTTTGTTTTCTGTTTGCTTCTTAGTTTCTTGTTGAGTTGCAAATCTGCAAATATCTGTCAGTCGCAAAAAAGTAAACAAAAGAGCACCCACAGGGCATCCCCTTATCTCAGTCGGATATGTACAAAGTTGCCCAAGTTGAGCTAGAGAATTATGCTGCGACAGTGCCCCAAAGTGGAGCACCTTTTGTTCAAGTGGCAACAATGCATCGAGTGAAAATACTTGAAAGATACTAGAATTGAAATCAAAAAGTGGAATCAATTATAAGCGATACTCTTCAGTTTTTAACTAACTTACAGATAGTAGTTTAACTGTACTGCACAATATGATTCATTTATATTTTATTTATTAATAGTTCTACTCCACAATATAGTTACTATCTGGCTTACCTACTATCAAAATGATTTATCTCAATGGCCTAAAGTTAGCAAATGTTTGCCACTTATTTTAAGAGAAACTTAACATATCTTAATATGAAGCTTGCATTGGGATTAAGATAATTATTAGATTTATATGCGCTTACTCATATTTATCTATTATCTTCAAGTATTTGTCATTATTTGCTATAGCCTTGACTTATTTGTAGTTTAAGTATTCAGTTTTTTCCATTACCTTGACTTATTTGTCTGTTGGATTTTAAGTATTCGCTCTTTTCATTGACAAGTGTGGAAAAGTAACTCAATTATGGGTTGGCAATAAATTTGTATACATTATGTTTGCGAACACATTTTCAATGCAATGCACCAAGCAAATTCAGATACAGACGACGAGGACGAAGAGCCAGACAGATCGAGTGGTTCCACATCTTCCACATCTGATGCAGTCAGCTCCTCCAGCTCACTAAATGATCGAGAGCAGGAGAATAAGGCTATTAATCTGCCAAACGATTCCTACAACACACTGGCAGATCGAACATTGTTCTCCCTGGGATATGCAGCGCCAGAGAAATGGTCTCAGCCGGAGACGGGAGAGAGGCGAATCTCTAAGCCAAATCTCTACGAGCTGTTGTCGGAGCTGATGCGGCAGGGTCGAGGAACGAATGCTGTGATTACAATTTCCGATAGTCGTCTTGAAGTCCATCTCGTTGTGCTGCAGTGTTTCTCGGGTCTGTTCGGTGATTTGGACAACGAGGCAAGCATCGTTAATGTCGAGCTGCCCGCGCAGTGGGTGACGCCGCGTGCCTTTCACCTCGTCTACAACTGGATGATGGAGGATGAGCCGCGCCTGTCGCGTCACGGATTGCTCGAGGTGCTACACGCTGCCAAGTTTCTGCGTGTGCCCCAATTGCAGAGGCAGTGCGAAATGTGTCTGACGCATGGCATCCAGGAGGAGGCAGCAGCACTGCTGTATCTCGAGGCGCGGCTCTTGCGCATGGAACGTGCTCAGCGTCCTTTGTTGCAACGTGTGGGTTGCTTTTTCCTCACCCTCGTCGCCTCTCAGGAGTTCCTTCAGCTGTCCATGTCTGCTGTCTGCCTGCTGCTCAGCTCCAACGGCATTGGGGTCAACGCCGAAATGGAGGTCTTCATGTCCGCCGTTCGCTGGCTAAACTATCAGTGGCCCAAACGACGTCCACTTAGTGCCCAGCTCATCTCCTGCATCCGTTTTGCTCTGGTACCGCCATGGTTGCTAATTAGGTTGCAGGATAGACAGTCCAGCTTCATGCAGCTGCAACACATTACCACACAGCCAGAGGTGCTGCAGCAGATGCACGATGGTTTGGGTTACACCACAGCCCGACTGCGCTACGGCTCCGAACGAGATGCGTTCAAGTTGCACGTGAAGCGAAGTGGAATGCGGCCACCGTTGCAGCGCAATTGGATCTATGATAGATTGTGCAGCTACCATCATCGCCTCCATTGCCAGATCTCCGAGGAGTTTACATACGAGTCCTTCTTGCACTATCTGAATTGGTTGCAACAGCAGCACAAGGACCACTGGCGCTCCCTGGAGCCGGTGGATGCCTCGGGGGAGTGTTGTCTCTGCAGTCGGCTGATAGCTGACAGCAAAAACCCAAAAGAGACGGGGGGTGTATAGCTGGGCATGAGGCGATTGTACATATATATATATATTTTATATTGTAATTTAATACTTTGTAATCTTTGATGTGACAAACAACAAACAGAAAAGTTATTTATGGTTTCGTTTCTTGGTTTAATTGCAGTTCCTTAACATACTGGCCCTAAGCGTTTTGGCTGTCATTTGGCGCAATCCGGATATGATGGATGAATTGGAGAGTGGCAGTCATGATTTCACTGTCGATCTAAATGCACCCGCATTGCCCACACCATTGAGCAAGGTGGATCCGCCCTATGCGTATCGCGATCATTCGCTCAACTATCGTAAGCGTTACCGTAAGAAGCCCCCGGCCCTCCACCCAAATATTCGTTCAACACTTTAACTAATTTGATAAAATACTTGCAGAGAACTTTGATATGGGCGGACTTGTATGCACCTGCATGATAGCCATAACGCTGATGATGATCTATGGCACCATCAAGGGAAAACCCTCACATTTGCTGCCCTTCTTCTGTCTGCAACTGTTTGACTTTGCCATTACCACGTGAGTGACAATAATCGTCCTCGATTCCTGCTCGCATATATATATATATTATATTCTTATCTCTTTTGTAGATTGACCGCTGCTGGTTACCTCTGCTATCTGCAGGCCATTCATCGCATTATTGCCGAATCGCATCGTTTGCCGTGGCGCGAGAAGTTGCTGGAATTGCCCCCTGAGGAACTGGTTGTCGTTGTTCTCGTCGTCTTTGTGTGCATTGTGTTTCTGAAGGCGTATTGCATTGGCATCGTTTGGCGCTGCTACAAATACTTGACTCTGCGGCAGCAGCATTTGCGTAGTTTGCTGCCCTGCGTGCTGCCCGAAATGGTTGTGCATGGTGGTGTTGGTGGTGGAGGTGGCTTTGGTTCGGAGGAGCAGCGTGCCTATTCAACGCTGCTGCCCAATTATGATGAGGCGATTGCTCAGTACTTGAAGCAGGCACCGCCGCCATCCTATCAGGTGGCCATGTCCAACTATCAAAATGAGGACGAGGGAGCCGCTGGCGGTGGATCTGGACATGCTGCTGCCGATGGTGGCAGCACTCCTCTCTTTGTGGCACTGGATGGGCATGCTGTCAATGCTGGCGCTGCAAATCTGGATGACAACCTGGACAACAACAACGACTCGCCCAACAACAACAATACGGTTCATGTGAATGCCAACACGCCACCAATGCGGCGCAGCGAGCAAACCAATGCTAGCGATGCCACCGTCTCCGACGATAATGAGAATGTTGGTGATAATGATGAGGACGAGGACGACGATGATGATGACGATGATACGGATCTGGAGATCATCGATGCTGGCATGGATGTAGTCGAAGGAGTGGTGGCACCACCGCCGTACAACAACGATAATATTGCCGAGGCTCAGTTGCAGCAGATACAGATGGCGCTCAATCGCCAGGTGAACATACCCGGTCAGGTGGTGCCTGGGCGCAACGAGAGTCAGGCCTAAGTTGTGATTTCATTAGGATTTTTTTTTAAATTATTATTATATTGTGTTGTAAGCAAACAGAAAACATAAACTCCCCCCGCGCCCCCCTTGCGACCGAAACGCTTCTTCCTCTCTCTTGCCCAAAAACACAAAAAACAGCACAACTTTTTGATTTCCGTTTTCAATATAAAATATTCCAAACGTGCAGTAGATATGTATTCTATAGTTTCTATCAATTCAGATTCGTTTTTTGAAATACATAATCCGCACACTTGTACGCATAACGTATACCAATATTGTATGTATTAACATATTGAGAAAAAAATGTTTTTGAATATTATCAATGAAAAATACCAAAAAAAAAAAAAAAGACCTTTAAATATGTAAGCCACTAGCAGTCGCATATTGTTGTTTAACGTAAAAAAGAAAAAGAAATCAAGAATACCCTCTCATATAAACGAATATTCTCTGAATTTTGCTCTAGACATTTCTATCTATATATATACGTATGCTTATGTCGTGCATATTTGGCAACAATTTCTGTTATAGATTTGCCACTCTCTGTATTATAAGTCGATTCCGTTTGGCACTGGTTTTTAATTTAGTTAACCTGTGAATTTTACTTAGTTAAGCGCAAGTAGTTGTTACCAAAAAAAAAAAAAAAAGGAAAAAGAAAAATGAAAATGCAAAACAAACGAGAGTCAAGCGGAAGTTACAAGAATCTAAATGGGAAGTTTTATCTATGCAAAACGTATGTTCTACTTATGTTTTAAGCTAACTTGTAAGCCTCTGTGTATGTTTAATACATGGATACATAATTAAATATATTTTGTATTTTACTTTGTGTATCAATTATTAAATTACACTGGCATCCAAAAAATGAAAAAAAAATAAAATAAAATAAACAAGACGAGAAAAAATCCATATTTTATGTATGTACAATATCTATATGTATACTGTATACTAAATATGCAGAGATATTCTAATAAATATTAGTTTAAAGTACAACAAACTGTTGAGTTTTGCAATCTTAAGATAGCATTAAATGATACAGCTGTCCCCCTTTTCCCTCCTCTCACTTTAAGTATCGTTAATGGCTCACAATCATTTATCGATAACAATGTGTTTTCTGATACCAATATTTGTGGAGGACTTCATTCGTCCAAGTGCCTAATCGAATTTTGAGCATCACTTGTTGCAAAATCGAAAAATCGAATGTTATTTTATTTTATTATTATTATATTATTTTCTTCTAGTTATGAAACTGATGGAAGCAAAAGCGTCATCAGATTACGGTTAGATTCCTTGCCGTTTGCCATAAATAGATCAGTTCGCTATCTTCATTGTAAATTTATTAATTTTCGAAAATATCGTTTCGAATGCCAAAGTTTCTGATACTCGTATCAGCGGCGCGTTTTGATAGTCCCCTATCTGCTCACAGCTAAACCACCCCCGACTATATAAGAGCCAGAATTCTTGAAGTTAGCACTAGATTCGATCCTACAATCATGGCAAACAAAGCAATCATTCTTCTGGTAGTGCTCGCTTGCGCTCAGGCCGTCTTTGGTGTCACCATCGTCACCAAGGCGCAGTGGGGTGCACGCAACCCCACCAGCAAGTCAACTCTGGCCAACTCCCTGGAATACGCTGTGATCCACCACACCGCTGGCAACTACTGCAGCACCCGGGATGCCTGCATTAAGGAGCTGAAGAGCATCCAGGCCTACCACATGGACAGCTTGGGCTGGGCCGATATTGGCTACAACTTCCTGATCGGTGGTGATGGCTCCGCATACGAGGGTCGTGGCTGGAACGTTTTGGGTGCTCATGCCACCAACTGGAACTCCAAGTCCATTGGCATCTCCTTCTTGGGTAACTTCAACGATAGCAAGCCCACCGCTGCCATGATCACCGCTGCCAAGGGTGTCCTTGCCGATGCCGTGTCCCGTGGTCAAATCAAGTCCGGCTACACCCTGTACGGTCATCGTCAGGTCGGCTCCACCGAGTGCCCCGGCACCAATCTGTACAACGAGATCCGCGCCTGGTCCAACTGGAAGGCCTAAGCCTATTTCTTGCTAAATTTCAATATAAAAAAACTGCTGCAAAATAAAAATTCATAAAAATATACAATACACGTTATAAACTACATTTGTCAAAAGCATTCCTTCGATACTTTTCTTTCAAGTCAGTTTAGCCAAATTCCCCTAATCTCAAACACCTTATGAAAGAGTATTTCACAACAAGCTTTCTTTCTATATTATAAAAAAAAATCCTAAGTCTGGATTGCAAAATAATATCTAATAAACATGACGAGGGCGCCAAGATCAGACAAGTGTCAGAATATTATTCAAATCTAGGACATCTTTTTGGTTGTTGGTTGTGTTCGCATATCGATGGAAATTAAACTTGTAGTTTTCATTATTTACTTTTACTATTATAGTTTACTAGTTTGGTCGGAAATGTGTAGATTAGATTTCTACGTCATTGTTTTTTATATACATATATATATTTACTACAATCAAACTTTGCATTGTTTACCATTTGTTTGACAGCAGTCATAAATTGATCAAATCGCTATCTTCAACACTAATTTATGAAATGTACTTAATATAATTAAGTAGGCTGCGTTAAGAATATCATTAATATATGGAGCCTGACTTATGCTGTTGTTGATCACACCACCGGTAGCTCCCCGAACTGCCTGAACTATTATGTAATGGGTATGGCTTGGCCAGATATTGGCTATAACTTTCTGATGCTATTAAGAAGGATGAACAGATCCAGTTTCCTTGGTTAAATATCGGATAGCTCCGTCATATACAAAATATTATAGTATTCTCCCAAATATTGAAGTAATCTTCTAGAGAGCTCCGATATGGGAGCTGAAAGTAGAAGAGGAAATGCTGAACTGAACTCTTCTTCTTCATCACTTCAACTTCTGCAGAAGGCAAAAACTATAGAGATAAATTTAGATCGGGTATCTATATAACCTTTGGCAGAATAGACGCAGGACAGCCTAGTTGCAATAATTTTTATTAAAAATATGAAAATCTGATGCGCAATGCGAAATTTGCCATATAATTTTGATGTTAATAAAAATTTTCTTGTATTCAAGAGCAATGTGCCAGAAATCGATGAAGAATTATCAGGGTACGCAAAGGTAATTGAAAGTTAAGTTTTAATTTGTTTGGTTTTATAAATATATATATAAATATATATATATAAATAAATATATATATATATATATATATATTTAATTTATTTGCGGCAGACTGATTATCTTGTTGCTTTTTAAAAAGAGTGAAATGTAATTAGCACCGCCAAAAATTGTACTTTTTGCGATACGAACACCTGTTCCACAGTAAAGCATGAAAACGCCATGGGATTCGTATCTGTAGCCACTGTTCCGCCCCTGCCCCCTGCCCCTATCAGCATGCGCACGCCCTTGGCTATCTCTGTAATATTGTATTTTATAGTATAAATATTTTGTTCTTGGTAATCTGTTAATCGTAGAGTAAACAAGCTGTGATTTGTGGGGAAGTCCCCTGGAAAAACACCCGAGGAGTGTAATTAGCATACACTCAGAGAAAATGTTACTTTTCTATATGAACTTGCAAGTATATTTGGAACTTAACTCCTTCGAAAAAAATAATTAAATATTTCCTATGCATTTATTGTATTAATAATAGTTTTTATTTTGTAGCAATTTTTTGAGTAGTCAACTTATGCCTTCCAGTTGGGCCAGGTGCGGATCTCGTTCCAGATATTGGTGCCAGGGCACTCCGTGTAGCCGACCTGACGATGACCGTACAGTGTGTAGCCGGACGTGATTTGACCACGGGAAACGGCATCAGCCAACAAAGCCTTGGCGGCCGTGATCTGAGCCGAGGTGATTTTATCGTTGTTGTAGTTGCCGAGGAAGGAGATGCCAATGGACTTGGCGTTCCAGCTGGTGGCATGGGCACCCATTACATTCCAGCCACGACCCTCATAGACATTACCATCACCGCCAATCAGGAAGTTGTAGCCAATATCTGCCCAGCCCAAGCTGTCCATGTGGTAGGACTGGATGTTCCTCAACTGAACCTCACAGGCGCTTCGGGTGGTGCAGTAGTTGCCGGCGGTGTGGTGGATCACAGCGTAGGCCAGTGAGTTGGCCAGAGAGGATTTGTCAGTGGGAGCACGTCCGCCCCACTGAGACTTGCTGATGATGGTGACACCAAAGACGGTCTGGGCGCACAGCACCACAGCCAGAAGAATGATTGCCTTATTCGTCATGATTTGCAATTGATTATTGCACTATAATTGACAGCAGTGGCGCTATTTATATACCTCTGGCAGAGTGTCTTATCTCTTTCGATTGAAGAGACTATTGTTATGCACGAATGTTTCTATGTCCACCTCCCCATTTGAGAGGGGATTTTGATCTGATACGAAGACAATCAGAAGCACTTATTGATACTCGCGTGCCATTTTCAAGCGTCGGTCAAAAGAGTTTGTAATCTGAAAATGTTATTTAATTAATTTGTAAAAATACGCAAAAGGCTTTAGCCAAGCGAAAGACCTGCAAAAATAAGCTTATTATAAAAAATTACACTTTTTCAAAGCCATATCTAAGGGAAAAGATATGCGTTTTATCAATTGCGAAGAAAGGTCTATTGATTTGAGACTTTCAGAATTTGATAGGAAACAAAATTACGCAAATTGCGCGCCAAATGAATATCGCAATAAAATATCGATAGTAGTTAAAAAAAACAAAAAGTATCGATTGTTACGATATTGACTCGATACATTTACACCGATAATAGCCGGCAAAAGCGAGATGAGAATTTGTTAAACATATTGTTTTTGCGTTTTCACTTCTGGAGACACTCGGAGACTACAATGGAGGATCTGCGACCTTTGAATAATTGCGAGGTGTTCAACCAAATACGCATTGAATTCACAAATTACCATCAGCATACCAAGAAACTAAATAGCTTCCTCTACTTCGGTGGTAAGTTTTGTTGTCGCATTCGAAAATCATTGCTGGAATTTAACACACTTCTTCCCACAGGGAACGAGCAGCATATCAAGAAGTTATCGCAACGTCTGCTCAATGTGCTACTCGAGCATGGCCTCGTTCAGCAGGATGATGAGGAGGAGGCAGTCGCAATGCCCGCAGCTGGCGCAGATCTCGACCAGCTGCGTGGTGCGCTTATGTATCTGGTGCTGAACAGCGCCAATGTCGACGGCAGCATTGAGAAGGGCGACTTGGGACGCTATAATCCGCAGTGTGTGCACTTGCTGCAACAGCTGCCGGCACCGCTGCCCCAGCTCGTCACTGTCAGCGTGGCGCTGCAGTGTGGCTTGCATCAGCAGCTGCTCGAGCTGATCGCATGTAGTCCCCACTGGCTGGCATCGCAGTACTTTGACTGCTTGAACGATACGCTGGCTCATCAGGTGCTGGGCACTAAGCGGCACACTCTGCCCCTAATCTGCGGCGCTTTGAGCGCTGTCACCAAATCCATTTGTTACGGCAACGCCTCGAATGCTTTTCTCATGGACAACGCCATGCGAATGCTGCAACGGAATCTGCTGGACACGGAGGAACGGCAACAGTCGCTCGGTTCTCGCGCCGCTCGCAATCGCTATCTGGGCGAGGCAATGCGTCAACTGCTTGACGTACTGCTGGAGCTAATGCATGCCCTTGATGGCTCCAAGCTGCTCCAGCTGCCCGATTATGCGCCGGTCTATGCACTGCGTTCGCCCACAATATGCAAGTTGGAGGCCAACATCAAAGTGGAAGCCACCACCAGCGGTGACAAGTTGCGTCTGTTTGCTGGCAAGCTAATGGATTGGCTTCAGCGAGTGCTCGTCTGCGTCAGTGTGGACACGTATATGGCATGGCAGGAGTTGGATTCGGGCCAGTTGCTCTTCCATCTGCAGGCGCACATCAGCAATCAATGCGGGGAGCTGGTGCCACTGCTCGCCGAGGATGAGACACTAAAGACGCACTGTCTCCGCTCCATGCTCGACAATTTCACGCAGGGCGCGCAGAGCGTTGAGCAACGGCTGCAGATGCTTACGCTCGGCGAGCTGCTTGGCTTCCTCGATGGCGAAATGGGCGATGTGAGTGCTGATCAGCTGCACGCCGCGCTCAATGAGCTGCTCCAGCGAAACATTTGCTTTGGCAACGACGAGTGTGTGGAGAGCATGGCCAAGCATGTGAAACTATTGACGCCTTCGCATGCCAAGCTCATCTTGGATCATTTGTCCGAAGTGCTATTGGTCCAGGCGCAGCAAAGGCAGCTGGAGGACTTTGATGAAAACGAATTGGATGATAATAATGAGATTTATGGCAAGCTGTTGAGCCAAGTGCTGATGCCCATATATGTGGCATGCTCCGATCCCTTGGAGAAGCTGCAGCTGCTTTGTTATCGCGACAAGTTGCAACTGCTGGGACACTACAATTTTGAGGAGGAGGATCACCGTTCGCGCCGCATTTACTTCTTCAATCAGCTTAGCGACTCCATTGAGCAGTTTCCGCTGCACACATTCCTCGATTTCTGTTGGGAGCAGCCGGCACAGACCTGGCTATCGCTTGCCCAGCTGGCCATGATCCATGGCGCCTACGCGCACCTCTACTGGCACGTCGCCAGTGCCCAGTGTGGCCCGCATGCCGTTCACCATGTGCTGTTTACGGTGCAACAACTGATGCAGGATGAGCGTTTGCTCAGCCAGAAAACCGACTTTGATTTGCTGCTGGCGCTCTACGAGCACCCAGTTATCCTGAACGGCATGCAGTACCGTCAGCTGCATCGCCAACGCCAACTGACCCTCAATTTGAATGTGTCCGCAGTGCCCTACAGCGTCGCTGAGTTGCAGTCGGCTCAATCCAAGTATCTATCGGCCTGTGCTGATGGCCTAGCCAAGTTCTCCAAGTCGAACAACTATGTCGCCATGGAGAAACTGATGCAGACACTGCTCCGTCTGCCACAAGTCGAGCAGCGCCTCATCAAATGCAGCCGCAAATGTCTGCAATCGCAGCGCCATCGTCTGTCGCAGCTGCTGAGAGGTGCCGCCGGCACAGCCCAGGAGGAATTGAAACAGGCTCGCGCTAAGATTCGTCTGGCACGCACATATGTGGCGTTGCATGGCAAATTGTGCATGTGGCGCCATAGTCACTGGCCACTCATCTCACAGTTGATTCTCTGCATGGATCGGCTGCGTACGCAGCTGAACACCTTTGAACCTGCGCGCCTTGCTGTCCTCGATCTGGTCATGAAATCGTACATCAAAAGCATGCCGCTCTCATTTCTCCATTATCCAGGTGAGTACCACGTAGCTAATCATAATTATATATATAACTATATTAATCCTTATGCCTTACAGAATTGGTTGGCAAAGTCCGCGATCTGGTGAACACATCCTTGCAGCACAAGCACTTGTGGCAGGATGAGCACCTGGCACTGCTGCTAAATATCAATAAGCCGCTGCAGGCCAAGGAGTGCGCTATGGTAAGGATAACCAAATAATCGATTATGACACACGAGAGAGGATCACAGAGGACCAACTTTCATCATTCATGGAGTACTGTAGTAAATCCTCTCCAATTCTCAAGTTTATCATCCGATCTTTGTTATTAAATATATACACAAATAATACAAGTTTTGTTTCTATTTTTACAGCTCCTCGCGCAGGCTTCGTCGCTGGAGGCCATTAAACTGCTGGGCGACGCCATTCGTCATGGGATTGACCGAGTTGTTATGGAGCAGCTGGCGCAGGCTGAGGATTCGATTGCCTCACCTAACTCGCTGAATGCCTATGCCTTCCTCTTCAAGTGTTACATGCACGCCTTTGAGCAGTGGCTGATTAAACCGGCCAAATCCGACAATTATCCTTGCCTCATCGAGCATCTGCTAAAGACACCGAAACTTCAAATGCCACAAAATATGCTGGCTGCCATCGACAACTTTAAGATCTTGTTGAAACCATCTTGTGGCCTAACCGATAAATCAAAAATACTCAAATATGTGAATGCTATGATAATCGTTTACTGAAATATCCACACAAATTGACATACATAGAACACATAATGAATATGCAGGTGTACATCCTTGAATGCAATTTGTAGTTAACTTTGATTTCAAAATCTTTGATTATTTGAAAATATTATAAAGCTTAGTAAGTCAGAAAATACTTTCGATTTGGTAAATCGCATAACATAAATAAAAAAAATGAATCGAACTTTTTTGCTATCGAAAGTATTCGAAGAGGTGAGTTGTTGTGGCAATAAGTTTGCGAACCTTTCCCTTTCCCTAATCCGTCCGTTCGAAGATGAGCTGCTTTAGTGTGATGGAGGTCGACTTCGAGGCCCGCTGCTACTTGGCGGAATCGATTACGCATTGCACCCGTATCATGCACTTCTTCAATTATTTCATAATCATGTATTGCAATCTGGACATTCGAAGCAAAAATGAGGAATATGCATTTGCGATTGTGATTTTCACAATCGTGCCATATCTTTACGCAATGATAGGACATTTAGCTGCCAAATAGTGAGTAAACATTATTAGTTAATTATCAATGCAACTTACTAGGAATACCTACTTAGCTATGGACCAATACTCAAAATTATAGCGATAAGACTCGGGATGAATCAGTATCTGGCTGGCGTAACATTATTGTGCATGGGCACCTGCTGGCCAGAATTGATGACCAATTTTTTGCCCATTCACCATCATGCATCACTTTTCACCATGACCATTGCCAATTCGATTGCCATTATTCTGTTGAGTGGCGGCATGATCTGCTTTCTGAGACCCTTCAAAATCGATGCACACTGTGCGCTGCGCGATCTTCTGTTTCTGGTGCTGGCCTGTGAGTTCCTCGTGTATATTATAGAGGCTGAAAAGAAAATAAATCGCTTAAAAGCTTTGGGTAAGTCACACAATTTTCTAGCAGTGTACAATCCTCAACATAACCGTGCTAGTTATATCCGTGATAAGCTACTAATAAGCTCCTGCAAACATCGATCGAATCAAGAAGAATCTTTGCATTGACTAGAATCGCTCTACTATATCCTGCTATAGCTCTCAAAGAATAAATCGGTGTAGCTTTTCATTTAATTTTCCGTTTTCATTTGCAGCTCTGATATTCTTGTATTTTATTTACCTGGCTGTGAACCTTATGGATGTACATTTGAGGCATCAAAAAATCAAAAGTAGGTCTACCTTATTTTAACAAAGTCGACATTAATCTTTGGATTGTTATTTATTCGCCAGGACTGAAGCAAGAAATTGATCAACTAGACAAAGAGCCCTTGTCGCCAGCTCAAAGTCGTATCTTAAAGGAAAAACATTACGAATTGGTTCAGCTGGAGCTTGACGATAAATTGGTAATACATTACAAAAGGACGACTGGCCTCATCTCCTCAAATCGGAAATCCTATCGATCGTACATGCGACACGGCGAAGAATCAGAGCAACCGGATAACCAGTCAACTGGAATTGAGTCTAGCTTGACTCGAAATATATTGTATAATCCAGATAATCCAAAGAATTTGTGCTTATTCACAGATTTCCTTGAGACTCTCATGCCCATCGATATGAACAAATGGAAGCAAAAGGGCTGCTTGGGTAGATCCTGTCTTATCCTAATGTCACCGGTTGTGCTGTGCTGTACGATATTTATACCAAACATAGATTACACGCTGGATAAGCATGGATGGAGCAAGCTGCTCAACTGCTCGCAGATTATAACGGGTCCGCTTATAAATAGTGCTCTGATTCATGGTTTGTCCCACATACTAACCATCAAATGGAATTAAGTTAAGGAATTAAATGTCTCGTTACAGCCTTGATTTACGAAATGCGTGGCAACTGGTTGGCCCAAATGCTTTATACATATACTATATGGTCCTTATGCTTAACGGTGCCACTGGCCATTATCGTATTCCTCATATCACGCACAGATAAACCTCCGGCGTACCACAAAGTAAACGGTTTTCTACGATTATACTCGGAAAAACAATGTTCTTCAGAATTAAGAAAATCAGTCAGAGAGTTTCTCTTATATATCTTGATTTCTTTAAGGGAAGATTGTTTGGCAACAAATCTGCAATATTTGATTTACTAAATTCGAATGTATATTTGTTTTTCTGAGTGTAGGAAATTCGTAGTTTTCATTGTGAACTTTTGCAGTTCTTTATCATACTTACAGCTAGCACCACAATAATTCTCTTAACCATTTGTGCCAATGAGCTGGAGCTGCTTTGCACGATTATTGGAACAATTTTGGACATGACCGAAGACTTTGCAAATACCAGCATTCGAGCGCTTTCCGCTGGTCTCGCAGATTTGGTATTCACCGTCCACTTGGCCACGACGGGCTATGAGAAAATGGCCTATGCCGCCATCTTGGGTGCACCCATTTTCGGTGAGTTGTTTATTCAATCAAAATTTGATATATCAATTTCGATTTCATTTTTAGGCATCACAATTGGCTTGGGTATTCCGCTGCTCTTTGATGTTGGAGTGCAATTTGAGGGCACAAGTGGTTATCTCTTTGGAGAGCATAGTGATAGCGCCTATATATTCTTTATGCTGACAATTATCTCAACTCTGGGCTGGGCATTAACATTCAATTTCTTTGCCCGTCGTTCAGTGGGGATTTTTGCATTTAATTTGTACTTTTTATTTCTTTTATATGCCGTGCTCATTGAGTGGGATATTATTCATCCGTTTTCAAAGGATACTGCTTTTGAGCCCATATAAGAAAAACGGACAAATAAAATCTAAAAAAAATCCGCTTCCTCATATTATTTAAAATTATTTCAAATGCGATCGGTGGCAATCAATATTGTTGAATTTCAGGGATTACATTTGGCATGGGTATATCCTGCATTATCAATGAGCAGTGTTCAGCCAAAGGCTCTTTGTATTGGCTGCCAGAGGATCACGGTCAAAACGTTTCCACAACTCTGTCCTGGAACCTGATGTTTAATTTCTGTGCGCGATGTAATTATATATTATATGTATATATTATGTATATCCTATTTATTTTATACGCTTTGCTCATCGAGTGGCACTTGATCCATGATGGGCCGACTTAAGGACGCAAAGTCTTCATAGTGAATATCAAATAGTTGCGACATCGACAAAATTTATTACAACCACAATTAAGAACAATGGCAGAGTTTTACCAGCACAGTCAACGTGTGATTTACATTGTAAGTGTGCCGCAAGGAGCAATTACGTTAATAAAGTATCATAATTAAAATTCCAACCAAAAGTGAAAAATGGTTTCAGCTTTGATGCTGACATGAGGAAAAGCGCGAAAGTCTTAGACGTACTCGTCGTTGTGCTCCTTTCAAAGGCAGTGAAGCGTTTCATGCAACGTCTCGGTTATCTCGGCTCTATTTAATTATAAAAAGCGTTCAACATTATGAAGAAAGCTCACAGCGACGGCAACGGCAACCGACAGCTTGCCGTTAATTAGGGTTAAAGTGGTACGGAATTTGGTTCAGCGTTGGGTTCAACATTTAGAGCATCTAATTGATTGTCGGCGTGCAACAACGAGTGACAGCTAATTGGGCTGATTAATCTAAAGCCAACACATGCAAATCAAACGAATATCTATTATGGGAAACCGAATGCAACGTTTTGAATGTGCCAAAATGTGAAGTTTTCAATGGCTGCCCAGATATATAAAGCCATTCAAAACATTAGCATTACATTTAAGTGCAATTGCATATAAAACATAAACAAGTGCAACACACTCCCGCATGCCAAAAAAAAAAGAACGGAAGACGGAAGTAGTGGAAGCCAAATGCAAGCTTCAACTTCAAAGCGAATGCCCGCAGAATTCCGGCAGCAATAAAAGCACTCAAGTCCCATAGACTTCCTGCTGCTACTGATGCTGATGTTGATGCTACTGCTACTGCTGTCTGTGGCACTTACTGTGACATGTTTTTGCAACAGTTTTCGGTCTTGTGCTGCAACTTCAACTCCAGTTGCAGCTCCTGCCTTAACTCAGCAGCGCATTTCTCGAGCATAACAAGTGAAACGAGCCTCAGAGAAAAGTGCTCGACTTACAGATGCTCTCTAGTCGACTTATATAATTAAAGTTACCAGAAAAAGTTACTCGATTTATTTTTAAAGAAAAACCAACCTTATCAATTCATTAATAATAATTAAATTGAATTCATTTTATTTGTCATCAATCAAATACCTTCTATGGAGCCAGGGCATAAAAGTGATGGCAACATTTGGTGCATAACGATCCATGTTCCATGATGCTGTGCATTGAGCCCTGATGCATTTTGCTTGTTACCAAATTGTTTTATATTTTTGTCTGCTTTTCTCTCCTATTTTGCATATTGGCGCTGAAATGCCAACTTCTATTTGCCACTGATTCGCTTTGGTGCGAAAGTCATCAAATATTTAATGGTCAAATAGGATTCACAATTTGAAATGCTTTTGTCGAACAGCACAAATTGCAACAGTTTTCCAAGTTTTCTGTTACTTGTTTTCCATTATTTAGTAAATATTTTCCGCAGGCAAATAAGAAATGGAAACCAATCACAAACAAATGTTAAATAAACTACATAAAAGGAGAGTCCAGATACGCTTCACGCTTCACTGGCTGGCCAATAAATGGCCGCTTAGTATTATAACTCAATTAGCGGAGAAAGTACTTTGCGTATACGCAATGTTAGCTGCACGAGCCGGAAGGAAGGAAGCTGACTGCAGCAGCGACATTTACAGAAAACAGCTACATATAAATTATTCAAGCCTTAATTAATGTGTTGGTGGGTGGTGGGAGGTGGGGGGGTGTGTGGTGGGGTTTGTGTGTGCTTTTGTTGTTGTTATTGTCCACTCTGCACTGCACTCACCGTTAGCCTCGTCTCTCTTTTCCCTGATTTGCATATCACTTGCTCGGCTGAGCAATCTCCCTCTCCCATCTTCACGTCGCTCCTCTGCTGCACTGTCCTGGTGTCCTGGTGTTTGTGTGCTAATGAATCTCCCGTTTGGTGCACTGGGAGCACGCGTACCGAGTACCGTCTGTGGCTTGGCTGCAATTAGCTCCGACTACACTTGACTTAACTTGACTTCCACTTTGCCACCGTTTGGCAGTCATCGTCAATGAAGAGGTGCGAAAGATTGCACTGACATTGTCGACTTGTGGGCTTAACCGACTCAGCCATGTTCTGCGGAAATGAAAGTCAACTCAGATGCATTTGCACACATAAAGAATCGTTCAATGATTCGAGAAATAATTTGTCAATATTCTTTTGCTGTCGAATTCCAATTCTACTTCTATGCAAGCTGCCACAAACTTCAAAACAATAAGTCTTTCAGATATATATTGAGAATACTGACAGGCCATAGAAATAGTATAGTAAACTTAACATTTATAAATTGAACAAAATTGTAGAAAGAATTTGTTTTTCGGTTAATGTGCGAAAATGGTTCAACACCTCTTGGAGCAACCTAAGACACCATCAGTTGATCAGCCAAACGTCTCCAAGGTAGCTGCAATCGAGGAAGCACAAGGAGTTGAAACAAGCACAGATTCAATTCCTGTCCCAAAAATAAGTTGGTTAAACTCTTTTTCCCGCATCTACGATTGGACGGACGAACTGGGCCAGTACGTGAAGAGGTGCATCGCCTATCTGGCGTTTAAGATCCAAAACTTATTTTACCCAAATCAAGTTATCATTTATGACGAGGCACCCCTTTCGCCGGCATCCAAGGCGCAGTTGCAAGTGGCTGGACGGAAGACACTCGTACTCGATCTGGATGAAACGCTTGTGCATTCATGCTATCTCGATCCGGACACAAACCATTTGATTGGGTGTAATTTTGTGCCTGAAACCGCTGTTCCAGATTTTGTGATAAACATACCGATTCTAGCCTCTATGCCACCAATTGAATTTCATATATTCAAACGGCCATTTGTCGATGAGTTTCTCAACTTTGTGGGCAGATGGTACGATGTGGTCATCTTTACGGCCAGCATGGAGGCCTATGCCTCAAGTGTGGTAGACAAATTGGATGATGGCCGCGGGATAATTCAGCGTCGTTTCTATCGACAACATTGTGTCTCCAATTCGCAATTTGTCAGCAAGAATCTGGTTGGGGTCAATAAGGATTTGGCAAGCGTTTTCATCATTGACAACTCGCCGAGTGCGTATCGCGACTTCCCAGAAAATGCCATACCCATCAAGAGCTATATCTATGATCTGAATGATGAGGAACTGCTGAATTTGATACCTTTCCTGGACGCACTTCGCTTCACAAAAGATGTTCGCTCGATTCTCGGCCGCCGGGAGCTAACAGCTCCATTATGAGGAAACTAGATAGTCAACATTAATGACAACCCGATCTTAATTCGATTTAATACTGAATAAAGAATTTTATTAAGTTTTTCAATTTTATCGCCTTGGTCTTTCAGTCAATGAGTCAATTTCATAAAAATGTTTCCCAATATTTCTTCGAAGCTGTAATTAGGCTTTAATGTTCACAAGTCCTTAATAAGTATTTAAAATGATCCATCACAATTCATTCCTTCTCCTTTTTCCCTCCTCTAATAATATTTATGTAGATAAGTTCCCTCTCGTTCTTTGTCATAATTCACATCCATCATCGTGGCAATTTCAACTTTTTAGCAATGTTACCGGTTTCATAGTCGCTGAAAAAGAAAAGGAAAAACTTTGCCAAAATGCTGCCCCCCCTCCGAAATCCAACGACATCGATGAGTTATCGTGAATGTCGAACATTTAAGCACAATTGACTGCGCCTCGACGCATGGATGCAATGAAAATTTATGGCGACACAGGTGAAAGTTCTGTCTTCCTTCTCCTTGCCATCCTTGTTGCAGCTGCAGTTGCAGTTAAGGCAATCTGGCAAAATTTATTGTAGTTGCGCTGCTTAAGCTACCACTCAGCTTATGCAATCAGATCTGGTTAGTATTTAATTCACAACTAACTTTTCAATTTGAGCTGCGACTCTACAAAAAACACAGTCAGCAATCAACAGTTTTTTGGCATGACTTTGCATGACTCAAATTGATTTGTTTAGTTTCAACACAGCAAAAACTAAATGAAGCTCTGACTTTTTGGTGAAACTTTGGATTTTCGCTTTCGTCTAATGATGACAGGATATATTTTGCTTATGTTGCAAGAGACGGCAGATTTCCATCGGACAGCCGCCATAAATTAACCTAAACCCCTAAGCGATCCTATCCGTATTCTAATCTTCAATCAAATTTGAATCAATCTTAAATTAAGTTGCAAGAATAAAACTACTCAATTTGGAGCTAAATTTTATATATAACTATTCATCGTAGTTATTTTACGGCACTTCAATTGTTGGATACTTGTGCAACTGCTGAAATTGAGAGTAGGTGAAGCATAAATGCAGATATCGTACGTTGGAACTAACTGAGTCAGTGGCTGGTTGACTGATTGCTCATACGCACTGTTGGTTGCAACAGTAACTGCAAGAGTGCTGCCACTTTTTGAAATTCAATATCCATAGCCAAAGAGAGAGACAGAGAGAGAGAGAGAGACAGAGGCAGACAGATTACGCTCGAATTCTTGTGCCCAAATATTGACCGGCACATTTTATGGCACTACAAATCAAAATCGCATGTCGAAGCCGTATAAATCAGACTGGGCGACTAGCAAAACTCATAAATATCCACGTATTGAAAGAAATATTGGCGCATTTGACAATTTGCACGAGCACAAAATTATGGTTGAAACAAAATATGCTTTTGGTACCAAATCGTTGGCAGAATGCACTTATTTTTATAAATGTGAATCGATTTCGAAGTCCAAGGACATTTGAACTTGACTTCAAATAATATACATAAAAATAATGTTTACTTTTTTTGATTAAGTCTATGTAAATGAGTTCTTTACAGTACTAATCAAATTGGTTGTCCATCATATATTAATAGTTATTTCAGGTCAGCGCAACGCTGGCCTTTTTCCAGGCCTGCTCCTCAACCCAGTTTCTTAAATATGGCACATTCGTGTACGCGGCCGGAAAGTCCTTCTTTGTACACTCAATGCCCCAGGAGACGATGCCTGCCAGCTGAAAGCGATCCCGTTGCCCCGCCATGGTGCAGAATAAAGGTGATCCGCCATCGCCCTTACACGTGTCCTTGCCCTCTATGCCGCCGGCACAAATGAAGCTGTCGTCCAACTCGAAACGTCTTCCAAGAATGGTCTCGCGGAGCAGCCGTTGGCACTGTTCATGCTCCACGATAGGCAGATCAATGCGTTTAAGTATCTGTGCCATGAAATTCGCGCTCATATTGAAATTACCCCAACCGATGGCAAAGCAGTGAGCTGTGCGCAACTGTGCCTGCAGCTGTGAACTGTCCGTCGGCGGCAGACAAAGCGGTTGGATATGTATTGCCAGGTCAAACGGTTGCTCCAGCACCAGCAGTGCGATGTCATTATGAAAATTCAGTTTATTATAGAGCTCGTGGGGCCACACACCGCGCAGGCGGCGCGTCTGAAAGGGATGTGGCTCACCCTGGCTGTTGAAATCATATTCACCGGCACGGGCCAGCAGTGTGTCCGAGCTGTGGTTCGCCACATTGTGGGCACTGGTCAGCACCAGAAGGGGATGTATCAATGTGCCGCCGCAAACGTAATTCGCCTGCATGTCCATCAAAGCAACCATCCAGGGAAACTCGGCATAGAGCGACTCATGATCGTTGTAGCCCTCCAAAGCGTAGTAGAGCCCGCCGGGATTGCTATAGCCACAGCCCTTATACTTGAAGTCATTCGCATCGCGTCGCACGGGACTCTCGCTCTCGCCTAACTGTATTATTAATTGTTATCTTATTTGTATAATTATAATATAATAGTTTTTTTTTTATTCTGCTTACCCTTTCATCCGATGGGCAGCAGGCATGGAAAGCTGAACAACCCCAGTTGCTGACATTACTTATTTTGGGCTGAATTATAAAGCGACCATCTGTATTAACTTGGCCAGTTTTACACAGATGTCGGGGTACGCATAGACTATCCTGGCCACAGGTGTCGTAATCCAGCAAGGAGTCAACATCGAACGGCTTCTCCGAGGTCTGGCTCTCCACTCTGATTGCCTGCCTTGTTGTTGTTATCTTTTTGCCATTCGCCTGGCTTCGGGCATAGCTCTCCAGCTGCTCCTTGTCGCAGCAGACAAGGGACTCGCCGCATATAAGATTTAGACTCCGTGGTATGAGTATTCCAGCACCTGAATCATCTGACTCTTTGCAGCGTTGTTCGGTTACACAAACCTGCTTGTCATTACACAAGCACAGCACTGCGGTGGCATAGGCGAGTATCAGCAGCGAAAGCATTTTTATTGAATCACCCATCTTGGGAACTGTCTGAAATATTCAATATTACGGAGGAGTGCATTGTTAACCGGTTATCTTAGCAGCTATTTACATAATACAATTTCAAAACATGTAAAAATGTTGCATTCGATTGAGCTCAACTACAATATACTCAAGCTATAGGCCTCTCGTGTTCAAGGACTCAGCTGTTGGCCACGATCAAGAATATATATACTATATGGAGTTAGAGAAGCTTCCTATTGTTACATACTTTAGCAAAAAACTATTAAACCTTTTTAAACCATTTTTTATGGGTTCACATAAATGGCATAAATCTCAAAGTTGGTTTCATTTTATACTCCGATCTCGACGGTATTCGACTTAGACGACAGACAATGTACCTTTAAGATAGCCTTATAAATTTTTATACAGAAGTCCATTCCCATGAACCGTCATATCTAATAAATTCCATAACACTGTTATCTAGAGTATTTCGCAGTCGGTTATGCCCCACGGTTATACTTCCTTTTGTTTTAATCAAATCCCATGTGAACTTTGTACACTTTTGTGGATTTTTGTATTGTACTGAAATTTCGAACAGTTGTTTTCGAAGTAATTACTTTCAAGACTAGGAAATCATAAATATTATATGCAACAAATTGGGGAGGGGGTATACTTACGGTAAATGCCCAGCTGTCTAGTACTAATTGAGTGAGCAATCAATGTCGCACATAAATAATTACTTATTTAAACTACAGCTAATAAGAGCAACAACACAAATCGGAAATAATGCACGATTAGCTCGAGTTACGTTCCGTCAGAGTAAACACATTCAACTGAGTTCTCCAATCCTCAGATCACGTATTTTATGGGCATTATCAACAGATTCAGCGCTCTGAACTCTCCGTTTCGAATATTCATTGTAAATTGAAGAAAAACTTAACGAAGAGAATTGAAATGAGTTGAAACTTAGCTTCAAATTTTCTTAACTCTTTAGCTCAGCCGACTTAATGTCTCTCTGTCCTCTCTGTCGCTCTGTCTCCCAGAGATGCTTATGGAATTCAGCATTGCTCTCCGTTTGTTCCCAAGCCGGTTCTATAATATACACGAGATCTGCTTGAGACAACTCAGTTGCAATTGTGCGCGCTTCGAATTGTTATTGAATCTGACAAAAACATATATATATATATATATATATATATCTATATAAGTGTATGTCGTATTTGTGCGAAATATATATCAATATCGTATAAGCATGCGTAGGCAGTGATCAAAATAGAAACAACGAGAAAAACAAACCATTAAAAAGATTATGGGCAATCGCCAGACTAAATTGAATTGCGGATGCGGTTATAAAATGAGCTCACATCAGACATCAGTTAATTAGTGGATGCCAACGAAGTATCGAAATAAAATTCAAAATAAGTAAAATATAATAAAATGGAATACATCATTTGAATAGATAAGAATCCTATTCATTTTTAGAGATGCCAGGCAAACTAGCCTGAATTAGAGAGCTTCATTGATAACCTACTCACTGCAAGCGGTTTGTCTTTGTTCTCCTTGCTCTGCACCTTATCAGCACGACTCTCTCTCTCTCTTCCCCCCTCTCTCTCTCTCTCTCTCTCTCTCAAGTGAGACATAACTGCAAACTTGTTTTATACCATATATTACAGCTGATGGATGCCGTTTATTATTGGCTGCTGGCCTTTGCTGTTGTGACGCAAAGTCGGCTGTTAAATGGCCAGCAAAGCGCCGCATCGATGTCATTGTGTGGCACAGCGGAATTGTGCGTCACCGAGCAGCGTTGCAGGGAGACGGATGATTCGGGACATGGTATGATTGGGCCACGCCTCGCTCGCATGTGTGGTCAGGGTCTGGTGTGCTGCGATCGCGTGCAACTGGAAAGCTGGGATGCCGCACAGAATATGGAAAGATCGCTTAAACCAGCATCCGTCGACATCAAAAGCAAAGCGACTCTGACCAGTAGCACTGACTCTGAAACCAGCGGCTACGATAGCTGCGGCCTGAACATGGAATGCGTGCCCAGAAATCTCTGTCAAGACAATACCATCGTCGAAGATGGTCGCTTTCTGCTCAATCCACGAATTGGGGAATTGCCCTGCACACGTTCCTTGCATCGCTGCTGTGCCATTGATCAGCGGGTGAGAAAAAATATATATTTAATATTTATTTCGAAATAGAATAAATTTTTGGATATTTTCATAAATTTGCTTTAAGAATAAATAAATAATTTTGGCCATTCAGAAAGTTAACAAAGTAATTTTACTTCAGGTGAATGCCAATGAGAGTCCGTACATTGCCAGGTTGGCTAAGTTCAAGTACCAGGGATGCGGGCACAGCAATGTGAAAGGCCTGATACCCGATGAGGATGGCTTCGAGTACCAGCTGGATACATCGCTCTTTGGCGAATTTCCGTGGATGGTGGCAATCATGAGTGGACGCAATCAGTATCTCTGTGGCGGCACACTGATCCATCAACAGCTGGTGCTGACGAGCGCTCACAATATACTCAACCAAACGGTGGATACTCTGATTGTCTTTGCCGGCGATTGGGATCTGAATGGATTCGATGAGCCATACGAGCGTGAGGCCCGCCGCATCAAACAGATAATTAGCCATGAGGAATTCGATCCCAGTTCGCATTTTAATGATATTGCTTTGCTGGTGCTTGAGACCCCGATCGACATAAAGCCGCATATTCAACCGCTATGCCTGCCACCGCCAGAGACGGCTCAGGTGAAAGAAGATCTCCGCAAGGCTGATTGCTACGCAACCGGTTGGGGTGCCCGACACCTGAACAGCAGTACGAACGAACACCTACTCAAACGCATCTTGCTGCCCTTGGTCAGCAGCGATGAGTGCCAGGCACAGTTGAGACTCACACGAGTGGGCAAGCGTTTCCGGCTGCGTCCGAGTTTCATCTGTGCCGGCGGTTTGAGGGATCAGGATACATGCAAAGGTGATGGCGGATCACCGTTATTCTGCACGCTGCCCGGACAGCAGGATCGTTATCAGATGGCTGGCATCGTTTCGTGGGGCGTCGACTGCGCTAAGGAGGATGTGCCGGCGGTCTATGCGAATGTGCCCTACCTACGCCCTTGGATCAATGAAAAGGCCAAATCACTGGGCTTTGATCTGGAGGCGGTGGTATAATTAATTAACCATTTGAAATCCACATCAATTCGAGAGCAGCTTTTATTTAATCTTGCTTTCAAGCGGAACTCAAATCTTACACTTATTTTTTATTAACACAATAAATATAAATATTAATAAATATTAATACAATAAATATGCAAGCGAATAAACCAATTTCCTCGAAATACGTTCAATTTATCCAATCTCCGCATAGATCCTTAACTAACTAATGCAGCCCATACTCGATAGATCCTTAACTAACTAATGCAGCCCATATTCCCCATTCCTTACTTCATTATAAAACAAATACAAAAAAAAACGGCAGATTTATTGCAACTATTAACGCAGCTAAATGGAACAAAGAGGAGGGCCAATGGAAAAAAGTAAGGCATCTTTATGGGCTTCTCTTATAAATAGAAATAGCTGAGTCGCAGCATATTTTGTGGCACCCCCTCCCTTCACCCCCGCAGCGTTGTCGTGACTCGAAATTAAGTACGTTGCCAAAGAAGAGAAAGAAGACGAAAGAAGTGGCAAAGAGTCTGTGTTGGACAGCGAACGTTGCTACCAAAAATTGAGAAATTACATGCTGTGAAATAGCTGGGGAATTGATTTTGGTGGTGGCTGCTGCTTGCTGTTGTTGGAGACGTCTCTGCTTAAAAAAAAGAAACAAAAAAACAAAAGAAGCAAAACTAAAAGAAAAAATCGACTCATTTCTCAAGTAAATTGGAAGGAAATTTTTATTTATTGGTGATTTTCATGCAACATGCAACTTGCCAGAGACTCCTATTGATTTTGCCAGAGCAAATACTTGCCTCCACACATATTTTTGGGGCATGTGCATTAGCATTTCCTTATGGCCACTGCTGCTGATGCGAAGACACGCCTGATTAGTTTGCATTGCTTGGTAAATATCTCAGAAATTCAAATATTTACCAAATTGATTATCATTTAATTATAATAAAGCATAATGTCCAATGCAATCTCACTCTCGGCATCCATCTTGCAACCATGTGTGTGCTGGTGTGCGTGCGTGTGCGCAATTATAATGGCCCTGGCCGCAAATGTGTTGCATACTTTGAGGCACATTTCATTGCAACCAGGGAAACGGCAGCTGCAGCTGCTCTTTCTCGCTCTCGCTCTCGCTCTCTCTTTATTTGTGTGTGCGTGTATGTGTGTGTGTATGTACATAGCATCAAATTACAAATCATGTTGTGCCCGAGAGGGTGGCGGGGGGGGGGGGGGGGGCTACACGGGAGTAGAGGAGGAGTTTGGCGGAGGACCAATGCTTTGTGGCCTGCCAACGGAAGTAGAAACAGATGCAAATGGCAGTTAGGAGTGAGTACAAAGTCGTGTATGTTTACTGAGTGTGTGTATGTGTGTGTGTGTGTGTGTGTGTGTGTGCGTGTGTGTGTGTGTGTGTGTGTGTGCATGCATGCATTGGCTAGGCAGCATGAAAAACAAAACAAGCCACTAATGTTGCATTCACACATTTGAGCCTACACACGCACACACATTGTAGGAACAATTGACACTGGCTAATTGCACTGGAAAATCCGTTAAATGCAACCATTTTGGTCCTGTTTTATTTTATTACACTGCAACCAGTTGGGTTGTTAGTTGTGATTTGTGGCCAAGTTATATACTCATTTGTATATTTAGACTGCTCGACTGCACTTCTTCGTAAATTACTGCCAGCTTGCTTTCCAGCTCGAAGTAAGTGTTTAAAGTTAGTTTGGAAATTAATTGAATACAAAAGAGACATAAAAAACAAATCAAGTAAACATTTTTCGAAAGTGAAACAAATTTTCACAGTCAAGGTAAACCTTTTTTTTTTTTTTTATTATGGCAATTTAATTTAATATTGATCAACCTACTGAAAGGTTATAAAATATTGTTTTGGTGATTAAATACATAATAACAGGGAATTTAAATTAATAACATAAACAAATAATTGGTTTTAACGTATTACAATATTACATAACATCAAATATAACATTAAATATAACATTACTATTAACGCCCAACAGTCCAGAGGTCGCTGGTGTGGAGGCGCTTTAAGCGTCTGCGGGTGGTATTCGACCCTAGTGACGAAGCCAACGGGTTGACGTGGTTATGCAACCGGTCATTGTATCGACTTGTATGTCGGTTTATTTGGCTAAAGACTGTTGGTACACAGAAGTCGTTGTGCAGCGTCATATTGCGCACATAGGGTGGAGCACCAGAGATGTCTCTTAATACCTTGTTCTGCAAGACTTGAATTTTATTTATCCACGATTTTGCCGCTGTGCCCCAAAATGGAATCCCATATGTCCATGTGGGCACGATGATGCTCCTATAGACCAGCAGCTTGTTGCTCAAGCTGAGTTTGCTGGATGGCTTCAGCAACCAGTTGAGTTTCGCCCTTTTGGATCTACACACTGCTGCCGTGATCTGTATGTGTTTGCGCCAGGTAAGTTTCCTGTCCAGATACATACCCAGGTAGCGAACATGGTTCCCCTGAGGTATGATCGTGTTGTTGAGTCGGACGGGTGGACAGTTACCACTCCTGAGCGCAAACGTACAGTGCTGCGACTTGTTCTCATTGATGCAGATGTTCCACCGGTTGGCCCATGTACTAAAACCATCCAAGAACCTTTGCGTAACTGCTGCTGCTCTCCAAGCAGTGGAGGAGTTAGCAAGGAACACAGTGTCATCCGCGTATGTGGCAAGCAGCGTGTTTCTGGCTATCGGAATCGGCAAGTCCGCGGTGTACAATGTGTACAAGGCAGGTCCGAGGACACTACCTTGCGGTACACCCGCTCCGATGCGGCGGATGTTTGATCGCTCGCCCCTAACTTCAACCATAAAAGAACGGCCAAGCAGGTAGGACCTCAGCAATAAATACTGCGCCGATGGTAGTAGGGACTTAAGCTTAAAAAGCAGGCCATCATGCCATACGCGATCAAACGCTTGCTGGATATCCAGGAAGACAGCAGAGCTGTACTGCTTATTTTCCAAGGCCTCGAGGACATGCTGAACTACTCGATGAACTTGCTCTGGTGTACCATGGTGATGCCTAAAGCCAAACTGATGATCAGGAATGGCACTCTGGAAGCCACTTACTGCCGACAATCTTCCAAGAAATATTTTTTCAAATATTTTGGAGAAAGTGGACAGCAAGCTTATCGGTCGATATGACGAGACAAGATTATCCGGCTTGCCAGGTTTCGGAATCATCGCAATTACAGCACACTTCCATGGAGTGGGGAAGTGGTGGATGCGTACCATGGAGTTAAAGAGTAGCACCAAGAACATCACTCCCTTCTCGGGGAGGGCCTTCGCAACTCTGCCGTCAACGCCATCATAGCCAGGGGCTTTAGTGGACTTTAGCCTGCGAATCTGCAAGCGGACGTCATTAGGGGCGATAGGTGTGATCGGTTGCACAGGATCGAGATCTGCACTTAAAAATGCCTCAGTTTCCTGTACCTGGCTGGGTGACGCAAGCGCAAAAGGCGTGAACCGGCCTTGCAGCTCATCCGCAAATGCCGATGCAATCTCTGCATCCGATCGACACCAAGTGTTGTCCGGTCGCATAATGGGGATCCGCCTGAGTGGCTGCCGCTTGACACAACGCGTTGCCTTCCACAAATTGAATCCATGATTCTTATTGGGATCGGCATTGCGGAGCATATCCTGGAAGTACTGGCTCTTGGTGTCAAAAAGCAACTTTCGCAGCTCGTACGCAGCCCGCCTAAAGTCCCTTAGATCCAAAGGATTGCGTGAGCGCATATATTGGCGACGCAGTGCTCTCTTGTGCCTTACCAGATCCAAAATCTCAGTTTTCAAAAAAGGCTTAGCTGGACTGCGAGGCGAACAAGGAAGTTGGCCAAGCATGGAGTATTCCGCCGCCGCGTTAATATTACGCAGGAATAACTCCGCTGCGTCGAAAAGGTAAACCTATTTTCACTTTTGAATTAATTGATTTTGAAAAGAAGTTTAGTATTATTCGAGTTTTAACTGCGATGTAATTTTTCTGCTTCTATAATCAATAATATAATGAAGTGAAGCTGATAAAGAGGATAATTCATATATATATATATATGAATATATATAGTTGTACAATTTATTCAATTTTCAAAAATGTGTCTAATAAATTCTTTTGATGTAATCCGATAATGAAAATATGTCATAATCAAGTATGTAATACTGACGTCAATAAGCTCTGAAAGTAACAATTTTCCAACCAAAAATGCCAGAAGCAGCTTTTAAGCCACACTATTTTAATAGGCTGGCAATGCATGTTGCACATGTTGTTGTTGTTGTTGTTGTTGTTGTTGTTGCTGCTGCCAGGCTAATTAACAAGCCAAGAATAAATTACAAACATTGCATTTGAAAAATGCAACAGCGCCGGGGGCTGTGTTTGGGTTAACTGCCTGGCTGAGGGTTGTGGCAATACGATGATGCGGGAGTTGCGTCAAAATAAAGCTAATGCTCTGAGCACACAGCGCACAACACACAGCGCACAACACACAACACACAGCACACGAGCAATGACATTTTTGTTTAAGCGACGCTCTGGTTCTGCAAAACAATTAAATGCATGCAAGCCTGGCTGCCTGGCTGTCTGGCTGGCTGTCTGATCGTCTGTCTACCTGCCAGTCCGCGCAATGTGCCGCAGTACGCAGTACGCACATTAAGCATGCGTCCCGTGTAACGGTGCATGCGACATGTTGTCAACGTTTTAGCTAAATTTGTTATGCAAATTGCTTATTAACTTTATGACTGGCTGTCGAATTGTCGCTATTCGCAAATGTTCAACATTTTCAATTGTCAATTAGCCGCGGATGCCATAAACAACCAAAAATCCGCCGGAGTCTGCCGGAGTCTGCCATAAAACACAGCGCATTTATTTAAACATTGTGTGGGCGTAAAGTTCATCGACTCGCATTAAATGCACATAAAATAGACTGGCTTCGATTTTAATTTATATGCCACCGATTTACCTGCGCCACTGTCTGTGCAACCAGATAGCAAGGGAAAGGGGAGAGAGAGGGAAGCAGTTTCTAGTGCCTAGGTCCTAGTTGCTGCACCAGAGTCTGGTGCGCCTGCTAATGACATTGCCACTATCATCAATGGCCTTTAGTTTAATTGAAAAATTTCATTTTGTGTTAGCTAATGGCAGCTGTGTAATTTATGATGCCAGCCTGCCGGGAAAGGATCACATTTGTTGCCGTTCTTGTTGTTGTAGCCACATTCAATGAGGCCAATTTCCCACTGCTGGATGCTGCTGCATTTCTATAGTTTCATTTTATACAAAATCAATGACTGCAGCAACTCAAATTGTTTTTGTGGCTTACCAAGGATCCAAGCAAAATTCTTGCTGTGTAAGCTCGCTTCCTGCCTTGAAGCTGCAACTCTCTTCATTAAATCCGAATGCTGCATCATTTGGATCTCCAATCTAGAGGTTTTTATTTGGATAAAGGTATTTATAATTTTGGGAGGCTAACTCATGAAGATATGCTAGGATATTTAATCACATTGACACATAAGTTTGGGCTTATGGTATCCCTTGTAGATGAGTTTAGTTTCGTCCATTTCTATAGCTCAGAAATTTCTAAGAACTTGCAGCAGGTCGCCAAAGTTAGTGTCGCAACAACAACAGCAACAACAACAACTGGGTTTAATTAAAGTGAAGCTGCTGAAGCGTACGCAGAAAGAGGAGCACAAAAGGAGCTGGAGTGAAAAATACATTTTGCGTGCACTGTGCGTCGAGGCGTGATTTTGAAGTGAAGAGTTTTGTTTGGCGGTTTTGCTGCCACTTTGCACGCTTCCATAATTCGTATAACCTTTGTTTTGTTTGACTTTGACTGGTGTTGTGCCTTGAAGCGGGCTTGGATAGGTCCCAACTGCCGTTGCCGCTACTGCTGCTTCTGCTGCTGCGATTTTACACTCACTGCATCATTTGATAAGCAAATATTTATTTATTTTTTTTGTTATGAAGTCAGTCGGGCTTGTCGGGTGGCAATCGTTATGCCAATTTGCATTGCATGGACGCTATGCAACAGGAAAGGGATACTCGCATGTTATGCTTTCATTAAATGAACGCAACCTGTTATTGTGCAGGAAGTCAGTTTTCATTTTGCTTACTAATCGGCTACACAGTTCTTGACTTCAAGTTGCGGCCAGGCTGCTGCCTGATTATCCTTCTGCCCGTTGCACTTGCACCTGCTGCTCCTGCTCCTGCTGCTGCTGCTGCTGCTGCTTGTGCTGTTGCTTTTGGTGGCATTCCGGCGAAAATTGCTGCACAAATTTTTGGCTGGCATGTTGTCGACATTTTTATGGCTGCTGAAATTCTTCGGGTCCTCCTCGCTGTGCAGACATTGCCTGCCACTTGGTAGCCCAATTAAAAGTTTTAGCACATTTTCACTTGAAATTAATTGTCGGTAAACGTAATTCATGTCCGAGACACGAATGCGAAAGCAGCCCCGACACCAACAACAGCAACAATGTCAGCAAAATACATGAACCACATTTTTTGGGGTGTCGCTCTTGTAAGTGTTGCCAAGCGCACCAATACACGCACACACACACACACACACACACAACCATTTGCACACACAACAGCTTGCCCCTGTTGTGTTGCATACTGATGTTCCCTAATGCGTATTGAAGCACTGAAAGCATCCCAGCACTTATAATAACGATAAAAGTAATATTGCAAATAAAAATTAACATTTTTAATTTAAGTTATCAAATTGAAATTTATAATTAAAGTATCATTATTTTTATTACTATTATTATTTCTCTTAATATATAATTCATTAAATGTGATTTTCTATATTAAATACAACTCTCAGAATTGAATGTCGCTGTGGCAATTTTGATCAATTGAACTCCACTCGAAGAGCAACTTAATTAAGGCACTTCACTTGCAGTTGGATGAGGTAGCAACAGGCGGATGCAAAACTGCAATTAAACTAAAAACAGGCAACAACAACAAAAAAACATAATGCAAATGCGCAGCGAGGGCCGCAAGATTATGCAACAACATATTTAAAAGTACAAACAACATGAATCGCGCCCCGTACGCTTGAATTATTCACGGCAAAAAGAAAAAGGAAAAAATGGGAGCACAAAAACGGAAGCAAACGGCAAAAAAACATCCGTCGATCACGCCCACAAAACTGCAGCAAGTTGGTTGGGCAAAAGCAAAAGGATTTTGCACAAGATTCTATGGGCGACTTGCGTCGACTGCCGTTGTTTGTCTTCCAACAGCATTACACTCCTTTAATCTATATGCAAATTGCTCTGTGTGTGTGTGTGTGTGCGTGTGCGTGTGTATGGTTGCAGTACACATTCATATATACATGCAAATGTTGAATGTGGGCTGGGTTCAAGAGTTCAGACTGCATCGATAGTTGAGTTGGGCTGCCACCAAAGACGCACTTTGCATTGCATGGCTGTTGACCCCTGACCCCCCTGACAAACACACACAAACACTCATATATATGTATGTATATAAATAAATACAGTGACATTCATTAATTGGCCTGGCTGACATGTAAACTTAATTAATAAATTCCAAAAGCTTAAAGCCATTGTTCGATCAAAGAAAAAATCCATTAAAAACTAAAAAAAATCAATTTGCTTTTTATTTAATTTATTGTTTTATTTTTTATTTACCTTACATCAGAGAAATAACGCGAGAAGTAATTATAATTGGACGAAATATTCCTTTATGAGTAGCAGCAAAAAATGTTCATTTGTTTTTTACCAAAACCCTAAACTGGAACTCCTTTGTCAATTGACGCGTCAACGCACGCGTTTCGACGAGTTTCAGGCTAGAATTTTAGCTTACGTTTTTAAATTTAAATGCACGATTGATTTAGAGATCGAACTATGATCAAAAAGCCCTCGCTTATTAAAATAAGTTGAGTTTTGACGAAGTTATGGCATTTTGAAGTTTCGACCTATGCCCATTTATCGATATATCGATTTTCAGGCTGCAATTTTAACTTGTCTTCCGAACTAATATCTCGTTTTCAACTTTAAATGCACGATTGATTTAGAGATCGAACTATGATCAAAAAGCCCTCGCTTATTAAAATAAGTTGAGTTTTGACGAAGTTATGGCATTTTGAAGTTTCGACCTATGCCCATTTATCGATGTATCGATTTTCAGGCTATAATTTTTACTTGTCTTCCGAACTAATAACTCGTTTTCAACTTTAAATGCACGATTGATTTAGAGATCGAACTATGATCAAAAAGCCCTCGCTTATTAAAATAAGTTGAGTTTTGACGAAGTTATGGCATTTTGAAATTTCGACCTATGCCCATTTATCGATATATCGATTTTCAGGCTAGAATTTGAACTTGTCTTCCGACCTAAAATCTCGTTTTCAACTTTAAATGCACGATTGATTTAGAGATCGAACTATGATCAAAAAGCCCTCGCTTATTAAAATAAGTTGAGTTTTGACGAAGTTATGGCATTTTGAAATTTCGACCTATGCCCATTTATCGATATATCGATTTTCAGGCTAGAATTTGAACTTGTCTTCCGACCTAAAATCTCGTTTTCAACTTTAAATGCACGATTGATTTAGAGATCGAACTATGATCAAAAAGCCCTCGCTTATTAAAATAAGTTGAGTTTTGACGAAGTTATGGCATTTTGAAGTTTCGTCCGATTTTCAGTCTGGAATTTGTACTCACATTCCGAGCTAAAATCACGTAGAAATTTTTAGTTGTAGAACATTAAAATAACTTTTATGCTTTGCCAATGAACTCCATTTCACGTAGACAAGCATACACTCAGAAAAAAATGTGTTTGAAATGAGTGCAACTTCTTTGCTCCCTTTCTCTCTTTCACTCTGTCTCTTTCTCTGACTCTTGTTGTTCGACAAAATTGCGCTGTCTTCATTTGTTCGCAACTCATTGTCTATTTTGTATTTTTCATTTGTTGGGCCAAACAAAGCACTTGGAAGTGCTTCAATGAGCAACACCCTTATATCACACACACACACACACACACACACACATACACACTCAGATGTCAGCTAATTATGTCAATTGCAAAGCTCTGCCTGACACTCGCCTGCAATTGCCACACTTTAAGTTAAGCAGCAGCTGCGCGAGCTGTAAAAGGCAGAATGAGACGTGGACAGAGACTGAGACTGACTGCCTCACACATCGCACAGCTCACGGTGCATGTCAACAAACAACAAGCAGTTAGTTACTCAGCTGGAGTGGAGATAGCACGACGAGCAGCTACCCTGTACACATGTTTATTGACCATCATAAACTCAAACGGTAATCGAGCATTTAACTTTATTCAGTCGACTGTTTTAAAATGGCTTTAACTTAAGGCGCAACTGCTTTGTAGTCAAGTGAGGCAAGTGTTGCGTGTTGCCTGTTAATGTTGAGTTGCAACGATAAAAACGTGTTGCAAACATTGTCGCACAAAGTAAGTGTTGCTCTGTGTGTTTTGTTTGAAGGCCATGACTGTTGTGCATAAAATGCAAATGCATTCAATTCGTAAATAGAGCTTTGACGCTGATGTATTTAACTGTTTGACAATGCCATCGAGAGTTGAGTGATACACACACACACACACACACATATACATATATAAGTAGTAGGTCAGGGTTGCCTGAAAAGCAGGCTACAATTTCCGCTAGTTTTGCAGCCACTCCGGCCTCAAATTGCTGACGCTGTACGAGCCACAAGCGAGTCATTTGCTGACCCAAAGACAAAAACACAAAAAAAAAAAGAAGAAAATCAGACACACAGAGACAGACGGACAGAGGGCACACGAGTACAAGTACAATGTAAATACGGCCACACTTACAAATCTTTTTTCTGGCAGCCGCCACGTGCAAAAGACAAACAATTCTAAGACTCGAAAATCAACTCACGTAGTGCTCGTTATTTATTCAAGTCAATGGAACTGACATAGTCCCACAAGCAGGCTCAAGCACTGACACACACAAGCACACACACATACACACACTCATGCATGTAAAAATTTGCTACTATTTGGCCTAAATGTGCATTTGGCTAAATGGCCAACATACTAGCAGTGGCCACAGAGCGAAAAAAAAAAACAGGCAATTCAACAACTACAGTCAAATAACAATAACAATTCAATCAAATTGAGCGCGTGTTCGTTCGTCTATGGAAATCTTGTACCAATGGCAACAAATAACGATAACAACGAGCTCGATGGGGGGGGGGGGGGGATGGGGCAACTTCAAAACATCACAAAACACAGTGCCCCAAATGTTTTGATTTAAATGAACATTTTGCCTTTGATGTGCCAAAAAGAGCTTTCTGAGAGTAGCTCCGAAAGAGAGAGCATAAGGACAACATAGGGACAAATGCTCTCTTTCGCTCTCTCACTCTCTCGCTCTCTTGCAAGGCGACTGCGCAGTGCGAGTTATCCCAATTTAACCGTTTGTTATCTTTATCTAATGCCAATCACCATTTCCCCAGTTTTGCGATGATTTTGATGGGCAACAGTTGCGTTTGAAACGGTTGTTCTAACTGTAAAACAAATATCTCGGTTATTCTAACTGTAAAACAAATATCTCTCAAAGTTAATATTGCCCGCATTTCCTTCAGTTTTGAATGAAATGAACTTAAAACTTAGAAATATATATCACATACATATATCTATCTATAGAGATATCTATCTATCTATAGAGATATCATCTATCTATAGAGATAGTTTTCTATATTTCATATTTCATAGATAAACATTTATCAATTTAAAATTAATACATATTTATTCAGTAAATATTCTTAAATATTTTTTATATTCCCAGCGAGAGTTCAAGGTCAAAAGTGGCCAGAATATTTTCTATTCACATTTTTGTATTTTCTTTTATAATGAAAAATCCAAAAAAAATGTTGTGCATAAAATACACAAGTTTTTCGAGTGCGCACTTGCAACACGTGCAGCAGCCTTTTGTTGCTGCCGTTGCCGTTTCGATAACCCCATAGTTGTTGTCATTGTTTGTTGGTGTTGTTGCTTGTTGTTGTTGCTATACCCCTTCCATTGCATATTGAGATGGCTCCCCGTCGCCCGTGTGCATTTTCACAGTCATTTGAACTTTGCAACACTCGCAAAATGTGCAACATGGCGTAAAGAAAACGTGTAAAGCGCTGCAGTTAGCCCTCGAAGAGGCAGCCGCCAGAAAAACTTTGCTTCAATTTGCATACAGATATGCGTATGTGTATATATGTATGTATATATATAGATATATATATGTATATACAACGATGCAGTGCAAAGCGATTTAGTTGCGCTTCTGCTTGGTTAAACCATTTAAAGAAACACTCGAATTCAACTCAAGTCAATTGACAACGGATGCTGATGCATATATACATATATATATATATGTATGTATATATATATATATATATATATATTTATGACTTAAGCTAATTTAATAATGTTTAAGTTTAGACAGCAAAAGCTATGCACTTTGATGCTTTCAAAACAAGAGAAGTCAAGCAATTATTGTTCATTTGGAAAATACAGCTTATACTATTTGGAAAATGTCTGTATTCAAACAGAAAACTACAAATTTATGAGCAGTTTCAAACTAAGTAGATATGTGCTTAGAAATGTTACATCAATTAGGAATATTCAAAACCATTTCTTCTATTAAAAATCACACTAAAGTGTTTCAAATTTGCCACTTTCAAAACTATTCTAAAAAACCCAAGTCTAAGATTCAAAGCCTTATAATTCATTTACGTAGATACTTTTAGGGATTCATCTATCATTTTTAAAGCTATATATAACCTGAATATTTTGACATTGCTATAAGTAGCTGTCAGCTGTATTTTATCTGCACATACATAAATATTGTTGTTTACCACTTTTTGGGGCATCTGTCAGAAATGAATGCTTAGTTTGAATATCCACATAAATCTGCAGCAGGAATGTTGCCGCATCTAGTTGCAGCTATTATCCACATAAATGTGTTTTTTGATACACTCGACGAAACTTTGTTTTGTTATTGCTGTCTGTTTGCATTTGCATTTTTACTGCAAATGCGAAATCGATTTCACGTTTTGCTGAGTGTGTGAGTTACACACAAAATCTATGTATGTACGAATGTATGTGTGTGTGTATGTATATTTATGTATGTCAAATTGGAGCAACGAAAACAGTAAAGATTTCTTTGATGCGTTTTATTGGCACTGCATTTTTATTGCCACTGTTGACACAATCTCGTTCTGTTTACGATGGCGTATACTCAATATTTACCTATTCCTATTTATTGTATATCCCAATCCTGGATCCTTGGCCCGCATCCTACCTCAGCTTCAATGGCATCACAACATCGTTGTCAATGTCAGTTGTCCTCCCGTTGTTGTTGTTGTTGTTGCTGCTACGAACATTTAATTCAATGTTCGGCAGCTTGTTGTTTTTGCAATGTTCACTTACGTTTCATTTCCGTCCGGTCTTGTCGAGCATATCCGCCTGATATGGCGTCTGATTTCCGCTTTGCGCTTCACCGAGCTGCGAATGGCGAATGGCGAACGGCGAACCAGCTCTCGCTGAGATTGACAGCCTGTCCTACACGTTTGTCTGTATATTACCAGACTATACATATTTACGTATGTACATACATACATGTATACATGTATATCTAACAGTCACTTTGATTGCGTATCCCTAAAGTATCTTCTTCGTGTCCTTCAAAGTGAAAGTTTTCGCTTTCGACTTTGGCATCCACAGCTTGACTTGAGTTTAGAAACTTTTAATACTCTGACAATGAAAGTTCGTGTAGAGTATATGCTGGAGTAAGATTGTGTACACAAAGTGTTGAAAACTTTTCTCAAATCAGTTGAAACTTATATGCAATGTATTTTTTGATCATTTGTAATATTTCCTACATCAAAGCTCATTCTCCAATCTCAAATCGGCTCAGTTTTTATTTAGTTTGTGCTTACTGTTACCAGAGTAGGACGAAGTCGACTAAGTTTTTTCAATTCCAATTGTTGACATTGAAGTCGCTGCTTTCAGTGTTAGTGTGTGTGTGTGTGTGAGTGTGTGCAAGGGTGTGTATGAGTGTGTGTGTATAGATTTCTGTTGCATTCCATGTGACTGCTCTTAGCATTTCAATTTGCCGAATTAAATTCAATTTGATTTCAAATGCAGGAAACATTTTTAAGATATTTTGCTGGATTTCGATTTAATTGCGTTTTGAAATACGGCATTATCTTTGCAAGTATATTTTAATTATCGGTATAACTGCACTCAACTTAAGTAAATCAAAATGAAGATGTTTCGAATAGCAAGATATGGCAAAAAGAATTTCGCCCAAACAGGGACTGAGCTCAGCGACTGAGCTACCCGGGGCACGGGAAGTGGCCTTGTAAATGCTGAATAGTTTCTCTATTTTCAAATATATATACTAACATATATATAAATATATCATGTGAAGTTTCGAATAACAATATACAAATATATACAATCCCGTACAGCTCTCTATTTGAGAGTTTACTTTTAAGGTTACCTTTTACATAAGTTTTAAATATATTTTAGCTTAATCCATTCCAAAACTTTATTAGTTTCCAACTTATATCTCTTGAAGTTCATCTCCGATTTAGCATTCTTTATTTGATTTTGTATTTATTTAAAATGAATAAAGCACACATTTTGCCCATACTACAATTTGTGCAGACCATAAAGTGCTTATCCTGGCGGAGTTACCATCCTCATTCCCAGTCCATCAACATACTAATGCGTTTGTTGACCCAATCCCATTAAATGTCATTGCGTTTCCCACATTCCGCAATCTTGATGTTCATATCCGTGAACCATTCGGCTCACCCATCGACTCACTACGTCTGTCATCCAAAATCCATTGAGCGTAACGCATAAGCATGAAATTCTTAGCATTTCATTTGAAACACTCTCACACGCTCGAATTCACGTTTGTGCTAGTGTGTGTGTATGTGTGTGTGTGTCTGTGTGTGTGTGTGTGTGTGTATGTGTGTGAGTTTCATAGTCTATTTATTTTATTAGCGCCATTGCAGTCAGTGAGTATTCAGTCGCATTCAAGTTGTCTCAGAAATGGCCACTATTCGAATGGGCGAATTCAAATTCAATACCCGATACTTTATGATATGTCCTGCAGGGAGAATATACATACATATATGGACTGCGGCCAGGATGTGCTCAAAAAACGCTTGACAAGTGGCCAGCACAATTTTAAGGGCATTTATCAGGAGTGTAAGAAGGAAACTGTTCAAAATAAAGGTAATCAAATGCACTACTAGTAAAAATTATTATATTATATATATATATTATATATTATTTTACAACTTATAATATGTTTATTTATTTAAGACTTCTCAACAAAAAAAGTTAATGGAGATTTAATAAATAAAATAAAAAGCAATGCAATTTTATACGCAGTTTTCACATTGCAGATTCAGATTCCTTTCATAGAGACTCAGTCTCAAAAGAATTAAATTTAAAAAATATACCAAGAGAAGAATAAACCTTTCCTAGTATCAGACCTACCCACCCACATCACTAATGTGTAATCTATTCCCAACTCTGGGCATCAGAGCTAACTAAGTACAGCAAAAAAAATTGTCTGCTTTTGCTGGTAACTTTTTCTCAGTGCTGGCAACTTTCAGTCACACACTTTTCATGATTTATTTGTTGCATTAGTGGACGTCGCATTGTTGCCCGTTGTACCCGCGTACTGATGGAGACCACTTCAGGTGAGTCTGGTCCTCTTTGCCTCCCCCCCCCCCCCCTTGTTATTTTTGGTTACTTTTACAGTTGCCGCTGCAGCTGACATCGCCAGTGTGCGATAATAAATGGGGTGCTTAAGCTCAAGCGACCGACCGTTGAGCAAAAAACATTAACAATTTTTAATGCCATAAAAATGCAGAAAAGCACCACATTCAGTGTCAAGGCTGTTTTCAGGTACAGTAAATACCGCAGTGCGATGACGGAGCGACGGAGCAGTCAAGCGTATTAATTGTGTCATTTACCACAACCATTAACAAACAAGCATACTAAAGACATACCCAGCGGTAAACGTAAAAACCCTCAAATGTCCTCGAGTGCCCTCTCATATTTACACATTTCCAATTGATGAGATATGCTTGAGAGTGTGTGAGAGAAAATTACATAAGGATTATACGATTTTTACAAGGACGCAATGGAAAAGTTGATTAGTCCGCAAGTACATTATTATATGTCGTAATTACACTTCTAATTCACTGGCAAAATAAGAAATGTATTTACAGATCTACTAAGAGAGTTCCACCTAGAAAATAGTAAGAACCGGAACTCGTACCCATGCCTGCAACATGGTAGCTTGCAATCTAAACGCAGCTCCTTAAATTACTCGGAAAAAATCGATTTACAAAAACCAACCAAATGCAAAAAATGCATATTCATATTCAATTTTAATTGGCTTGTGTTTCCATGAATTTAAGGAATATGTAAATATATGGCTTAGAAGATTTTAATATATGTATTCAAGTACAATAATTTAGTGAGAAGTTTAAAAATTCAAAATACAAACTGGCGCCTTGATTTTATAGCTATCAGCATTGAGTCAGCAACCAATGGCATACAGCTTATCGATTGTTTGTAATCAGTTTTTCGATAATTGGCAACGGTCTGTTATCGAGCATTACAGAAGCGAATTACAGCCAATATGTAACTGTAATATATTGAGTTGTGCGCCCTTAAAAATTGTCAAATTAATAAATAAATTGTAGACGAAAACTAAATCTTGTGATTGTTCGAAAATTTCCATCGAATTGCATAATTTGATGAAGTTTTCGCGAGAAAAGCAGAAGCTGTTGTTGGTGCACGCAAAAATGAGTGGTCGCTGTTAACGTTAACATAAATTGAGCAAAATGTAAATGGCCTGTCGCGGTATATATGTATATATATATATATATGTTTTTTTGTATGTATGTTCATGTTAGTTATTTATTTTCACCCTGTTTGCAGGTTAGCTTTGTTGTTTGGCACAAATTTACTTAATTAGTATGGGAAAACGTCGAACGCAATCTCTAATGGACTCAAATTCAAGTAACAGCGACAGCGACACAGACACCAACCTAGAATCGGTGAGTAATCCGAATGTTAGGAATATGGAAGGACGCCCCGAAAAAAAATGCAGACGCCATGCAACAAAAATCAATGCGACGCAAAAATTAAATGTAAAAATCTATATTTTAATTTGTATTTGTATTTCGCATGCAGGACTTGCTGTCGGTAGCCCGAAAACGTAAGAAGCCAAGCAATGTCACAAAAGCGACCAATTCCAAGTCCGATTCGGACTCGGACTGGGCCAATAATAAATCGGGTGCGCCCGCCTCAAAAAAGAAGCGCCAAAAGAAGACGAGCAGGGACTCGAGTTCCTCGGAGGAAAATTGGGACGATGATAGTCAAGATGAGGCAGGGCCAACAAATGCCCCCGCTCCCATCGAAAAACGTCCCGAAGCCGAACTGCATAAGAAGGCAGATAATCAAAGTGAACAGGAGGAGGGAGAAGTCTCCGACAGCGATTCGGATAACGACAAATCCAAATCGAAGTCAGCATCGTCGTCGGAATCGGGCTCGGGCTCTGGCACAGATTCCTCAGACTCCTCATCGTCGAGTTCGGATTCGGAATTTGACGATGGCTACGATGATGATCTGATGGGCGATGAGGCGGATCGCAAGCGACTCAACGGACTGTCGGAGAAGGAGCGCGAAACGGAGATCTTCAAGCGAATCGAACAGCGCGACATTATGCGCACCCGGTGGGAGATTGAGCGGAAGCTAAAGCTCGCCCGCCGTGGCGAAAAGAATGAGAAGTCGAAGACAAAGGGCGATCGGGCTAAAAAGAAGTCCAAGAAGGAGAAGCGACTCAAGAGGGCCAAAGAACTCGCAGCACCAACCATGCATCAGGCATCCATCGGCGCTGATACCGATCCGAGCAAGAGTGGCGCAGCAGAGCCAGGCACCATGGCCAAGAGTCCGTCGCCGCCGTTGACCACGATGCGCGAGGGTCCATCCACATCCGGAGTAAGTTCCGGTTCGGGTGGTGGTGCACCCAGAAGCAGCAGCGCCGAGCGGAATTCCGAGGAGCAAAGGGCTAGCGATGTGGCCGATTACTTTGATCACAAGGAGCGCTCCAAGGAACGCAAGAAGAACGTCGAGGCAAACAAAACGGATGACAAGCGCAGCAACGCAATGGCCATGCTAAAAGCCAAGCGAGAAGGCAAAGCCAAGCGAGGTGAAGCCAACAAATCAAAGTAAACGTTTCCGTTGAATATATTTAACAAATCTCTTTCATTTCCTTTTGCAGAGGAGGAGGAAGCGAAGCGACAAGCGGAACGGGATCGAGATGATGACAAAGAGGAACTGGAGAGCGTCTCCGGTTGCAAATCGGCTGTGAAACTGAAAGCATCCGAAATTTATTCCGATGACTCTGGCAGCAGTGACTGGGATGACGATGAGAAGCCGACGGATAAAAGATCACGTTCGAACAGCAGCAAAGCCTCAAGTGAATCGGAAGACGATGACAAGGCGACCAAGGATCCCGTATTTATAACCACACGTGAGGATCTCAACAAGTTGCGATTATCACGCTTCAAAATGGAGCGTTTCGTTAATCTGCCCATATTTGAGAGTACCGTCGTCAACTGCTTTGTGCGGATCAGCATTGGCAACAACGGGCAGAAGCCCGTTTATCGCGTTGCCGAAATCGTTGGCGTTGTCGAAACTGGAAAAATCTACAGTTTGGGGACGACGCGGACGAATCGTGGATTGCGCTTGAAGCATGGCACACAGGAGCGCGTCTTTCGGCTGGAGTTCATCTCGAATCAGGAGTTCACCGAAACGGAATTCAACAAATGGGTCGATATCTGCCAGCAGTCGCATGTGCAGATGCCCACAATTGATCTCATCGAGATCAAGGCCAACGACATTAAGAAGGCCCTCAACTATGAGTACAAGGACGAGGATGTCGACAAGATCGTTGAGGAGAAGAATCGCTTTCGAAATCGACCCACCAACTATGCCATGAAAAAGACCTGCCTGATGAAGGAACGCGACGCGGCGATGCTGCGCGGCGATTACGATATTGCCAACGATCTGGGCCAGCAAATCGATCAGCTGGAGAGCCGCGCCTCCGAATTGGACAAGCGGCGTTCGCACAGTCTCAATTTGATTTCGTACATCAACGATCGCAATCGCAAACGCAATGTGCAGGATGCCGAGAAGGCCATCATGGAGGAGGCGCGTGCCAACAAGGGTCAGAAGATTTCGGATCCATTCACGCGGCGCATCACCCAGCCACGCATGGGGTTCAAGGGTGGCATTAAAAAGGATGAGGAGGATATGCTGTTGGCGCCGATGCCGCCGCCGCCGCCAGGCAAAAAGAAACCGAATGAGACGTGTACTTCCAATAATGCAAAGCCAAGCGATGGCAAGGACTACAGTCTGTATTCGCTGCACGACTTTGACATAGACCTCGATGTGCCGCTGCCAGGTGAGTTGATTAATATATATGTAAATATATATATATATATATATATATATATATTTAATGACAATATATTACCATTTATAGTGAACAGCGCCAATGCGTTGCCCAAACCGGCGAACAAACCAACCGAAACGGTGTCCAAGCGTTCACTCAACCTGGAAGATTACAAAAAGAAGCGCGGCCTAATCTAGTGTTGCACCCACTTAGTGACGACGTTCTTTATCTCCCATCCCCCCCAATCGCCCACTTAGGCTAGTAGTAGGAGTTACGAGTAATTAAACGCAATCGATGATTGTAAGAGACAAGTTTTGTTAACGCTTGCAAAACTGTATTATGCTTACGAATACATCGCTTTGTGCTGGATATATAGACGATCCAAAATTATTATCATTCATATTTTCTGTTCAAGAAATCATCTTGGAGACGGTTCAGCTGCGTTTCTGAAGACTCCATTTTTGTACAAGCCAATAACTGTTACTGATTGGAAACTATCCCTGATTATTTGTGTGTGCATGTGTATCTGTGTATGTGTGTGTGTGTGTATATGTGTTCGTCTGTGTTTCATTAATTATAATTTATGAACAACAATTAGCTAAATTTTTTAAAATACAAAACTCATTTTACAGTAATCACAAAATAGTCATCGGATTACATATCCTTTGTAATTCAATTAGGCTTAAGTTCAAAAAAACATAATAATAAGAAGAAAAGTTCTATTAGTTACCATTTACATATATAACTGTACATATATATGCATCAATTGTTTTATAAATTAACTTATATTTTATAATGCCACACATGCAAACATACATTCGTATATATACTATATACTATAATAATAATAATAATAATAATAATATTAAACACACACACTTAAGGAACATAAGTTGCTGATGCGTCGGTTGTAAGCATTCAGCGGTTTATCCATTTTAAACTGAACAAAACAAACAAACAACTAATGTTGCCCAGGTTAAACATAAATAAATACTTACTATATATACTCAATGAACAACCAGGCTTTCCCAAATGAGTACAAATGCTCAACTGTACCAAGATGACGCTGATGATGAGCACATTAATGACTTCTTATATACATATATATATATATCTTTTGGACGCGTCTTTAATTGGTTTGCAGTTTGTTTGCGCAGCTGTTGGAGCCCCCTTCAACATGTAATTTAATTAATTCGATGAAATTGTCTTTTAATTGAAAGCGATCGCATTTCAGATCTTTTCAACTACACCAAGCCGTCAAAGGTCACATTCGAATCGAGTTGGAAATTTGAAAATGGGTTGAGTTTTGTCGTAAAGTTACGGTTTTCAATGTATGCAGTCCTAATCTGGAAGAGATATTGATAAGCTGTGATCCATTGGAAATTTACTCTGAAAATCGGCTTAGTTTTGATAGAGTTTTGGCATTGTAAGTTCGAATCCGAAAGGTATATTTAAAACTAAAATTTGGATACACGATTCTTATACGAAATTGATCATAAAAGAATTAGCTTTCAAAATACCATTTGGGTTCTGCTAAAGGACAAAACATAATCAGATCGCATCAGTTTTGAAAAATGTATGTCTTTGGAATATTTGAAGTCATTTACAAATGCAAATTGCCACATTTACTTACTATTATGCAACATTTTGTGTACGAATGCACTTCCGGTAAAAGTTTCTTTTATTAAAAATGCAGATTCAGAATGATGCCACATAGGGGAGGACCTGGCCCTAACTCTGCCCACTTGGACACTGACTGCCATCTGTGCTGGGGGGGAGAATTTGGAGCCACACATTGTGACCAAATGTGAATGTGTGAATTGTCTGTGTCTGATCCGATCACAATGATGATGGCCAAACACATATTTCCCATTGTGGCACAGTGACATTTTATCTCAGAATATGCAACAGAAGCACGTTCTGTGAAGCGGAGAATGTAATAGATCAGCAGCAGCAGCAACAGCAGCATCAGAATCGGATTTAGAATGATGACAAAAAAACTAGCGATGCATGGCCCATGGCAAATGGACATGCTTGGTGTGGTGGGCGTTTCGAACGCTTCGATGCATCTATAGATACAAATATATATATATATATGTATATGTATGTACATATATGTATCTCAAGCTTGCACATATGTGCACAATACGCAACTGCGTTGCTGTACATTAAATGTCAGCTAATCAACCGGCATCCAAAGAAAGAGCAAGTGACTTTCTGAGCTGTCTTTTCATCAACGCCTCTCTCGCTGCCTCTGTCTGCTGCCACTGCCTCTCTGCTGCGCCTCAAGTGTCCTCACCAGAACAGATTGACAACGTCAGCTCAAGCGTTCAGTTGGGCTCGTGACTTGAAGCGCGCCGGAACAAAAATTGCGACACGCGTCCGCTACGAGGGGAATAGTTTGTTTGGAATAGATTCAAAGATTACGAAACATTATCCCGCTGCTCTCTAATTGAATTTAAAATCCAAGTGACCGCAATATGTGCTCCATTGATTTGTTAATATCGCTTCTACTGATTAGCCTGCATCCCTCACGGGCCGAGCTCAATTTCAACAATGATCTGGAGAACAATCAAAAATTTAAAAGTGTTCCAACCACCATCAAATCCTACGAGAATGATACAGTTCTATTACCCTGCTATTTGGATAGTAAGCCAATTTAACTACACAGATTCAATGTTTAATTTTAGACACAATATATGCATGACTAAATCTGTTCATCTAGTAATGGGCCTTGAAAGTGCTTCTTTGTGTGCAACTTGATACAACAATGACATTTAATTTGGAAGCCACCAAAAGATGACTCTAGATTGATGTCATAAACGACTACACAAAAGGCAGCCAAGGAAATTCGTTCATCACAATGGATTTTCTTCCCTATTATCATTTATTTTTTCTTCTTTCAAAACGGATTTTATTAATTTAATGTCAACTGCATGTTTTTGAAGTAGCTTCATTAACTGATTTATCAAACAGCCATCGTAGGTCACGTCAATTAAAAAGGGTTATTGACAGCGCCCATTGAAATTGGATTGGTTGAGAACAAGTTAATTAAACCCCCAAAAAGAGGGTGGAATAATATTGGAAAGATATTCATTTTATGTCATTAAAAAGAGATTTCAGAGATAACTCGAAATTATTCGAATATATTTGCTCGACTTTCAAAATAAGGATATCTTTTTTTTCGCTATTATCCATCATATCGAAACTACAGCTCCCTTTCGCTATGTGCGCTGGAATCGCGATGATCAGCCTTTGGTGGACTCTCGCCATCCGGAGATTTTGCCACCGAACGAAAGGATTGTGCTCTGGGGCAATGGCAGCTTGCAGGTGTCCAATCTGAAAGCCGAGGATACTGGCGACTACTACTGCGAGATCATGTCGAACAGCAATCAAGCCGTCCAGGTGCATGCCATTGAGGTGCAGTACGAGCCGAGTGTTGCCACGGAGCCAAGCGGCGTCCTCGAGCTACCCATGGGCGCCATCTTTGAGGTGATTTGCTCGGCAAAGGGTGTGCCACAGCCATCGATTAGCTGGCGCCATAATGGCAACACAGTGGATCAGTATAGCAACTCGGGCAATCGCCAGAGTCACATTTTTGAGATCAAGTCGCGCAGCATGGCGGGATTGATCGAGTGCCTGGCGGAGAATGGAGTGGGTCAGCCAGCAGTGGCAGGCGTTCAGCTCCAAGTCCTGTGTAAGTTCTCTGCTGCAATTGCCTTTTGTAACTCAGCGAGTAATCCAAATCTTTTTAGTTACTCCGGAGGTGACGCTCCCACAGAGTGTTGTCTACACCCGGGTCGGAGATCGAACACATCTGGAGTGCATTGTGGAGGCAGCACCGATGGCAACGCTGCAATGGTTTCATCATGGTGTCCCCGTGCCCATTGGCGCTCACATTAGCAGTCAGGAGACGGAACTGGGCGTTGTCAATCAGGCCGTGGATAGCTACGTCAGCCTCATCAAGCACGTGCTGACCGTGAAGAAGGTCCGTGAATCCGACATGGGTCAATATGAGTGCCGCGCGAGCAATTCGATTGGCTTCAAGAGCGCCACCGTGGAGCTAACAGGTCGACCCATGCCCTGTGTATTCAAGATCAATCCGGGCACCCAGAGCTCCACTTCGCATGTGCTCGTTTGGCAAACGGAGAGCATGCTGCCCATCATGGAGTTCAAGCTGAAATTCCGACAGATACCATCAGGTTGGAAAAGTTACCTTCACTTTCACTTGCTAAGATCACTAACAAATTGCATCTTCCATAAGCGAATCTAACAAGGACCATTCGAACCAACTGGACTGAGCTGACGATTCCAGCGCAAGTGACAATGGGTGAGTACAACTCAAATATATATATAGATAATATAGTCAGTCGCAAATTTATGTAAACAATCGAAACTATTTCAAAGCTGGCAAAAATATGTTTATAAATTTCGTAATCAAAAATTTGGATTTTGCTTTGCCAGCTAATTAATTTATTTACAAACAAAACTTGCATCAAATTTTGCAGACATATGTTATAAATAAATTGAAATAAATGTTCTATATAAATTTCAGGTCCGATTTATATAACATCGTATACGCTACATGGTCTTCAACCTGCGAGTCTGTTTGAAGTGTCGGTTCTGGCCAGGAACAGCTTTGGCTGGAGCGACAGCAGTAAAATTGTCAGATTCGCCACAGGCGGCGAGGGTAACAATAATTATAATGAAATATTTTCGAATAATTTGAGATATTTTTCAACTTTCAGTTGAGCTGCCGAATTATTCGACGGAATCGGAACTGCAATATGATGCAACGGAGGAGGTCTTTGACAATGAGATCACGCAGAGATCACAGATATTCACAGCGAGCATGACACATAATGGGGCAATAATCTGTGAATATAGCGCCTTGATATATCTAGCGATATTTATCCAAATTTGCCTCAATATGCGTTACACATAACATAAAGCAATATCAAAATGCATTTGTACTGATTTCAATGTTCCAACAAATAAATTAATATATAAAAGCTATTCTTACACTGGCAAAGACTACTCTTTTGGATGCAGCTCCTCTGGTTCGGGCTCTGGTGATATGTGCCACAAGGCGTCGAAGACAAGCAACTGCAACAGACCCGAGCCAGCCGCACAGTCGTCAAAAGTGATCGGTGGCAGCTCTCTTCTTAAATGCGAACCATAGATTTTCACAAATTTATTGTTGAGGCCAAGCAGCGAGATTGGCTTATCGCGATGCTCCTCAAAGTGCCACATGGCGAGCAGGATTTGTGGCAATCGATTCACATAGTCCATGAGCAGCTGGACTGCATTCATATTCTTCGTACTATTGCTATTGCATATCCTGCTCAGCTGCTCCTCGTAGCTACTCTGTAGATACAGCTCGTTGGAGACACGCACCGAGCAACGCACACAGGCCGAGCAGAACATGTCTCTGAGGGACTTCTGCAGATCGCTTGTATCAAAGACACATGGCAGCATTACATGTCCACTGGCCTCCACCAGCATTGTCACCGCTGCCAAACCGAGCCTATTTTGATCACAAGCTATAGCCACAAAGTTCTTCAATCCTTTCTCCCGAATCACAGTCAATATGTACGTCATCGCCTTGGCAATGTTCTCGGATGTGATGAGCTAAGAAGGGAGAAGGATTATTTGACTACAATTATAATTCCATTTCCAAGTTAGAATTCCAACTTACATTCGTCTCCAGCTCAGCGTTACCCATTTCGCCGCTGGACAAGGGTTTGGCAATGGGTTCACTTTCAATCAACTGCCAGTTTATTAATTAATATTATTAATAATTATCATCATCATGGTAATTAGTAATCCCACTTACTGGCCATTCAAACTGCTCGGGAATTTCATCCCAGCTGCGCAATTTGGCCAGGCTTCGGGCATAGCAAAGATGTGGCTGCTGGCCGCCAGTGCGTGATACGAATATAGCAAAGATCTGTAAATAAGATGAGCATAATTAAAACTTATATTTGGAAGATTAATGCTTTGGCTTACCTTGTGAACATATGGCTCTTGTCGCACCAGAAACTCATCCATATTCAGCATATATGTCTTTGCACGATCAATGCGACTGAGCACATCCGGATGAAAGTACTCCAAACTCTCACCGTCTTCTGTGCGACGAACATGCTCCAGTCTCCACTTCAACTTGCTGGACAACAACTTAAATTCAGCCTGTGTGTAGAGCTTAATTTCAGCAAAATCTTCTAGCTGCAAACGAGCTCCAAACGTTGCAATCGAACCGCGTTTTGGACGCTGCGTCTCTTTCGATCGTGCGGCCAACAGACGCTCATAGCGCTCCTGCTTACTGCCCTCGGTACCAAGTGCGCGAGCGTATAGTTCTCGCTCCAAGTCAAGCGAATTGAAATCAGAGAGAGGAAATTCCATTTTTGGTTTGTTTCTGTTCAAGTTTGTAAACAAAGATTCGCGCAGTCGACTGTGCAGTGTTGTTAAGTGCCAGTGCTGCAAATTTGCGACGCATGCAAAAATTGGTTATCGACCTATCGATATGTGGTCGCTTCAAAAAAACGTTTATAAATTTAAACTTAATCTTTTATAAGCCCCAATAAATGAAAACTAAATATTAAATATTTATTGGTTGCGTGAAATACATTTAAATTACAAATATCAAATATTTTAACGCTTAACACGATTATTGCAGTACAGTACAGTATTGGCGTAATAATATATGAAATAGTTACTAATAAATTTAGTCTTAAGTTAAAAATATATGTGAATAATCTCTTTATTTGATTAATAATTTGGTTTAGTCACTTTGTCTGCCTCATATCAGAGATAAATAAGTGAATCAAGCTGCTACGAACGTCCGTTTGAATTATTACTACGTTTGATAAGACAAAGTATAATTTCCACAAAAAATAAAAACTCATCAAACTTTATAAGTAGGCTTATCTTTTTCTAAAAACAAATATGATGTTATGTTTCTCTCTAGATTAAGTCTTGAAGACTTTTCTACACCAATTTAAAAGTTGTACGTACCAAAATTCCCCTTTTGGGGTGGTAAAATGAAGGGTATTTAGTCGGTGTAGGGCTTCAAATCAATTCGAGCGAAAACCGCCAACAGCAATTGACAATGACATTGTAAGCATCTTCTGGATTTATCTCTCTTTCTCTCCCTCTCTCTCTCTCTCACTGTCTCGTTCCGTGTCTTGCTCAGATAAAATTGGCGCCACAAGAGGAACGCGGAAAAGATACAAATTGTTTACCTGCGACTGCAGTAAGCAGCCCCAAGCAGCAGCACCAGCAATATCAACTGTGAGAGAGAGCTGTTGAGATGTAATGTGTTTCAATTCCAAACGTTCCTGTGTGTGCTTTTTGCCTTTGCTGCTTTGGGCTCCCCAAGCACGCGCTACACTTAAATTCAGTTCTCGCTTGAAAAGCATCGCGACGGGTACGCAAAGAGCGCGCAGCGCACTAAAAATAATACAAATAATATTCAACTCCTATCCATTAAGTACTTGAAAACTTCAATTTGTTTTGTGCTCGCAGACAGACAGTAGATATTGTATATATGTGTGTGTGTGTGTAGTTTATCTGTGGCTGGGCCAAGCAAAAGCTAAAACAAATGAATTCGTAAGGGGGCAACAAATTCGATACGATGTTGCAGCAGTGAAAGAAAGCGCTTGCAAGTGCAAGTGTTGTTGCAACAACAACCACAACAACAACAGCAGCTTCAAGTTGCATCAATTCGAATTTATTGTTGAATTGGTTACCTCTGCTCGTAAATCAAAATCACCTCGTACAATATGTCGTCGCTGGCAGTTTGGTTCAGTTCAGTAAAGGTTGCCCTTTTGTAATGCGGCTTCAACCGAAATATTTGTTGTTGTTGCCTCTTCATCTCTCTCTCTCTCTCTCCATCGCCATCTCGAGCAGTCGTCGCACAAAACGCAAACCAGTTTTATGCTCCTCGTGTAAATGGCACACAGTCCACTTCACTTTAAGCCATTCTTTTACCTGCCACCGGCGGGTGCAGCTGCCCCAACACACACTCACACACACACACACGCACAACTCCACTTTATGTGTTGAGTGATTCATAATAACTAGAAAAATAAATCTGGCTATTTATTCGCAATGCGAATTACAAATTTCGAATTTGTGGCCCCCAATACCATTTTGGCACACTCTCAATTAGAAACAGAAATAAAAATAAAAAGATGCGACACAAAAACAAAAAAAAAAAACACTTGTGCAATATGCAAATGTGCATTCTATAAATATGTTTGTGCAATATGTAAAATACTCGATTTGCAGTTGTCGTCTCTCTCTTTTTTTGCCGGGCAGCGAACGAAAGCGAAAACGACAACTGAATGCACCAAAAAAGTTGGCAGAGAAAGGAAATTGAGCATATGGCGGCGAAAGGAGCAGCAAATCGGCTGCAGATGGGGTGACAGTTGGGGGAAGCAGAGGGAGTCGAGGAGCGCTGCTCTGCAGACAGACAGCTGAAAGTAAACGCCGCTGGCAAAACATTGATTTGCTCTTATTTACAGTACAAAAGTTTTCAATTCAATTTTCAACATTTTCAACTTCCATTCCATACGAAAAAAAAAGAATAAAAATCGGTTGCAATAGCAAACTGAGCGCAGCTGCAGCTGCTACACACACAGCCCTTGCTTTTGTGTGTGTGTAAACTTGGAGCGCAATGTAAATAAACAAACGGCAACAAGAACAACATCAAGACAAAAACAAAAAACAAAAAAAAGAGGAAAACAAAGAATAAAGACAAGCAGACAAAGTTAAAAGCCAAACGAACGAACGAACGATTTCCAGCACAAGAGCGAGCGAGAGCGGTTCGGAGAATATTCGTGCCTGGAATTGCAATCGCAAACTCCTTTTGTAATTCCAACAAATATCATTTGATCTCTGTTTGAAGTTAAGCGATGGGAAAAAGAGAAAAAGCTCATTGCTCTCAAGCGAAAAGCCCTTTCAGACTTTGACAAACATTGCTCTGAGCATTCTGCAATTGTGACAAATTCAATTTTCGAACAATCGAATAATTATTGTATTTTCTGCGGTGCTTGCACATTTTGAAGTTCCACAGAGAAATCTTTAAATTGAAAATTATTGACATTCCAAATCATACATATTTTTTTTAACGAGAAATATGACTTTCAGAACTGTTGTGCTTTTAAAAAATGCTCGTTAGAAAAAAGAGATTCGTTTCGAGCGTCCCTCGCTAGAATCGAATTCGAAAAAAGCTAAAAAGCCCCTGTCATGTCGCATTTGCACCTTACTCATTGATAAATACATATTCCAAAAAAAAAAACACACTCATTTGTGATAACTGTGAGTTTTAACGACACACTCGCCGTCACATGAGGTGTTTGTTATAACTGCAGCTGACTGCGGCAGCTAGAAAGAGCTCACACCAAGTCCAAATGACGACTGACTAACAAATTTGAAGTCAATACAAAAAGGTCGCTTGTTAGCTGAATTCTGTTGTAGTTGTTAAATACGTGTTCATCAAACATTAAGCCATATTTCGCGTAATGTGAATATGTGAGTGAATATGCGAGTGTATATTTAGTAATCGTTAGCTGCCACAACTACAAACTGATCGCAAAGCATTGCAAATTGAAAAAAAGTATATATATATATAGATATATGTATTTGCTTACATGTCATCACATATGTATGTGTGTGTGTAGCAAGTGTAAACATTTATGTGCATACATGTTTATTTAAATGTTCGCATTTTAATACCCTGCCCCAGGAGCGGATAAGTGTGCCACAGCACTCGCAAAAATATGTTTCTTACATTTCCATATAGATCCACACAATTTGGAAGATGTGTAACCAAAAGTTTAGCTTGGAACTTTACACAGTCTAAGCCAAAATAGACTTGTCTGACATATTATATATATATATATATATATATATGAGTTACTAGTTGAAATGTCAGTCGAAAGGGTGTCGAGGTTTCGTTTCGCTAATATATTTACAAATATTTTGTGCATTTTTTTTAGCTGCTGTTTTTCGTTTATGACTTTTCGCATTTGCACATTTATTTATTTATGTGCGAGAATATGCATGCATATTTGCATGCTTTTCGACTTGCCCCACCCCACCACTCCTGGCGCAACACCATCGACCCGCCACGACCCACTTTGCAGCGCTCTGTGGCATTGAGCAGAGCCAAGAGGCAGATGCAGAGGCAGAGGCAAAGAGAGCCAAAAAGGAGTTTTGCGCTCTGCGGGAAGCTGTGATTTTTTTTTAGCGAACAGCTGCGAATCGAGTCGAAGGCTTTGGGTTAGGGGGTCTTGACAACTGTTTTCGAATTCCATAGCCCGAAAAATGTGCGCGCGCTTTTCTTTGATTTTTGGCATTGGGCAATTTTGGGTTTCCGGTTGCATGCCACTCACGTTGCGCATATAAAGACAAATAAGAAGTAATACACAACTTATAAAAGGAGAAACAATTATTTCGCTGGCTTTGCGGCGCCCTATTGGGGCCGCAATTGGTGGCAAATTAATTAAATCGACTTCCAAAAAAAAAACATATTAATTGCAGTTAACGATCTACCTCCGATAGCGGCAGCAAATTCGAAAACAAACAACACACACACACACACACACGAATTGAGAGTGCGTGCTGCCAAAAACAAATACGTATACCAAAAAAAAAATCAAATAAAACAACAACAACAACAAGAACTCAACAATGAGAGCTACGACGTGGATGTTACTCACTTGTCTGCTAATTGGACTATTTTATGGCGGTAAGTTAACTAAACTAAACTGTTACTCTATGCATGCCACAGAGTTCAGTTATTTCTATTGACACAACTGATTTGCGTAAGTGCGCATTGAAAGCTACCCAGATGTTTGATAGACATATATACATATACCCCCGGGTATACGCCCCCATAATTAAGATACGCAATTCGCAATAAATGACTCAAAAATCATAGATTGGGTAAAGCTGAATTTCAATTTGTACTCTAACATATAAAGTTGCAACTCTCTGGCATTCATATTTTTGATTTGTGGGCGTGTTCTTATAGCCTTGACAACAAGAAGAACATTAAGTTTACGATTATGACATAACTTCGCTCGAAACTGAAGCCAAGGCTTGAATAGCTCTGCAAATCGGATCAACTCCAGCTTGACCAGATTTGATCAGCACTAATTGTTCAATTTTCCAGTTGATAATGCAATGTTTCTAGACTTATTTGTATAATGTCAAAGAGTCAATTTGCTTCGAGGCTCAAAGAGAAGTTTGAGCCATAAATTCTTGTTTACCATAAATTTGTAATATATCGAAAAAAATGTTAATTACTTGGTGGCATTTTTCGGTATGGCTCAATAACTTTTGATTATGTATGAACGTTTATTGTATAATAATAACTGATTATTGTGTTAGTAGCAAGGGAGAAAAATGTGAAGAAGAAGAAAAAGGGCTAGTAAAATGAAATATTTCTTCGGCACGACAACTTTTTACAAAAGAATCCGTTTTTTAATGAGAGGCGTGTGGGTTTTGTAACTTTGTGTCAAAATTATGAATTACCCGAGTTGCGTCTGCCATATTAATAGGCATGAGCTATGCGCCAGCCCACATATCATATCATGCGTGTGTGTGTGTGTGTGTGTGTGTGCGAGTACTTATAAGTTGAGGCAACACGTGGGTTACCGGTTGTTTGCGCCAAAGCAAAGCCAAAGCCAAAAGTAAATTGAAGCGAGCAGCATATCTTATCGGGGAGAGAACGCTTATCTATTGTTGAAAGTTAAATTTTCATGTGCGTTTAGAGTTATGGCGCAAAATGTTGATTACGTTTAACATTCCACATGCCTCACAGCACAGCTACTCACGCCTCACTTGCCTGTAGTAGATGCACTCAGAAAAAATCAATTGCCATTTTCGAAAATTGCCATTTTTTTACTTCGAAAATCTATTTTTCTTTTCTTCAACTTGGAAAAAATATGACTATTATATCTTTTTTAGCGTTTATTGAAATGTCAACTCGAGAACTTTTTTCTGAGTGTATAAACATTGTTATGGAAGCTGTGGGCCATGCTGCTGCTCCGCTCGACTTCGCTTGGTTCCCCGGTTCTGTTCTGGAAACGTCCATTTCGTAGAGCAAATATTTGTTGTGCCCAGAATGGCAGTTTGATGTTAGATATTTGCTAATGGCAGACACGCAGCCAGTGCCTGCCTTCCATCCTGCCTCTGCCTCTGCCACTGCCTGCGTGGCCACGAATCTATGATCCAGTTGCCGCGTTTTGAGTTTTAGCGGTTAGGGGTCACAATCGCGGCACAAACATATTGCCTTTCCGGGGCCACCAACGAATTGAAAATTTTTAATTAAATGTTCGCTTTTCCAATTTTAGCCATGCGATAAGCCAACATGGCGAATGTTGAAATCTGGCTAAGGCAAGCGCATAGTAAACATCCATATACAATTCCGGCTAAAACTTTGCACATATGTGCATAACTAATGCTGAAAAATGTACAACATAAATACATCAAAATAGGCATGTGGCATGTAGCAACAACCATAAGTTCAAAGCATATTTCTGCTGTCTATGTAAATATTTTGAAATTCGACTGTTGCATCAATAATTACCAGCAGACACAATTTGGTGCATGTTGATCTTAAGAGCAGCAAAGAATTACACACGAATTGACATTACATTTAGAGGGTATCTGCCCTTCGAGCACTCCGTACTCCTAACTACTTTTGAAGCTATCATTTTAATGGAATCCGGATATATTGCATCCTGTTCTACATTTTCAATGCAACAAGCAGCAACATTTGAAAAAATGGAAATCGTTTTCATTTAATGTGATTTTCTTGGAACTATTTAAGATTATAGTTGATCAAATAATCCAACTTGTTCTCAGAATTGAAGCCAAAAACTTCTCAAATTACTTCGTCGATTGGACACGTCCGAAAAATCTATTTGAAAAATCGCGCCAGAAATGAAAATGCGCGATTCGATCATCCAAGTCAGACAACCGTTTCCGTATACAAATATATGTATATAAACATATGTGCTTATGTATTTGCATACATATGTATGTGTTTATGTATTTGCATACATACATGTATTTCTGGCAAATCAATTGAATTCAATTCAATTTTTCAATTTGAAATGTTTTCGCTTTCAGTCGCTATGCAAATTCTTCGAATCGAATTATGTACAATCGAAAATTGATCAACCATTAACATTAGTCCGTATACAAATATATATATATATATATAGAGTATACTGCTTGCGACTTTTATGGGCCCAGCAGAGGCTGTCAATCCCCATTTGCTAGAATGTTTGCCATTGCGGATTTGGGAATTGCCGGAATCGACAGGCGAAGACAGTAAATTAAAATTTGTACATGGAATTAGCAACAGCGATCAGTTCATATTTATTTATAAGCACACACACACACACACACACACACACACACCGATGAGACAGATATGGCATTTTATTTGTTTACGATCTGACCCCATAACTTGACGGTATCTGTATATACATATATACATATATGTATACATATGTATATAGTATGAGCACCATATGTAGGACATGGAACAACACATCGGTTGCATTGTGGTTGTGTGTGCAGCAGCTATGGTCAAGAGGTGGGCGCATCATCATCATCATCATCATCAACATCAACCATGGCGATAATCACGTATTCATTTATTATATATACGTGCTTGAACTAAATCTTGAATTGAATCGAATGCGATGTGATGCTATGTCAGACTTGTTATCTGCCGGAGGAGGCGCCGTTTCCCACTGGCTGACCTTACTGATACTGTCACAAACATATAGATGCAGTTTCTGTTCATTGGAGCAGAACCGAAATCAGGGAATTTACTGCCCATAAATATACCAAATATTCATAAAAATGTTCAAAAATTATTCCAAACACATTAAATCTAAGAAATAACTATGACAAATATGTACAAGGTTGTTTCAGATGCTGGGGCACGATAAGATAAATGGCTTACCATAAAATAAATAAACATGAACATTTTATTGTATCCTTTTTGATCCTGACAAAGCCAACAATTGAAAGGAACCCATTGCGTATGAGTAATGCAATAAAAGTGGCATTGAATTTGGTCTCCTGATAAATATACTCCTCTGATGGCATAACGAATTGCACTCACATCCCTTGGCACAGCTACAGACCAGTTAAGGAATTCAAGACCAAAAGAGAGAGAGAGAGAGAGAGAGAGTGAGAGAGAGAGAGAAAGACTGAAATTCCGATTGCTGACGGCAGCAAAAGCAAAATGTCGTCAGTCTGTGTTCCCAATGCGTGCGCCATTAAGAATTGCAAAATCTCGAGTGACTTTGCAGGGTGGTTCTGGGCGAAGTGGGGCGGAGGGGTTGGAGGGATTGGAGTGTGTAAAGGATTCTGGCTCGTTGGCGCCGCGACGTCCTGACGCCATTGTCCCACATTTTGCATTGCAGCTGGCAGTTGGGGCGGGCTAAGTATTGAAGCATCCATATGGCAGACTGTTGAGTTGTGGCTGCCCCAGACATCGATCCAAGGACAATGCTGCAATGGAGTGAGGACTCTCAAAGCGGCAGCTGACTCATGTGGAGAGCAGCCCCGCCCAGCCATGCAACATCTCCCCTCGAGCTGACCCACTTACGCGAGTGCAAATAGACTGCTTGGAAATGAAGTGGACCAACTGGGGCTAAGTTGTGAGACCATACACTCAGCGAAAATAGGGGCTCATTGAAATTCAAGGACAATAGCGTACTAAATCTGAAGTGTGATGAGGTCAAAAACACTTAAAAAGAACAAAATTTAAAATGTAAAATTCAAGTTTCAAGTTAAATTATATTAAACTAAAAGAAGGGAGAGAGAGAGAGAGAGAGGGAGAGATAAAGAGTGAGAGAGAAGAGAGAAGAGCTAAGCAAATCTCTGAGCAAGTGTTAATCGTTCTATTCTTTAAGTTTAATTCAAATTTACTTTATAAATTGATGAAAATATTTTACAAAGCGTTTTCGAATGAGGATTTCCGCTTGACTTATCCCAGCAGTGTAGACAGTCTTTCATTTGAGGCACTGCTATTTCTCCAAGTGTATAGACCCGCTTGGCCTTGACTTAGGCGACCAAAAATGAACAACGAAAAACGATTGCAATTTGGTGGCGGTGAAGGTCTCGGTCTTCGTCTCGGTTTCGGTCTTGCTCTTGCTCTTGCTCTTGGTCTTGGTCTGGTTGACCGTGTCTGTGACGGCCTCGGTGTTCGTCTTCCTCTCCGGCCTCTACTCTCCATATGGCATTTGGCTGGCCACCAACGGCGACGTCGCCGACGATGACTCTCAGATGACAGAAGCTGTTTTCGTTTTCATAGCCGACTGCCATAAAAGGGGTAACTGCCTACCTGTGGAGAGGGCAGGCAGGGGGATTGGATAAGATAAGTGGCTCTGGCTCTGACTCTATGAGTATCTTTGCCAGTTGATTGCCAGCTCTTTAAGGCGAAACGCAAACTTTTATCTACTCGTGATAACGAGCTGAAAAGCAAAACTGAAGTTGCCATTGCTGTGGATTGCGTAATCTTACCTTGCAGCACATCAGCAACGGTGCAGCATAGATGACGATAGCATCGCGATGACTCATTGACGTGGGCACACTGAATCGTGAGATTGGAATTGCCGTTAGATGTCATTGAATCAACTTACTCAGAGCCCGTCCAAAACCAGCATTTTATGTGTGGCATGCAAATTGTTATCGATAATCAAAGCGGCAGCTATAAATTAGTCATTCAATTTACATATTATGACTGGCTTTGCTTACGTGTGTCTAATGCCAAAATTGAACATTAACCCACAATGTTAATGAATGGTCGAATGTCTAAGCCATTGTCTTTATCGTTGGTAATTACGATTCCAGTGGCCTTAACTGAGAAACTCATTTCTTTTATGGCTCCATTTTGGCTGTAATTGGAAAACTGCAAATTAAAATTGCCATTAAATATTTAAGTGTTATTAAATATTTATTATGTGAGCTTTAATTATAGTTCTTTTTATGAGCCAAGAGTTAAGAGTTAAGAGTTAAGAGTTAAGAGTTAAGAGGCGACTGCTGATTCCAATTTTAATTTGATTTCCGATTGAATTGGAATTTACAACGCACTTAAATTAATTACAAAAATAAACTGAATAACTTATCGAAATAAAGGCTGCAATTGGCAAATGCTTTCGCTCAATTTGAGTACTCGAATGCATTCATTCGCCCACCCTTCTATTCACATCCGGTGTGTTGATAGCACTCCCCCTCGCTGATGGGGTGTGATTATTATCAATTCCAATTTAAAGTTGCAACGGCCATGTAAACAAGTATGGCAAACATGTTGTACACTTAAGAGCTTGCTACAAGCGAACTCGAAATGACTCATTATCCGCATAACTACTCGAACGACATCAGCTGACTGTGCCACAATCTTCTCCTGCATCTTTCAGAGCAATGTCGGGCGACACCAATTGGCGAAGAGAATAACAATGATCCTGATGACGATGATTATGATTACGATAATAAAGAGGAGGCAGTAAGTTCGGAAGGTTTCCCCGCGGCCATCCAGGAAGATGTGGATGCACCCTACTTTGAGACGACAAATCTTACCGTTGCTGCCAAGCCCGGCGATGATGTCACCCTCACTTGTGATGCCCGCAACTATAGGAGTACGTATGAGTCATTTAGACCCTTTGCAGTTAATTGAACATCATTATTCTATCCACACAGATAACAACGTGGCGATGTGGTACAGGAACGACGTTATGCTGACCAGTGGCCAGAGTGTGATCAGCACTCGGGTGAAAATCATGCCGAATAATTCGCTATTGTTGGAGAATGTGTCGTCGGACGATGAGGATCTCTACAAATGTCAGATATTGCCGGACAAACAGGAGCAGTATACAACGCTGAGTGTTGGCGCCCGGCTATCGATCCTCTGCGACGATCGCGATGTTACGGATCGTTCGCAGACGTTCAAGCAGGGCGACAATCACAAGCTCGAGTGCCGCACCTATCTGCCCGACAGTGCAAAGATTATATGGTCATTCAATGTATGTGCTCATCCTCCCTCACCTATGTACTATACTCATTACAGCTTACCCTACTTGCTGATCGTTGCCTAAATCTCAATCACAATCTCAATCATCTCATACATATTTAGGGTCAGCGGCTCCAGGCCGACGACAATGGCATCATCGTTTTGGAGAACGTGGATGAAGAGAATGCTGGCGTTTATCAGTGTCTGGGTGAAGATAGAAGTGCTGCTCCACCTCATGGCAGCGTCTCCGTCGATGTGCAGTTCAGTCCCAAGGCTTCCACACATAGACATCATGTGAACACCATCGAAGGTGACACGGCGGAGATTTACTGTAACTATCGTGCCAATCCCATTGCGATCAGCTTCTTTATCAAGGATGGCAAGAAACTGGCGCTGTCCGACAAGTATTCCATAAGGAACTCACTGCACAAGGAGCAAAATCGCACCACGTTGCTCATCAAGCATGTGGAAGAGAGCGATCTGGGCGAGTATCTGTGCCAAGTGGAGAACACAATTGGTGCCAGCGATGTGCGCATTCATCTCAGCTACCACCCAGAGACGCCCCAATTCGAGAACATGACCATCGATGGCAACAAGGTCACAATGCACTGGCTCGTTCGCAGTCTCCAGCCGCTCTCCGAAGCCATGCTCGACTACAAGTTGACAGGGGTGAGTTCAAGCTTAATCAAGGATTTACTTCAGTCTTCAGTCTTAGGAATACCATCTGTACGGAAATAATCTGAATTTGATTAACGCTTCAATTCCGCACAGTGTCACAAAGCATAAATTGGGACTTAGTTGATACTATGTGGAATTGATTCGAAATTCCGATTATTTGAATATATCATTTTACTTTATTAACCTTTTTGATTAGCAAGATCTGGGCCATTTCCCAAATGTTCAATATTTTAGAGAATTACTAATTTGCTTAACATTTGCAGTCGTACACGTGGAGCACTGTGGCGGTGATAAAGACACATCGCCATGACAGGGACAGCGGCATCTGGAAGATTACGCATCAGATGGAACTGACGCCCGGACACTGGCATGCGCATGTCAAGACGAAGAACACTCAGGGCTGGTCCAACTTCTCGCCAGATCACGAGTTTTTCATTAAAGACGAGGAAGGTGGGTATTGGAGATGCCTAAGTGACAATTGCAACTCTAATAAGTTCTTCTTCTTGCAGTCTCCGATGAAGATGAGGATGTAGCCGTGCCCCCAGATGATTTGGTGCGTGCCGGCTTTGGAGTGGGCAGCCCAAAGGCGAATGCGGCGTGTACAATGAATATGCTGCCAGGTCTGATGATGATGATGGGCGCCATCTGCAGCGCAGTCCTGCTGCGACTTTAAGGATCGTTGCGGCTCAGGAACAGCACCCACTTGGGCACTGTACATCCAAATACGTATTTCAAGTTACATATTACATACGCATACTTGTTTGGCTTGTGTGCCCCGAGCCCGGCACCTGGGCAACGACGAATCAGCAGCTTAATTATAAGAACGCCATTGCAAATACCCAAGTATTCTAATTATACAGGCAAACGCTAATGCGCCCCCTTAGGGCGGGGTCAATGTTAATGTTAATGCTAATGTTAATGTTAATGTTAATCCAAAATCAAAATCAAAATCACGCATAGGCGAATTGCACCAAACAACAAAGGAAAAATCAGAAACAAAATGCAAAACGAACTTTTGTGCCAATAATAAGCATCCGCAGAAGGAGCAGGTGGAAGGAGAATAGTAAGGCAATGTGTAAGGATTACGTATAGCTTAGTTTAGTTAAAGTAAAAGATTCAAATAACTGCGACGATCGGTTAAAAACCGCCCAAAACCTAGCTTATAATATTTATTTGTTTGTATGTACGCGTAATGACGATTTATCCGACGATAGAATCCGAAGGATTAACTTCCCAAATTACCTGAACAGATGAACAAGCACAGCACACACACACACACTTAAAAGCACTTACGAATGTAAATAATAATAATTAAAAAAAAGAATTAAAAATGGGTAAATGAGGATCTAGTGATTTGGAGACGGGTTTACATGTTTTGTATAGAGCCACGAGAGTATGATCGAGAGTTAAGATATATTATTTAATAAATATATACATATATACATATATATATATATATTTCAAATATTACGATAACACTAGACCAAAGCTTAGAAATACATATATACATGTGTACCTTTCCACACACACACACACATACATATGTGCATTATTTTTTACGAGTAAATTTCTCAATTTTGAATTTGGCTTAATTTTTGGGGACGCTGAGCAATCCGGTTGATACTTAGTTATTGTTAAGCAAGATTAAACAGAAAGAATGTTAAACAGTACTTATGTGTATATGTAATCATATTCAAGATCGATAATCAGTTCGAAGAAGAGGAAGAGGAAGAGGAAGAGAGTCGCTTATTTGTTTGGCTTCGATTGAAATATGTTCGCTACAATACCTGAAATTGCCATTGGCCATAATAAATGCAATCTGCTGTCCATATAGAATCGTTGATACTTACAATCAAACACATGAATATAGGAATATATTTTGTATACTTATATTTTATTTAAGAATCATAATATTAGTATTGAAACAAGATATATAAATGTGCCAATTGCAGCAATCGATGCAAATGATTGCCTTCAAGTAAAGTTCCATAAGAATTTGCTGCAAATGCAAAGCCTAATTTTGAGAGCCAACATGTTAACATACAAAATACATATTTAACGAAAAGTCAGTGTCTTAAACATACATTGTAACTTCTTCATTTGAATTTAGTTAAAGCGACATTAAGAATATATACATACCGATACAAATAAAGCAACAAATCAACAAAAATTTCATTGTTTACTTTCCAATTGGGTTTAGAAAATGCGGAATCGATTCGAACTTTAACTCATCGACTCCAGCTAGCTAATTTTTGGTTTTGATTTGAAAATCAAAAGAGTTTCAATATAGTTTTGTATACTTTGGTTTTTTAATAAATAAAATCGTTTGTCTTTACAAAAAATGAAAAATACACGATTAACAAGACTTACTTATTTAGCTTTTCCTTTTTCTTTTTGTTTTTCTTTTTGTTTTTCTTTTTTGGAGACAGAATTGGGAGACAGAAATGCAATTTTAGCGCACTTATCTAAGTACACCCGGGGGACATTATAAAAATTTCGATATAATACTAATTAAAAACTAATGGTGCAGAACGAGGCCCACAAACAGGAGGCAGATGAATGCGAACCCATGAAAACTACTCTGGCCGGACGTGGAGCTCTCCGGCGTAATGACATCCATTGAATGATCACCCAGTATAACCTTTGTGTGTATTGTTACCTTGTCGGGCAAAATCTGGCAATAGTAGTTGCCGGCATTTTGGGGACTTGCCTTCAGTATTGTTAGGTCAAAGTTGATTTGATTCAGACTGAAATCGGGCAGCACCACATTGTTGCCACTTGTGATGAGTTTGGAGTCCTTGTACCACAGTATGACATTACCTAAAAAGATCAACATAATTGTAAATTGGATTCTTTTATCATTTGTTGTGTTTGACTTACTCTTTGTAATTGATTCATCGCACGTGAGGACAACATCCTCGCCGATAAGTCCTGTCTTGGTCTGAGTTCTGTTGGATAGTAGCGAGGCTGTCTTGGCAATACTTGCGGGCTTGCTCTGTTGGCTGGGACTACTCTGATCATCGGACCCGTAATCGTAATCGTCCTTCATCATCAGCTCATCATCTTCCGTGCTTGACGGGTAAGAGAGGACTGTGAAGAGAAATTTAAGTTCATTATTAATAATCGCACAAATTTCTGGGTGTATTCTCCAAACGATTTAGTAGTTACAAAGATTTGAGAAGACTCAGCTGATGCATTTCCTGCTGATATTTGTAGTCATAAAAAACCTCTATAAGAGCTATATATTTATTTAACGATCTCTCAGATTGTCAAACAGACAATTAAAATGTGGGCGGAATGCATTCAACCTTGAATTTAAAATCATTTTACTATCAAATAATTGGAAGTTTAACGAGGCAGCTTGCACGGAGGGCTATATTCGAAATAAAAATAAAAAAGCACTTATTGGTGGTAAGATAGGGCTATAAAAACTCGCTTGTTTACAATTACGTGCCACATTTCCTGCTGCTATGCTAATCACTTGAGCTCCGAGTTAAATTGAAATTAAAAACGCTTTTTTTTCGTATTTGTTTGTGTTTTGGCAATGCATTAGGTCAGCTCATCAGCGTGCTGATATGTTTGTCTAAACAGTTCGTTGGCAGCTCATATTCATTTCCACCACCCCCATTTCCGATGCAGATACAACTACAGATGCAGTTGCAGTTGCAGTTGCAGATACTGCTAGGGACATTGGGCACCAGCTGCACTGTGGGCTCAAGGCAATCCGCATGTTTTCTTTTTCCCCTTTCACATTTTCATATATTCATCGTTTCCTTTATATACACACATACATATATATATATGTATATATATTGTCAAAGTCGTACGAAAACATTTCACGGAAATGGGGTCACAGACAAACTCGGGTGCACGGGCCACACGAAAAACGCGAGAATTAAAATAAGCGAATGGAAGGAGAAATTACTGCGGTAGTCCCCATTCCCATTCCCAATCCCATTCTCATTCTCATTCCCATTCTCATTCCCTTTCCCATATTCATACCCACTCCCGTGTCGGTCGGCCGATCGCCGCACCCACATGTGTGCATGTGTCTTGATTAGGGGGCGGGGGAAACGCGGCCAACATTGCTGCCATGGCTTATACCCGACAAACTACACTCCCCCAAAAATATGCCCTAGAATTTGAAAAATCGCCATTGCTACCCCGCCTTTATTTATTTAAACATAAATTTGGAAAACGCATGATTTGTTTATTTAATAAATTGGGATTATCATTTCTCAAAATCAAAGCATAAAAAAAATTGTTTGTAACTCAAATAAAATTTGGAAAAAAAGGAATTTAAATAAATTTTCGAAACTAAGAAGTGCATAATAAAATATATTTAGGATTACTATATCTAAGGAAGTGGAGTGAATTAACAAAATCTTTAAATAATAAATAATAATACTTAAAAAAGGTTTTTTAAATTTAGAAAATGTTTCTACAAGTTGAAAATACATAAGGAATTGGAATGACGATTCAGATCAATATTATCTGCGCTTAACAAATGTTTTTATATTTTAAATAAATATTTAGAAGTAAATCAAAGCTTATAAAGCAAATATACCGACATTTTTTAAACTAATGCGACTTTTCTTTCTGTGTAGCTGCCACTGCTGGCGTCGCTGACGGCTTCGGCGTCACTTTGTGCTACTTTGTTTTAGTGGTGTCGACAGTGGACACAAAATCGAGAAACATTTCACAACAGTGTCCATTTTCATTCTAGCAACTGCAGTGCACACTCGCACACACACACACAGACCGGCATATCACACCCTCGCTTCGCGTTGCAGCCAAAATGTCGACAGTGGTGTGTGATACGGGGCAGGGGGGGAGGGTCGGAGTCCGCAGATGATGATTGTGAAAAAGTTTAAATTTACATTTGTATTTCGCTTCTGCCATTTCTGGCTTCTTGTTTATGTGTGTGCTATTGTTGTTATTTTTGTTGCTATTGTGTTTTATGTGTTATTCTTTGACACACACTTACGCACACGCACTCACACACACGCAGAGGCACACACAGGCACACACACTTATTTATTTATGCTTCTTTATTATAGCCACTTTTGTCGCTTTCCTTGCTCAGCGTTGCGTGTTGAAATTGTAACTTGCCACACAGATCGGACACTGGCATAATAACAAACGGTTCTCCATTAGTAGTCGGCCATCTGCATACCCTGTAAATATGGCGGTAGAAGCTGTGCAACTAAATGGCAATAACAGTAAAAGCATATTTTAAACGAACAACTTTAAATTTTGATTAATTTTATTAGATTATTGTTCAGTTATTGTGTATATATCTCTCTCTCTCTCTCTCTCTCTTAAGAGAACTTAACACACCCACTCTAGTCTGGAGTACAGGGTATTAACGCTCAGTGGAGTTAGCAGTTAATGCATTGCGGATACGGATACAGCCACTGCCACAAACATGTGCCACAATGTGGATGAGTGAACATATCGAATCGCCGATTGGTATACTCTAGAGTTGGGGGTGGGGGCGGATTCTAGAATTTTTAACGAATTGTAACATTTTTGAGATGCATTCCAATTGGAGGCAAGTCGTGCGGATACCAGTCCACAAACAAATGTGCACAAACACACTTACCCATTGACCCCGGCGACTACTCTTTGTCGTAAACTTGAGCCGTAAAACCAAAGAAATAACAAAAAAGATTCCATTTCCACTGCTTCCGCGAAAAAGTCAATGAACCAAGAATGCAGAGGAAGTTTGTGAGATGAAGTCTCTTAAGGGTTACCTACATATATACATATATACTTATGTATATATGTTTCTTTATTATTCTGGACACGAAGAGGTTTGCTTAACAATTTGAAAGTATATAGTTTCATCAGCTAATTTTGTAGACTTACAATTTCTGAAATATAAAGTTGATTTGAGAGAGTTGAGCTTCTGCTATGAGTTTAGTTCTTGGAAGTGATAAACTACTTAACAGCTACACATTTTGAATTCTTCAGTTCTTTATAGCTTAACACCTGATTAGATAACGCCCTTCAAAAATGATGCCCACAAATTTGAATTCAGCTGAAGAAATGGTTGTTCATGCAACATTTTTGTTATTAGATTAAAAATACCCATGTAATGCTCCAGATTTGTGCTCCACAAAGTTAACTGTATAATTCCCATGAGAAACATTTCTAATGTTTTCAATGCTTAAGTTAACAATTGAAGTTGCTCTTGCTCATTTTATTTTTTTGGTATCTGTTTTTCCTGTTTTAATTGGTACTCAGAATTAGGCCAACAACAATTTATCATACTCAGAATGATTGTGGAAAATGTTCAGCTAATAACCCCGTCGGGCTGACCCGAAGGCGGATGAAGATGACGTTGACCATTGGTTAGTGCAGCCTGTCCAGCATTATTGCCAGTCACCGGAGTCATCCAAGTGCCGCATTTTTACTACCTGATAAGCCGCGAGTGCCTCATTTGGGCCAGCGGCCTAAAAGCGCTCAGCAGCTCTGATCTTTGATCTCCTGGCTGTCTGTCCCTCTGTCGCTCTGTCTGATTGTCTGTTTGACTGTATGTTGTTGTTGTTTTTCTTTTTTGTTGTTTCTTGTTGTCAGGTTTGCCTGCCCCTACGTGACTGACCCTGACGGTTGCTGTCCCGGACCCGGTCCCACTCCCCATCCAGGTTAGCCCGTCTGGCGTTATACGAGCCGAAAATTATGCTGTTTGTGTTTGTGTGGCATGGTGGCAGATAGAGACATGAAGCGAAGCGGATAATGATAATGGCATTCTGGTTCTTTGAAAGCGATCAGGTTACGAGCCGCAAGGGACAGCCATAAACCAGGTCTACCTACGCAAGGCATTCGCCCAGGGCAGATGTGCAACGCAAACTCCCGACCACAGTGGCACAGATAGAAAGAGACAGGCAGAGATAGAGAAAGAGAGAGGGAGGCAGCCATTGACAAACACAACCCACACATACAACAAATTCGCCATTCAATTAGAGAGGCTGAAAGGCCGCGTGTCCTGCGCCTTGCCAAAGGGATTGCAATTTATAACTGCACAAATCGACAGATGTTGTCTAACCAATTTTTCTGGCAATTCCCGAAAGCTGTTCGGTTGGAAATGCAAATCGGAAAATGCTTATTGAGCGCACTTTGTCATAATCGAAATTCAATTGCAGCAAGCCGCAAATGCGATCAAGTGCCACCCCAAGAAATGCAAATGAATGTATCCAAAACATAAATTACAAATCGACACTCCGGTTACTTGAGCGTATATATATATATATACATATGTATATTATATATATGCACTTATGCATTCGAAAGTCTTCAACCAAATATAGAAGTACTCGTTGTGCATTACGAGAACATTGATTTCACTTACTTGGCCGCAGACCCATTTGATTTCCCATTGTGTGCGTGCCACGACAGAGTTATGATCAGCGCCAGGCCAGTGCCTCAAACTAGACACACACACACACAGAAGAAGAAGCAGAAGAAGTTGTAGCAGCAGCAGAGAGAGGCATGGACAAGCATGTTTCCCGTTTTTTGCCCAGAGTGCACGTGTCGGCACTTAGGGAGTCCGAAGCTGCTGCCTCGGCAAGTGCCTAGGGATGCGGGCACATAGCCAAAAGCCATATAGCACCGTCTGGCATATCTATAGAGAAGTAGTGTATATACACTCTGAGAAATACAAGCTCCTTGACTGAAGAAGTTTCATCAAGATTGGATGGTGAACACCCAAGTTATAATCCAAAACTCTCATTGAGCTCAGTAGAAAATATTTCTCAAAACAATTAGTAAAGTCTTTTCATACCAGTTATTTTTGTAAGTGTAGATCCCACACAGCAAATCAAATAGGCCGATAGACCACATCGTAATGGCGATGGCCGAAACTGCAGAGTCCGAGGCTTCTACACGGAGTGCATATTAAAATCGCTCTTTCCAAGTGGGGAATGCGAACGGTTGTCTTGGGGATAGTTGAAATTGTATGAGGGGGGGCACAGGGCAGGGCAAGGCAGGGCATTGGGGATTGGGGGATTGGGGCAAGGCTTGGCTTGGCATGGCTTGGATTGGCTCAGGTCTCGTGTTCCATTCAAGTGGTTGTGGCATGTAATTAATATGCGACACTCCTTTCCCAGCAACGCCAACTATTTAGCGCAAAAGGCAAAAGAACTTTTTTTATTTTGCTTTTTATTTTCTATTCTCCAGTGTTATTTATGGCTATGCTTCGGCCATTCCCTTTCATGTAGCTGTACATAAGTGTGCAACACTGGTGGCCATATCCAATACAGACACAGATATCCAATGGCCACTGGAGTTAAGGTCAATGAAATTAGAACCGCTGGAAAACTGTGTATGAACTACAAATTATTGGCGAAATTGTAGCTCTTCCAAAAAGTACTTATTTTTAATTAAGTTTTAACATTTTTAATTCCAAATTGAAAATAGTATTTTAGGAATTTGACTCATAGCTGAATGTTTTGTTCATCTTACACAGCAATCTCAAGTTTCCCGAATTATGCTGGTCTCCACAAAGTTCAGTTGGAAACCATAAGTGATTTATACATGTTTGTTGATTCAATTAAACGAAAACACAGCAAAACTGAAACTGAGAAAAATCAATCAAAAACTATGTATAGAAATTTGATTGCCTCCACAAATGTTGCATTTGTTTTCATTGTTGCAGCTTAACCCTTGATAGACACAATTTTCATCAATTATGATAACATTTTTTGTGTATATCCAAAAGAAATTTCAGCGTAAGATTTTTATTCAATAATATCAATTAAATAGTTGAGCTTAGTTAAATATATACTTAACTGAACAATCGTTTAAAAAACATTCGAAATTCTAGAATAATTTAATTGCAGTTTCATTTATTTAAATTTGGTGTCTTCTTGGCTTCTGCTGCAGCTGAATCATCTATGTGAAGAGCTCTTCATTATCATTGTGATCAAAACGATTAATTTTTATGTTTCAATGTGGCACAATTTGTACATACATATATGTATGTGTATGTACATACATTCGAGTACATACGATTACACTTATGAGTGTACTCATACGCACTCATATGCATTGGAGTACTCGTTGCAGGCATGCACATGGGAGTCACCATGACAACACATGCTCAAATAATAATAATACCCGCCTCTGGCTGGCTGGCTGTTGTTGCCCCAGTTGAGTGCACACACACACACACAATGTATCCCCTGCCTCTAACTCAGAGCGTCACCCGCACCCGCACCACACAGAAGCGCTGGCAGCAGTGGCATGAACAGCATGAGCCACCAATTCGCCAGCTCTGTTAAGTAAATTGATTCTTTAATTGTCGAGAATTGGTTACGAGTTTGTTTAACTCGCTTTGCCGCTTGGCGGCATGCCCCTTTACCCCAACCCACAATGCCCCCATGCTGCTGAACGAGTCGTACAACGAGCGAGTATGAGCATGAGAATGAGGCACATGAAAATGCGAATGAATCGGGCAGCAGCAGCAGCAGCAACTGCAAAAGCCAACGAAACTCGTATCTGCATCTTGTGTCTGTTGGTTAAATGCTCACGAATTCCAAGCAAGCTGCAACCGATCACAACATCTACCAGAGACGCGTATTATCGGGGCGCATGAGTCACAGATTTCAAAATAAATATGTATGCAAATACCAGCAAGAGAATTATGCAAAAGACACACACAGCAAGAGGATCTTTTCTGGTTCTGGTGAATTCGTGAAATTTAATGCCCCATCCGACAAAAAAGTAAAGGAAAAAATAGGAGCAGAAACCGTAGCAAATGGTAGACAAACAATGGCAGCAGATAAGGTTATGATGATCATTTTCTTTCTTCTTCTTTTGGTTATTTACCCATGTCAAGCTAGGAAAATTGGAGTCTTACATTTAAGCAGAAAACAGAAATTGATGTGCATATCTCAAGCAAACTGTTGCCTTGAGCAAGTCTTCCTAATTCCCAACATGGCACCCTCGGCAATCCAATCAAACCGATTGCAATCGCATTGTTTATGGCCAAGGGGTTATGTTGCATAAAGGCTAGGGAGCTTAGGGCACTTTGAGGGGGTTTTTTTTTGTTCTTATTTTTTTTTTGCACAAAACCCACATTCTCACGCTTGCCCAAACCGAAATCGAACCAAGGAGCTGTGGTGTGTTGAGATTCGCACTCGGAGTTGCAACTACCTGGTTGCAACTACCTGGTTACTTGCAGTGCCTTGTTGCTCACTTCCCTTGTTTGTTGTAGCTTGTTTCGTTGTTGTTGTTGTTGTTGTTGTTGCTGTTGTGTTGTCGCCTATTAGGCACCTATGGAATAATTAACAGCGTAACCGATATGCGAATGGTTTGCTAAACACGGGCCAACGGGGGTCTCTCTCTCTCTCTCTCTCTCTCTCACTCTCTCCAAGCTGGCGGCATTTTCCATTCATACAAAATTGGCATATTCACTTCCTATTGATTGAGTGCCGCATTGAAGGAGGGAGTGCTTCCTTTGTGTGTGTGTGAGTGTGTGTGTGTGAGTGTGTGTGTGTGAGTGTGTGTGTGTGAGTGTGTGCAAGCTGCACTTTGTTTATTGATCGTGATAAATAACTGCATTAATGTGACAGCTTTCGCCCATAAATTGTACATTTTACGGTGAGCTGCATTCACTTTTAGATGAAACGCAAATATTACCAATCACTGCTATTCATCAAATCAGGTAGCAATAACACTTAACTATGCGCTTAATGTGCGAGCTGATTGAGCCATTGATCACATATCGATTAACCTTTAAATGCGGAACTCGTTGAATGCCAACAGCTTCGCATCAGGTCAAAGATGAGACACACACAACGCACTCATCAACTGTTGCGAAATACCCAATTTACCTGAATTTGACAAATGGGAATAAAATATGAATCAACACAAAAGATACAAAAATATTTACTAACTATATCTTAGTGATCAGACAGATCTATTTAAAGCGCTGTGCTTCATCCCCTGCACTGAGTATGAATCACTTGAAAATCTTAAGAATGCTACTATGTCAAATATTTATATATATATAGATATATGTACTGTGCTCAAAGTTCAATGCGTACGACATTCGAATACCCGAATGGACATTCGTATAGTATGTAGGTCAAAAATTGTTCGACACATGCCACATTCCCCACACGCGCACAATCATTTCTATTTACATGCTCGAAAAAAAGCATTTTCGATTCGGACGGAATGCATGTGAATCTGATGGAAGCGATTAAGTCAGTTCAACGGGTCCCAAATAATCACCGAGATTAGATAGAGCACGACTTGTACATAAACCTTACAAATCCAAGACACCGATTTCCGTTGCACTTAAATAGATCATCTTTCAAACTTACCCAGACAACATCCTGCGAGCAGCAGCACTGTCGAGATTATAAACTTATTGAAGACTCTGCTCGATACCATTTTATCCGCTGTTGACTGCTCGACACACGCAAGTAATGTGAAAGTATATTGGGTATATATATATATATATATATATTCTGATATTCAGATATTGTCGACAGTCGTGTTTAAAATGTGTCGCACGTCTGCGTTTCCCTTTTTCGCTCTTTTTGTTCACTTGTTTGTTATTCTTGTGATTTGACGGAAAAATAAATAAATACAATTACTGCCGAGTAATTAGTTTCCAGTTGAATTCAAAGAGTTCAGCGTCCCAATTAACGGTTTACATATATGTACATATTCAGCACTTTTCAAGCAGCGATATTCGTAATTATTGTTGTATGTTTTGATTTTGTGGCTCTTTCACTCAGCACTCTTTGCCACTTTTCCACGGCTACACACACAATTCCGAACTACAGTTATAAGTACAATTAATTTGGGGAAAAGGTACCACTTATTTCTGACCGATAACGCTTCCGATCTCCGCACGAACACGTCTCATTTGTATCTGGAGTTCATTTGTCTTTTGGGGCGCGAATTTATGAAATGACTTTTTTCAAACACTCTCGGCTCGGATTCGGGTTTTCGGTTTCGGTTTTTCGGTTTCGGCTTTTGCTTGCCGCACACTCGGCAAAATGCAACCGGTCGGGACAAGAGTACAAAAAGAAATGACGTCGGCCTCTGACTAAACAACACCGGCGTTATTTTCAAGAGAGCCACTGAGAGCAAGGGCCAAAGAGTTGGCTGAAGAGCGGCACACCTTAAGCGAAGAGAAACGCGCTGCTCCAATTGAATCTAACAAGCATTTTAAGCAACAGTCGTATTTATATAGGATGCATTATTTCAACTTATCGAAGTATATATATATACTATATATATTTATATGTAAAACATGTACAGACCATATATGAATATGACGATCTTTCTATATATATACATATTTATCTATATCTATATTTATTCAAGGGCGTTTGATTGACTCGTTGTTAATTATATTCACAAGTCACTTAACCACCTATTCATTAGTTTGCCACATGCAACATTTGCACTCAGTTAAGTTATGCAAATTTACTTTGGGTGTGGAAAAACGGTGTCTTGCGGCAATTTAAAGCACATTATAATTAGTATGATTAAGCAATCAGCTTGGCTTAGTTAAGTGGTAGTTGGACTCTAGTTAATAAATCTATAATTAAACCTTAAGACTTTGGTCAAATCTGATTTGCGGATATTTAAAGCTGATCTTGTAGCTGAAATCAGCTTGACTTTCATTTGATAAGCCTAGTTAATATCTGTGCAGTAGTTCGGCTATAATCAAAGAATTTTTAACACTAATTATGTCTGAATTTTGACCTTAAGCGCACAATTTGGCCAACTATATTTGCAGATCAATCATTAGCTTTTCGAACTGAAATTGAGTTTGCAGTTTTTCATTCTTTAAGCGAAAGTTCCTTCAGCATGCAATATCAATACCTTATAAATAAATAAGCATGCATATGGGCATGAAATGTGGGTTAAATTAAGGGCAATCGGTAAGCAATTAATGTGGCATGCAACTCACACACAGGCAAAGAGCAAAAAATGTAATTATATCATGTTTATCTTATTTAGGCATTCCTGTGCCAAATTCTGTGAATTTATTGGTGGGTTTTTGCAGCGATCTCCATTTTAATGTACTCCTCGAGTTGTGCTGTCAAGTTCCCAGAAGAGAGCTGCGGATGCACAGATGCACAGATACATTGGCAAGCCGAGAGATACATTTTGCCGTTTGCTTAATGAAAAGGCGACGTTCCCAGCATTTTGCATGGGAAGCCAGTTGATTGGATTGGGGCAAGCACTGTGATTTACTTGCCCCAACTGCTTTTAGGGGTCGCGTTTGTGTTTGTCTTGTCTGCTGTGTGCTTGAGCTTGCCACAGTTGCAGTTGCAGTTGCAATTGTAGTTGCGGTAAAAGATATGACGGCCACTGTGAGGCAGTAACAGAAAAATGTTTGTGTTCATCATCGTGTGGACACATGTAGCAATGTGTAATGTGTAATGTGTGCAACGCAATGCAATGCAACATTTGCTGATATGATATGCTGCAAGCTGAAGCGAGACAAACAAACAATTAAAATTAATCTACGACCATAAAACAAAGTGTGTATTGTGCATCGAGTGCGACTGTGAGTGTGAGTGTGAGTGTGAGTATCTTGTGAATGCATTATGATGCATATATATATATATATATATATATATATTCATATTTATGTATTCGTCTTGTTGTCTTCTGCTGCCTGGGGTTGCCTTTGGGTGCCAACTTTGTAAACATCCGCAAAAATTCTGATTTTTGTTTTTTGTTGTTGATGAGTTGAAGATGCTGTTGTTGCACATGTTCGCGCCTGCAGCTAAACTATGGGTGGATATTAATCAAATATTTATATTTACACGTAGACAACACACACACACACACACACACACATTGTGTGCTGCACGACGGCGACGGCGGCATTCACTGAATTTCTGGGAATTTTCATTCTTTACAACTTTGGAAACAAATTAATCAAACAAACAACAAGCGACAATTCAAAATCTCTATGTGTGTGTGTGTGTGTGTATGTGTGTGTGTGTGTGTTAAAAGCTGTGCGCTGTCAGCATAAAATGCATGAAAGATATCTAAATACACACACACACGCACACGCACACACATATCCCTTTTGCTCAGTCGCCGCGCAGACTCCATTTGCACGGAGCAGCAGCAGCAAAGAGAGCGCCAAGGCGCATTTAAGAGAGAGAGAGAGAGAGAGAGTGAAAGAGAATTAGAAATAGTTTCTTTACGTATTCATTTGCCTACAATCCATTGGCATAGTTGGCAACGCGACACCAGACAAACAAGTTCCATTTGTGTGTGTGTGTGTGTGTGGGTGTGTGTGGGTGTTTGCTGGGGGTTGTTTTCGCTGGTGTGTTTGTGCAAAAGAGCAGCGAGTGTTGAATGAAATAGGACACAAATTTATGACGAAAAACGCTTTCGAATTGAAAGTGTCAGCAAATGTGCTAAAGAATTTCAATCTTCGACACAAAATACATGTTGAAAGCTACACTGCGCCGAAAATGAGGCGCAGAAGCAGCTACATCCAATTGACAAATCAATTTCAAGTTAGATTCAAATTTCTGTTACAGTTTACTTCCATTTATTTCTGGCAATTATATTTTCAAGTTAAATTACTATTAATCTAATTATTGTTTTGATTTATGAATATAAATAAATAAATAATGCATTTTAGTTACATAAAATTAATTAATATAAAATAAAATAAATAAAATAAAAGCTTTTAATTGGAAAAACTGTATTTAAAATTAGCCAAAGTATTTGGGCGAAAATTTGATTGATATGCCCAGCTGCGCCCAGTTATATTGATGAGCTACTGATGATTATCAGTCGCGTGGTAAGCGAAAATTGTACAGTGTAGAATGGAGAAATACATATGCAATTTCTATATATATATATATATATGGAGCATATCCATACACCCTCCATAAGTTAAAAGTTTTACGACATTTTGGCCACGAACTGCGGAGTTTGCTCGAGTCGTTTCAGGCTTCATTTTGTGGTTGCTTTTGCTGCCCCGTTGGATGAAATCATTTTGCGCATGGGCATGTGATGAATGCCAATGGTAAATGAAGACGCAAAGAACCAACTCCAAAGAGACGCAGACAGGCAAAAAGAGATGCCAGAAAAAACTCGCATCGCTGTGCAAATTGTTGCGCGAGTCGCGAGCCAATTTCCAACTGGGCAGCCAAAGTCGCCTGTGAGTCATCATCAGCATTCGCATAGTTTTCGCTTATTTCCTTTTTGTTGATTTTTGTTTTTATGCTGCACCTCGTCGTCGTCGTCGTCGTCGTCGTCGTCGTCGTCGCCGTCGTCGTCGAGTTATGAGCAGTTCGCAGTTCAGAGCAGTCCTATTCTGTTCGTCGCTGTTGTGCTCAGTTTGCTCTCCTCTCGCAGCAGAGGCAGGCAGCAACGGCATGCAGCAGAAGCACAAGCACAAGCAGAAGCAGCAGCAGCAACCGACCAAACAACCAAAACAACCCACGCAAAGTTTAGTGTCTCAGTGTCGCTCTGTGTGAACGGGTTTCGCGGTTCGCGTTTTTTCGCAATACACACATATAAGTACATATAAAGTCTGTCTATCTGAAGTGCAAAGGATACCGAGTTGAACGAGACAACTGCCACAGTACTCCACATTATCATAATTACATTCTCTATATCTGCCGCAGGCACAATGACAATGACAACTCGTCTCTTATGGCTGGCATTTATCGTCGGATCTCTAAATACGCTGTCAGGTACAAATTCAACGTATTTATTATTATTCAAATCCGTTCAGAGTGTGCTCCTCAAATCTGATGATGGATTTCTGCCCCATCAGTTCGGCGTTTATTACTTTGTACATTTTTCAATGAATTATCCAAATTCACTCACGCATCAAACGCTTATTTTTAGAAGCATCAGTTTTTCTTGGCCATTATATATGCATAATACATATTTGCAATTTAATACAACTTGCATGTACATACATGATATATGTATTATATGTGTATGCGGCATCTGGGCGTCTGCTTAATGGAAGTATTTCTCAAAACTATTCAAACTATTCATATTCCGAAATGCTAATCCATTAGCTTTGCCTCTTTGTTTGCCCATTTGCCGTTGCCAATAAAAATGCCAAGAATATGAACTGAAAACATTTTTAGTATATCAATCATACGTCATGTTGACTGATCTCCCAATTTCAGCTATATATATTTATGAATAGAAGCAACATTTATGAGAACACTTATCAGACTCTAGGATAAAAAGTACTTTTGCATAACAACGCAACTTTTGTGTTGTTGTTTTGCCTCTGATAAGCTTGCCACATGCTGCACTTATGCTGATGAATAAAATATTTTACTGTATACACAATCCTTCAAATTATATAATCCAAGAGTCCTTAAGTGCCGAGTGCCCCGAGTGCTGAGTGCCTACGGTTCAAGTATAAGCCAACTGCATACAGGCCCAAACAAAATGCGCTGGCTGTGCAACGCTCAAGAAATCGATGGATTAAAACCCCAATCCATCCCCTTTCCATTCCCCTCTCTCTCTCCCTCAAGAGCATTGCACTCTCCTTTCGACCCTCGACACTAACATTTGAACAGATGAAAATCGGCTGCACTTTAATAATCCAATCAAAAAAAGGAACTTTGAGTTTGGAACAGAGAAACAGAGAAAACAGAGAAAACAGAGAAAAAGCTGCAGGATAAAAATATCTTTAAATATCTTTAAAAAACTATCTATAAGACTGGAATGGAATTTATATACTTTATATGACAGATTTGAGTTATTATAATTATTAATTAATAAATACTATAAATATTCAGCAGTATTTTTGAAGGATTTCAATATCTATGAATAATTCAACTAGTTGCAAATTGGCAATTTATTTATTATGGTCTGAAATCCATTAAATACTTGTCACGTATGTGCGCAGATGTAGATATAGATACTTTCCTTACAAGACACACACACGTTAATGGGAAACGCGTCTTGGCTGCCAAAACGATGATATTTTCATATATATATTTGTTTTCTTATGCACTTGTAGCACCGTTGAGCCGGGTAAATACATACATATATGTATGTGGTTTGGGGCAAATGGACAAATTAGTGCCACAGCAGAGTCATCTACATGAATGAGCACATTGTTGAAAAATATCAGCATGATTAAAGTGACTTTGAATAATTAAACTGGGAGTGATGATGCCGATGAGTGTATAAATGCGATGAAATGAGTGTAATATTTGGGTATTCCAATGGCTTCTCCAGGCATTATCTATCAATACTTTTATAGCTTTCCATGTAACTGTTAATTGTAATTTTGAGATATTGATAAACTCAATGAGTAGCTTGTAGTTTGGAAACTGTTGCACGATTGTCAGTTTTTGAATCTTCTTTATGCCTGGCGTTGACCTTGGAGGAGGAGGACTTGAATGTCCCACTTAACAGTTATGCTAGCTTCTACTTATTATAATAGATCTCAAGATAGACACTGACCCACTTTGCGGTGACGACCACAAGTCTTGAGTACACAGGATGTGCTCCACATTCGATGTGTGTTAATAAATAGAAATAATAACTTTTCGCACGCTGTGTAAATGCGTATATAGCAATTTCAGGACCCCAAACGATGAGGAACTAAAAGTGCAAATGACGCAAGCAACTCGAATAGCTATCCTTGACATAAATCAATGGATATATGCAATGTACAATGTGTCCGTGTCGGAATCCCGAAAACGTTCACTTTGACTGGCACCAGTTCCCGTGTGCTTAATGACCTCGAACAGCTTCGAACTGGAGGCGTTGGTTGCCATGTGAGGAAGTTGAAGGAAGAGCCAAACACGAGCATAGACGGGAACAGCATTCATGTATATATATCTCTGTCTGTAGTCATCCAAAATGGGCGTTGACACGCTGCCAGTCTTTGGGCTGCGCCCTTTTACCTAATGGTTTTATGTTGTCGTCGTGCTGAGTGAGTCTAAGCACAGAATCTAGAAGCTTAAGCCTACTCGATATATATGTATATATATATATATGTATATATATTTAGGGATAAGCTCGATTATTGCTCGGCACGAGAAACTGCTGTGGTTTTCAATGCATAATTGGGCCCAAATTACGCTATCCAGGTGTGTTGACTTGTTATGTTTAGGGTGTTGACTGTTGACCTTGCCGCGCCCATCCTAAATGCGAACACAGACAGCAAAATGACACCAATATTAATGAATCACAGTTAACAGAAATATTCACGAAATTTGAGACTCGTTTTCCATGATGAGGGTCATTTCTTTGACCTTTGGAAAGCGACAAATTATAAATTAAATATTTTACAATAAAGATTTTATTTTTTTAATATGATATAACTTATCCGACTTCAGCACACGCCGGCGAGACAAGTCAAGATTATGATGCCTATGAGGACGAGGACTCGCCGCGTATGCCGGGCAATTTGGCAAAGCCCACAGCGGCTACAATTATGCCATACTTTGAAAAGGGTCAGGAACAGGGAGTTGTCTACGTGCTGCCGAATGAGACCAATGCAAAACTCGATTGCCCAGTTAAGAACTATGATGGTAATTTTGATTGAAGGGTGTGTGTGCCAGCTGGCCTTGATTGCCCTATTTCGTGTGCTCGCTTTCAGATGTACGTCATGTGATTCTTTGGTATCGGGACAAGACGCTCATCATGACTAGCGATAAGCCAATCCACCCCATCTACAGTCTGGACAATCAGTTCGTCCTCAATGTGCCGCTGGCCAATGCCACCGGTCACAATTTCTCCTGTCACGTGATGCCGGCAGATGTGCGTCGCCTGATTACCATACAGTTGGGTGAAGCCCCTACCCAAATGGCGCCTACCCCCGGCTCGAATTCCAGCTCAGCTTCATCCATAAGCTGGCCGAGAGCTGCCGACTGCCTGATTCTTGGAGCACTGTCACTCATCCAGCAGGCAACAGCTCGCTTTTAAGCGTATTGCAAATGTGGAGCACACACATTTAAAGATTGCACCACCGGCACTTGATGTCCTTTGGCAGAAGGATTAGACTTACAGTAATGGACGAGCTTGAATCTAAGTTGTTAAGTGTGCTGATTTTGAGTTAAGGATTCCTTGGTTTAATTTCCAATTCAAGTGTAGCTTCAATTATGTTAGGTGTTGCTTTATTATTGTAGTCTAGCTCTAAGAAATCTATTATATACACATATATATATATATATATATAGATTGAACGAATGTATATAAATACGTTACTGTGTTAAAGCTGCCACTTTCCCGATTAACAAATGGATCCACGCATCCATCAGACAGGCTCTTAACAAATATCCAAAGTGCTTTTAACTGCTTTAATAATAAATGCAAATTATGCTTATGATGAAAAACAATTTGGAATAGCTATAGGAAATATCCATATAACAACTAGACAACCTTTTACTTATTACATCTTGAACTTAAAGTATTGCTTATGCCAATCTAGAAAACAATGTTAAATAGAGCAGCGAATTCTAACAAATCTAGTAAAGGAAGTCCGATGCACAAGTAAATTGAAAGTTAACAGCTGAAATTAATCTAAAATGTTGCAATTAAGAACAATCCAGCTAAAATAAACAACTCCAGCACAAAAATATATATCTAAAAAAGAGTTTGCGTTAAAAAATTAAATATAAACTTGTATTTTGTTGAGCTATATGTATATTTAGAAGGAAGTAACTAAACAAATGCATAAAATGTACGAAAAACAAGTGTCTTAAATTGATACAAAAACAATTGAAAATAAATGTTTTGAAACTCGCAGAGCAAGTAAAATAAAAGCGATCCTTGGGAAAAAAGAAAATACCCGGAATTAATTTAATTGCAACATCGAGAGTTACATTTGCTGCATTGCAATCAATGCAGAATACCGTTTTAAAACTTTAAATTGCTGCCGTTCCCAAATGTTTGTGTGTGCTTCGGTGACGATGACGACCCACCCTTATGGAGGTATATAGAATTCCATAGAGCACAACAGCCGAATTGTATTTTGTGGAGCGGATAGGGGCGGCTAAAATGAACAGAGCAGAGCAGAACAGAGCAGAGCAGAAACAATGCATTCAGTCGCTGGCTCTCTTTGTCGCACCAGCACGAGTTCGGTGGCCGACTGCGGCTGCAGCTGTGTTGTGGGTAGGAATTCCGCAATGTGCGCAGGACATGCCAGCCATATGGTAGCAGAAGCTGGCAGGCACAAACACTCGGCCAAGGGTGGTGGAACCGATGTCGACAGCGACGCTTACGCTGACGCTGACGATGACGTCGATGCCAACGGCGACACAAGCCAAGCGTGGCTCAGAAAACATGTTTAGTTTCCTGCAGACAACACGCCAGTCGACAACTGCAACGTCAGGCAGGACTTACACATTTCTAGTCATCATACCAAAAATCAGTGCTGCATATAAGAAAGTAAGTTGCAAACTATATCTATCAAAATGCAGTTCGATCAACAATATTTTCTATATTTTCTACAGATGATACCCAACACAGAGAGCATAGCCACAGCAGAGGACAGCTTTGGCTCGAGCAGCACGCATTTGTGTGAGGAAAGCCGCTGTAATCAGCTCCAGACAGCTGCCCAAGCATATCGTCGAATTGTAAAGCGTATGCTGGAGCAGAACACTCAGAGCTTTGACCCTAATCCTTGCGAAGAAGTAATGAAACAGATGTGGATAGCTAGCTTTACAGGCGCCAATATATATTACCATACGTAGCGCCAAGGAACAGGATTAGCAATTGAACTTCAAGTTGTTTAGCGAGAATGTTTTCCGTGAGAGTGAAGTGAAATAAATTTTTAAATATTAAATACATAAATTACAATCCAAATTATTCAAATTGCTTGGGTTCGAAAATCTGTGAGGATTTTTGGGTCATAGCTCGGCCATTTATGAACATATATAGCTTTCAAAAATGTACACGATTCGACTAAGAAATTGGTCCAAAAATGTCACAAGGGTAGCCCCATGCGTCTAACGATTGGCTAAGCACACCATGTCCTTCAATCTGCTAGGACATTGCATAACTACAGAATGGGAACCTTTGTATCTTGTTTTATAATTTTTAGCCTAAAAGTATGCGGTTTGTTTGTCACTCCTTTGAGCATGCTAAAAAATATTTCCTCCTGAAAGTATGCTATGTTTTTATTGATACGGAACAAATCTTGCATCATTGACAGTATACCAAAAACCCCAAATGAACATCACATTCAACCCAGTAAAAAACGGTAATAATTTATTTATTTATATTTATTAAAATATGTTTTCCATATTTTATATATCTCTTGTACAATTCAGTTTTTTGCTAAGGAAATATCCTTAATAAAAGTTTGATTATTTAAACATCTTTACTGCTATTATTCTAGAAATTATCTTATGAAATAATTATAACTATAACTTACTTGTGCGTATCTTGGACATAGAGATCGAATGTCCTTAGTGCTATAAGTGAATTATTTCGGACGTCTGATAATCCATCGAGACTCGCGGGGATCTTAATTAATGATCTCAGCTTGCTGTAAAAGTAATTTAATGTTGCAAATGTTTACATTGAATGTAGAATAATTGTTATTGTGCTGATAATATTATTTATTTATTCAACTTTAAGTAATTTATAAATTTATTTTGTATTTTTATTATCTTATTGTATAATATGCGCATATTTATTTGTTATACACTTTAGATTTTTAGTTGATATTCAATATAAGTGAATTTATCCAAATTTATTGCTTTATAAACAATGTGAGACTGTACTTAATGATTGCCGGTGTCATCGTTGTATCGGTTTTATTTGATTTATATATAGTCTGTCTATTGCTAGCAACAATCTCATCTTGAAGGCGTTATTTAAGTTCTATTATAATCGAATTTTATATGCGACTTTCAGTTTATTCAAATTTATAATTTCTATTATTTATTTAACTGCACAATAGTAGGTTAAAATTATCTGAAAGTATGGTTTCTCACCGCACAAAACTTACAGGGTTCTGTGATAACGCGTAAGCATTATAATTTAATTAAATTGAAAACTTTTATAAATATGTTTTTGTTTTTCTTTTTGTTTACTTTTATGTATATATATAGATTATTTTTCATATTTTTATTTGCATTGGGCATTCGTAATTTCCAAATATGTTTCCACCCAAGGCACAAACAAATTGAAACGTTTGCTTGATTTTCCAATTAATCATATTCTTAAGAGGTTGGCTGTAACTATTACATCGTTTTTACTTGTTCATTTATATATATATATATATTTTTATATATATTTTTTTTCATCTTATTATTTCTTAAGGGCATTTATAGTGTTATTTATACTTTTTTAGAATGGTGTACGTATTCGGTTTATAAGACTTGATGGGTGGTTCGCGCATACGTTTCATGTCAGTTTGGTATGGCTGAGGTCGTTTATATGCGGCTGCGTTTGTTGGTATTATTGATGGGCGTGCTATAAAATTTATGCATTTTTAATATGTTATAGTTATCAACAATTTGAGTAGGTATATAGTTATATAGTTTATAAATAGAAATTTTGTTATTTATAAAAATTAGTCATCGCCTCAAATGCATTATTAAATATTATAACAATTGCACTGTTTGTCCAAATGCAATTAATATTACTTTATTATATAGGTCAAAAATAGGAAATACCCCCAAAAATAAGTATTGATTTATATAAGGATCTGTAAGAAACACAACCACAAATCAACAGCATCCACTTACGTTTGTTGTATTCATATCCTGACGGTGCTCCACGCTTGGGCATCCGATGATCGTACTCGTAGGCCACCTCCTCAGACTCCTCAGCTCTAAAAGATTGGATTAGATTAAATTAAAGATAGTTGGTTGGCAGATAACAAATTTAATCAAATTTCAATTGTCGTTTACGCTGATCCGTTAAGACCCTTATCCATTCGTTGTAAATTTGTTCGCTCACAGAAAATAAATTCAAAATTATACTTTACGAGTAACTTACTCGGGCGGATTTTCCGCTGTTCTCTTGATAAGATTCAAGTATTTCGGTGCACCGCTGCTCCCTCCACCGAATTTCTTATCGAAAACGGATCTAAAGATTAGGAACCATTAATATTTATATTTACTTTGAAGGTAGATGGTACGGCGCACCTGTATGCCTCCAAATTGGGCCCGTGTATATTCTTGGCCGATTCGGGATCCATTTCCATCAGTTCGCGCAACTGCTCGTGGGAGACTTCGTCGTTCTTGTCTGGAATTAGATACTTACGGATCTCGGCCAGGGCATATGCGATGCGCGCATAACACTCAGCTGGTGTCGCAACCGTGCTCACCTCGAGGAACAGATCCTTCTGCAGATGAGCATAGCGTGGGTCTCCAGAATTGCGCAGCTGCTCCTCCTTGCTGCGATCGCGTATCGAGCTGCGTCCTTTGATCGCAATCTTGCATTGCGTTTCATCCTGTAGGCGACGCAGCGAGTTGCCCTTGGGCCCCAATATCTTACCAGTGAAGTTGAACTTCATATGGCATACATATATATATATGTGATATAATTATATAAAGTTTTAGCTTTACTTTTGAGCTTACCTTGGGATATTGCTTGACGGGCACAAAGACTTTTTGTGTGATTTTCATTGGCTTCTGTTTGTAAACATCGGCATAAAACTCACGTCCAGGTATGCGACCAGTGCAATAAACACGATCCACGGCTGTTGTTAAATATGTATACATATACTTATAGTTAGATACATTCGCTTCTATTAATTTTCCATGAATTACCTTCGTCGATGAGCAATGCGCACAATGGAAACTCAGCTGAAAGGCGCTGGCGTTCCTCGTCCAAATCGGCCAGAAATTTCTGGGCCACTTCGTTCAGACGTGGCTGATGCTCATGTGCAGCCGGCTTTTCGCTGAATTCACTACTTGAAGTATCCATAATATTTGTTTTTTCCTATTTAATTCACGTGAAAATTGTGTATAATAGTTTGCAAACGCTTCTCTGCTTCTTCGATTAAATTTGTTTGATATATCAGTGACCACCACAGTGATCGATACTTGTGCACGTTGTCATCGATGCCAGTGTATCGATACTATTTAGGCGGCAGCAGACGCAGTCGAGAATAAATATTTACAGCACAATTATACACTGCAAAGTATGGCAAGCGAGGATTTGTTTCAAAATGATTACTCCGAGGAGCCAGACTTGGGACAAGACTTGCATAAGGACGAAGAAATGAACACAGAGGCTGCGGCTGCTGAATCCGAAGCTGAAGATGTTGAGCCAGCGCCTGCCCCAAATGAGACAACAAATATGAATCCACCGGCGAACAAAATAAGTAAAAGGCGTAGAGAGCAAATTAACAGAGCTATGTAATCATTCTGTTATAATTAACAGGCAGTATCAGCAAGACGAGTGAACCTGAAACCGATGGCAAACTTACCCAGTTGCCAATGGCACGCATTCGAAATATTATGAAACTGGATCCTGATCTACAAATTGCATCGAATGAAGCCGTTTTTGCCGTTACCAAGGCGGTGGAATTGTTTATAGAATCGCTAGCACGAGAGTCCTTCGCGTATACAGCACAGGCCAAGAAGAAGACCGTACAAAAGAGGGATGTGGAACTCGCCATATCTGCCGTCGATAGCTTAATATTCTTGGATGGTGCATTGAATTTTTGAACAAGCCCAAGAGGGATAATAATATATCTAAAAAAGTTGTACATTCACACAAAAACACATTTTGTTTTGTTTCTTATTATAATTGTTTATTTATTTGGGATAGTGTTTTCGTCGAACAGAAAGAAGTAGATTTTAAGTATTAATTGTCATTCACCCCATTTCTTTAAAGCGCACATGAATTTGTTAATAATTATAAATAATAATCAAGTATGTTGGAATAATACACAATATTATTTGATATAAAGTATAACGGTTAACGCTCTGATCAGCAACGAAGCCGGAAAAGTTTATTTTTATTTTTATTTGTTGCATTCTTTTCTTTTTGTTTGAGTGTTTTTTGTTTATTGAAGCCGTTTTCATACTTACTTTGTCGTTGGGTATTTCTGTTTTTTTATTTATTTTTATATTAACTTTTATTATTGAAAAATAATTCCAAAAACTTACGCTAACATTTTGTTTAGAATAATTAGGGGTTTGTTGTTGTTGTTTCGATTGCATAAGGGTGTGTGTATAATGATTTTATTTATTCTTTGTTCTTTCTTTGCTTAGGTGTTAACTGATTATGTGAATTGCTTTTTACGATTTTTACAAAGTTTTCAAGTTTGATATAGATGTGTTTTTCTTTTTAATATATATATCTATATATTTTTTTTTTTCGTTTTGCTAGATTTGTTGCATTATCATTATTAACTTTTGTTTTGTGGGTTTGCATTTTCTTTAGTTTTTCTTTTTTGTTTTTTTTTTTTGTTTGGGTTTAACACAAATTAAATATTTTAAACAACAATTACTATAAAATAGGTTTTGCATTTGAAATTTTTGTTTGGTTTTAGGTCATATATATATTTTTAGGTAAGTGTATGCATAGATTTGTTTATGTATTATTGGTTGGATTATTGGACTTTCAATATTTTTGATATTTGTTGTATTTTTTTCTTTTCTTCTTCTTTTTTTTTGTATATTTGCATGGAATTTTTTTGTTTTGTTTAGCTGGATACTAACTACTTAACTTTGTTGGTTGATTGGATTATTGTGAAATAAATTAGCGCATTTTTGGATATGGAGCCGAGCGATAACGCACGCTTTCACGAGAACGTGATCCAGTTTCATAATGTGCCGATGAATGTGATCCCGAGCCCGATGTCGTTGGTCTATATGACGATGATGAACGACCGTTGCTTGGTTTTGCTATTTTGGAAAGAATTTCATTTGTTGTTTAGATTTCAATTGTTTTTCTTTGTCTCTGTACTTTGTATTTTTGGTTTTTGCATTTACTTTCTGTTATTCATTGGTTAAATTCTTTTTATATATTGGTCTTAAGATAGATAACAAAAAAAAAAAATGATATTCATGTTGCTTAACCGCTTTTGAATGCACTAGCCCCAGCAGTAATTTAATTAATACAGATTTTCTTCTTCTTTTTTTTTTTTTGGTTTTTCATTTTTGCGTTTTGCATACAAAAATGCAATTACAAATTGATGTGTTATCACAGGTTTTTTAGAATTGGAATTTGAAGTAGGTAGAAATTGGTTGTTTATATTCGATGTATGAGTAATTGTAGATATAGATTTGCTTCGAATGTGTGTTTTAAGAAATGCTTTTGTACGAATATATTGTTAGTTGTTAGCAGTTGTCTTGAATTTCGTGATTTTCGTTCGTCAGAATGGAGAGTTGGTTGATCGATCGCCTCTGGCAGGCATAGTGCATTTAAAATCTCGTTAAATATAGATATATATATATATGTGCTTCCGTTTTTTTTTTTTTCCTTTTATCATAATTGATATTCGCGTTTTTTACTTTGATATATTTTTGTAGTTAATTTGCTTCTCTCGTTTTTTTTTTTTTTTTTTTGCTTTTTTACTTTTTTCTGGTGCTTTTTATCGCAGTTAAATTATTTGATTTTCGTCAACAGTTGCGCGCGGTTTTTATGAATTGTTCGTTATGCGAAAACATTCCAGCTGCTGGAAAAGATATTAATTATATCTAAATACGTTTGACCTTACCTGGATAGGCCGCCGCATACGTTGAGGAAGACGAGTGCGGATGATACTCACGTCGATAGTCCCGCTCATAGGAGCTACTGTCATATTGGGCATGGTGGCTCGAGTGTTTCGACGACTGCGGCGGCGGCGTAGCATATCTATCGTATTCACCATGATGATCATATAGCTCGTGATCCCTAGATCTAACAAATACATATGAAATTAATCAATTATAAACGTTCTTTAGCTATTTCCTTGGATTATTCCCGCTTACCTGTGAGCCTTAACAATACCATAATTGGGATCGTCCATTACATAGCGCGCCTTTTCCAGAATGGAATACACCTTGGGCTTAGATGTGGCTGGCGGAGGTGTCCTTTGAAGATAACATACATATTTTAAATAAAATTTAATGTTTCGAAAGAAGCTCGAAATTGTTGCAATTATATCTACCTAGTGCTGTAGGCGCCATGGTCACCGTATGACTTGGAGTAGTGATGAGATTTCTTGTACATGCGCTCTTTGCCGTCCATTTCACGGAGTTGCTCCAGACGAATGTCGTCGTTGGCATCAGGTATCATGAATTTGCGTATTTCGCACAAGGCATACCCCAGACGATGATAGGCCTCGGCCGGCGGTGCCACTGTCGATATCTCCACATGCAGATCCCTACTGAGGTGTGCATATTTTGGATTGCCCGAGCTGCGCAATTCCTCCTCCTTGCCATGGTCACGCATCGAGTTGCGACCCATTACGACCATTTTGCACATTGTCTCCTCCTGCAGTTGGCGCAGTGTGTTTCCCTTGGGTCCAAGTATTTTGCCCACAAAATTGAATTTCGGATACTCTTTGATGGGGAAGAGGACTTTTTGGGCCACCCTAATCGGTTTCTCGCTGTACACATTCGCATAGATCTCGGGCTTTGGTATGCGGCCACTGACCAGTATTTTCTCCACCTCTGCAAACGAGATAAAATCGAATTACGATTTGTGATTCACAATTCACTTACGTGTCCCCCCCGCTCCAACCCGTTATTCGCACCATCATCGAGCAGTCGCTTTGTGATAATGTTCTTCTTCTCCAGTGACTTCTTCTCCATAAGGCACTCCTGCAGGTAGGCATTTGTTTTCTCGTTCAACTGGGGTGTATCGTGCAGGGGGGCGTGGCTGGCGGTGTGCCCGTGGCTGCCATCCACTTCGGGAGCGTCTGCTGCGCTGCCGGCGCCGGTTGTCTCGTCGTCACGTCGCTTCCGCTTGTAGTCGGCGGCTGTGTCCTCATTGTAGTCTCTATCGTAGTCGCGCGGCATTTTAATTAATTGAGAGCACACTTATCAACAATAAATAGGTCACTAATTAACGGTTTGGTAAACGTAAAAATCGTCAAAGTACAATTGCAAAAATGTATGTGGTTGAAAAAAATTTTCTTTTATGTATGGGGTAATGAGTGTGACCATTCATTTTTTTGTTTCTCTGCCAGATTTAGTATTTTTTCTTCTGCTCATTTCACCATTGTTATTAACATAATGCATTTTGAGCTGTTACATGCTTCCGATAAATCTTATTATTTGTTTTGATTAAACATATGTTTAAAATCAGTAAATAAAAGGATATTTAAACATTTCAGGTAAATATACGTGATGGTTGATCTTTCTCAACAACGAATGGTAACACTGGATGCGAACGCCAACGAGATACAATCGATGCAAAACATGTACGCGACTAGAGATGGCCAAAATGGGCTTGGCAGGGTTGGACACTTGTCGATGCGAAAGCGCGTTTTATCCATTTTCTGCTAAATATGTACACACTTTGATGGAAAAAGAGAGAGAAAAAAATTAGGGCCACAAAAAGGTTGCAAACATATTTGATAAATTCAAATAAATACGATTGCACGGCGACGGTGCCAACAAGATAAAACGCGCCACGCACTGTGCCGACACCCAAAGCTGGTAATAAGCGCCAACAACAATTCAACTGCGTGCACAGTTAGCGAAATCAGGACAAATGGCGGAAAACGGAATGCGTGTCGGCCCAGGGTCAACATCAGCAGCAGCAGCTGCAGCTGGCGGATCGTGCGTGGGAGTGGCAAATGCTGGCACCGCCAACGGCGAGCACGAGAATGAACACAATGCGGCGGCGGATAATGAGAAGGCGCAGCCGGTGCGTCTCAACGAATCGGCACAGAAATATATGCAGGAACTGATGGGCGAACGATCCCGCATGGAGAACCAATATCCGCTAGCACTAAAACTCATTGACGAAGGTATGAAATCCAACTGCTTACCTATATATCTATATATGTATATCTGAGTTTGTATGTGACATTTACAGCTTTGGAGCGGGTGCAGCTAAATGGTCGGATACCGACGAGAGATCAGTATGCCGATGTGTATCAGCAGCGTACGATTAAATTGTCGCAGAAGGTGCACGTGCCGATCAAGGATAAGAAATTCAACTATGTTGGCAAACTGCTTGGCCCCAAGGGCAACTCGCTGCGCCGGCTGCAGGAGGAGACACAGTGCAAGATTGTCATATTGGGCCGCTTCTCGATGAAGGATCGAGCCCGCGAGGAGGAGTTGCGCAATTCAGCGGACGCCAAATATGCCCACCTCAATCTACCGCTCCATGTCGAAGTGTCGACCATAGCGCCGCCAGCGGAAGCCTACGCACGCGTTGCCTACGCCCTGGCCGAGATTCGGCGCTATCTGATACCCGATAAACATGATGATATACGCCAGGAGCAGTATAGGGAGCTCATGGAGGATCCAGAGGCGGCCAAAAAGCTTTCACTTCGCCAGCAGCAACAACAACATCAGCAACAGCAGCAACAACAGCAGCAGCAGCAGCAGCAACAACAACAATTAGCTGGTGGCAGTGGCGGCGGCGGCGGTGGCAATGGCAACAATCGCTCCGGCGGCAACTACAGGTGACCATTATCATCAGTCAATCAATCAAGCAATCATGCATCTATCAATCATCTATCAATCAATTTACAGACAAAAGTTTCAGCAGCAATCGCACTATCATCACAACGACGAGACTGTCTATTATCGTTCCCACAACAATGGCTACCACCAGCCAAAGCCCTATGTGCCAGGTGAGTAGTCAACCAGTTGCCTCCCATCTCCCTCTCAATCTCTTTCTAATCCTCATCTCTTTTAGCCACCCAACGGGGCAATGCAATGCATACCGCATTGCAGCCGCAAACAATTGTGCGGGAATCGCCCTGCATGCTGGTCAGTTCAGCCAGTTTTAATGGACGCAATGCTGCGCTTGGCAATGCCAGTGGTGGCATTATGGCCAACACTATTGTAACTGCCACCGGTGGCACTGTGCCGCCAAATATACGGCACTATCGTCCCGCCGCCCCCTATCAGTTTGTCAAGAAATAATACAGAAGCAATGCGCCGCCACCGCCTGCTGCCGCTCGCTGTTTGTTCACCATTTTGTCAACATCCGCATCATCATCATCATCGTCATCCACATCATCATCATCGTCGTCGTCATCGTCATCTCATCCAAATGCATGCCCCGCCTAGCAATGTGCATATACATATATACACAATCATAGATACATACATACAAACATATATATATACATCTCTAGTATATTATGCATGTGCATGCGCCGCCATTTGATTGGGCTTTTTTGGTCGCTTTCAGGCCAGAGCCGGAATCACACACACACTCGCACACCCCACACCATACACACACACACACACACACACACTGCTCCAAAGGTAGATGTAATAAGTACACACACAATGTTCACACATTTGACTCTAACAAAAAAGATTTCGAAAAGTGGAAAGAAAAAACAATGAGGAGACAAAACCACACCAAACCAAACATAACAAAACGAAACGGAATGAAATGAGTAAATTGTACGTTTAAGAAATTAGCCTAAGTAGACGAATGCTCCAAATGAACACGAACACGAACACACACAACACACCCACACACACACACACACACACACTAAATAACACTATGATTGGGCTTTCGATTGTTTTGAGGGGGAGGAAGACTCGTTAGATGCCATTTTTGTAAGCTTACTGTTTTGTTGTCCCATTTTTTTTGCTTGTGTGTTTTTTACGAGCATTTTGTGTAAAACGGAAACCAACTCTTGGCAGTTGTGGATCGCTCATCTTTGAGTTGTTTTGTTTTCTTTTTTTTTAAAAATTGATTATTAATTGTTTACAAGATCATTTCATATTTATTTGTGCATATTTAGTGCATGCAATTTTACAATTATACAAATCTTATAGGAGGCTTTTTTATTATTCGTTTTGTCCTTATCTGTTATATTTAAAACAAAATGTCGAGTAAAAGTTTACAGATAAATCATTTTTATTTGCGTGTAGTAGCTAATCACTTGCACACTGAAGCACACACACATAAAGATACATATACCCCTACATATAATCAAGCATACAATACATATTTACATAAAAATATATAAACCAAAAATATAAAAAAAAAAAACAAAAACAAAAATAATTAATGCAAACATGAATCTAAACATATATCGGTGAAAGCGCGATTATGACTAGGATAATACGATACATAACATACATAGCTTAGCATTATCACATCATACAAACAAACAGAAAACGATCAGCAGATACACATATGTATATGTATGTGTATATATATATATTTAAAACCAACAAAGATACATTTAATGAAAATGAATGCAAAAACCCCACTCACATAATTGTTATTGTTGTTGAACGCAACTAAAATTGTAATAGAATTATGCAAATATACATACAAAATATGATGACAATGTTAAATTGCAGCTTGCCATATTATTTGAAGAGGCGAGAATTGGAATGAAATGAATGCAAGAGCTGCTCTCGATTTTTGAGCGAACGCCAAAAAGAAACACCTAAGAATACGGATTACGGTACATGTTAGTTATAAAGCGCCATTATTTGAGTTTGAGTTTCTTTAATGCATCTCTCCAAAAACTACAACCACAACATGTAAGCCGAGATATTCACTTGTCATGTTTTATGCATGTGATGATTGGGCGTACTGCGAGCTTATGAAGCGACTAAAACATCATTTCAATATACCTACACACACACACACACACCCACACACACACATTATTCTTATTTTACAGTGCATTATTATATATTGCTGATTATCGTTAAATAAATTCACAATTTGAATTGAATATGTTGAATAAACTTGAATCTACATTTTTTTCTGTTTTATTTCAAAAAGATCCGAATCCAGAGGCAAAATTCAAGGCCGGAGAAGTCCCCAAGGACTATAAAGTATCCTTTTAGTCTTCGATTAAAACGAGTTCATACTACACGTAATAAAACACACCAAAATATATATTTATATATAAACTGAAAGGATTTCCAATTTGATATAAATGCAATAAATTCAAGTATTGACTGGAAAACTAAAGTTAATCAGAATCTCGCCTAAAATCGAATATAATGCTTCAAATATTATTAATTCAAACAACTTTCTTTAATTTGCCTTATCCGATCTACAGTTTGCGTCTAAAGATATTTCAAGTCCGCTTAAATATTTTTCAATCCTTTATTTAATTTAATTAACTTTTTACAAACTAAAAACAGAGCTGATTTGCTGATCAAATGGTTTATAGGCCTCTGACAAGTTGCATTAGCGTGTAAGGATTCATATTGCTCATGAATTTCAGTTGCTCCTCGAAGCCTGGCTGCGTTCTCGAGATCCAGTGGCGATCCAAATAGTAATTGACATAGCTGAAGAATTCCTTGTCCGTGTAGTTGCCGACATGGACGGGCACAAAGGGATCCAAATGCTCAAAGCCATCCTTGCCAAGCAGATAACGTGGCATATACGAAGCCATATATCCTTCGGTCATCGCTATTTTATCCACAGACAGAACACACACACCATTCGTCCAGTCGTAGTTGGTGATGCCGAGGAAGGGCTGCGTCAGCGATATCCGCTCCGGCGTCACACGCTGCTTGTTGTCGGAGAAAATGCGGGTAATCGGATGAAAGAAAGCATTGAATCCATCGATGGCCACCATTATCTTACACTGCCGGGCATTGGCAAGCAGCTTCAGTTCCGCGAGAAGCGCCGCCGTTGTCTCTGACGCATACTTGATACGTGCAATACCATGCTCCACCAGTTCCATAAGTGGAGCTCCTGCTGGCGTGCTCTCGCGCTTACTCCAGACATATTCCTTGCTGGTTTTCAGCTGCAGTTTGCCGAGCAATTTGGCGTTTTGCGTCTTGAAGTGTACCAGCCAAGCGGCCGCATCGAATGGCAGATCAATGAAGCCCTCTTGGATCGCTGAATTGGCTGCCTCCTTGGGTCGCTTCATCCAGTTGGGTGCCCAGGGCACATGCACCAACAAAAACTCATTCATCGCGCCATAATGCAACACATGCGCCATAGTCAGAGTTTTACCCACACCATTGTCACCATAGAGAACGTAACGGACGGCTGGCTTCGTCAGATCAGCATTCTTAATGTAGTCCAGCAGCTCCAGCGCTGGAGATCTGACCATCAAGCAGGCCTCTGTAAATGTTTTGATCTGTTGCTCGTATTGCTTTGGCAGGCCGCCGCCACTGAAAATCTGCTTCTTCTCCTCAGCGGGTATCGTATAGAACTTGGCCACATGCAGCGCCGAGTGCTCGCCGGGATTAGTTACCCCAGTTCGAAACTCATTCGTTGCGGAAGGAGGAGCTTCTGTAGCAGCCGGTGCCACATTTGTTGACATCTCAGCTGCAGGACTGCCAATGCAGGGGGCTATTGCATTGCGTTGCAGGTGAGTCGAGACACGCGACAGGTGTACAAATTGTTTGCGAAACATTTTTATTAACAATTTACAACTTTTAGTTCAAGTTGAATTGCAACCTTCGAGCGTATGTATTAAATAAGAGCTGCACGAACAGCTGGCGCATATATCGGAAACCGATAACGTTCGCGAGCATTAATCGATGACCATCGAATGGAGAAGTGCGCTGTTAACATTTAGCAGACATTTAATAGACTGAACAAATTAAATCTTGCCATTTATTTTCAAGGGTTGATATCTTTATAAATATAATTTTAAAAGTACCAAAGTACCTGCATAGGCTTTTTTTATAATTAACTTTTCAATTTGTTTTTCAGTTAGCTAAAATTTATTTGTGTTTGTGATTTGCTTTAGGTCTGTATTAGAACTGCATTTCCAGCTGTAACCGTCGCTTGGCAATTGGCTTTCAATTAGGGGACATATCCAAGCCAGATGCATTCGCATACCGAAAACACTTCTCAAATTGTAGTAGACTCCGCAATTGTATTTGTGATGGCGACCACATTTAGCACTCACCGCACCACGCAACACAATGGATACTTGTTGAATCAATGCCATACTCGAACAGATGAGTGTGAATATGTTGAGGCCAAAGACCATGATCTGTACATTAACCCAAAAACTGCAGCTGGGCATGTGAGCTGGAAAGCGTACGACTAACGCATCTTTCCAGCAGTTGGCGACTGCATCATTGAACACAACTATGTGCAGCGTATTGTAGACCAGGGCGTAAATCGCACCCACAAACAGATAGAAAACGAAGCACACAAAATAACGATGATTCTGATGGCCAATACAACAGCCGGTGAAGCCACAGTGATGATCCCGCTTGAGAATACAAACACCACAGTATCGACAATGCCATGATCTTGGCGGTGCCAATCGGTCGCAAGTCTTGCAATGGCGCCACTCCAAGCGCTCGGCATCCCCAGCTGAAGGTTCTCCCACATTCTCAGCTGCCGTTTTGGATTGGATTTGTTTGAATATGTTTTGCGCTCTGATTGAATTCAGATTACTCACATTCAACGCTGGTGTCAACTATCATGCAGGCTATCATATTGCCATTTATGTTGAGAAATATCAACAGGGCCATTAGAATTGTGAAATCGTATTGGAAAGAACCCGTTTCATGGATTTCAGGCAGCACAACGATGATATCGAAAATCAGCACCATGGGCAGAAGTACGCCTATAATTAGAAAACATACGATATCCCATGGATTGCGAGGTAGTGGATTGCGATACTTCATTCCGTAAATAAAATTAAGTAAAAACGTATAATATATTATTGATTTTTGTGTCTGATGTAAATTTCAATGACAATTTTAAAAAACATTCAATATCGGAAGATATTATCTTTAGTTTCATTTTTAAATTAGTTTCTTATCAGACAAAACAATCCTCTACATACATAGATACATATCTATTTTCATTAATAGAATCAATTACATTAAAAGTACAGAAGCTAGATAATATTTCAAATAGATATAGAGCCCACGGTTTTTTTTTTCTCGATACGATTTTTGTTATAGAAAGTAATGTTGTCTGGAATGAGAACATGTCTCCATTTCTATTGCTGTCAGTTTGCATTATTCTCTTTAACTCTGTTATTTTCGGATACTCGTTTCAATTTGGCCTATTGAATCCTTCAGCAGTTCCCATTGCTGAGATTGACATTGCTTGGAACTGCTCCTTTTTTAACTTCTTGTATGCTGAAGCAGCATCAATTGAGGTAAATACATTAACTTCGTGTACCTTGTGAATACAAATATTTCCTTCAATTATAGGATGATATGAAATTTAGAATAAACCAGATATTAGTTATGGATGACAGTCAATTGGAATCGAAAGTGAATGCATCGATTATCCATGGTGGTTTTGGTTTCAATTATACAATATTAGGCCTGAGCTGCTTTCAATCGGATAAAACTCAACCTAGAAATGCCAAAGTAACTGTTCTCATCTATGGCCTGCTCATCGAATAGGAGAACTCTAAAAAAGTGATGAACCGGTCTATGAGTCACGTGCAGAAGCTTTTTGTTTGTTGCGTGGAGCAAAGCTTTCTTATCAATGCTTGCCCCCCCCCCCCCCCCAATGAGACTGAATAACATAAATGAATATATATATGTATATACATACATTGTATGCATTACGAATAAAATCTATTTGTCATTCGCTCACTTGGGCGAGTTGAAGCTTCTGCTGTGGAAAAGCTTTTGTTTTTTCACAATGAGCAATGATTAATAATATGAAGATGAATACAAAAGATTTAAAATTAAATTTCTTTGTATTTTCCTATTTGAATAGAAATTCAAATATGCATATGACTTACTGAATTTGCTTTATATACTTTATATCATCATAAGTTAAAGTTTTTTGTCTACTTTAATGCTGGCTGCTTTGTAGTTTGCATCCAATAATGAATAATTGAATCTGAATTTTGAATCTCGTTTGTTTGCAAGTTGCAAATGTTATCCACAAAAATCAATATATATATGCCAATGCATACATTTCACATCAATTTCGCAATTTGAAACCTATGAACATAAATGATAGTTCGCACCCAGCAACCATCGTCTCTATTTCTATATTAAGACGAGGTCAAACCATATTCTGCCCAAGTGGGAGCTTTACTCGGTGCTGGATGGCATTGTGTGTCTTACATAGTTATTAGTCCCCTTAGTGAGTGTCAGAGGAACCACAAATTAATCAAAGGAAATGCTTCAATCAATAGAATGCTGTAATTAGTATTCAAAGAACTACGTTTAATTGACCGCATTCAATTAGCAAAGAGTAATCGCTCATTGGGCTCAAGAGACTATAAAAGCTAATAAGTAGCTGCTTAGAAGTGGGAATTGTCGCAATGGAAGTCAACCGGAAAAGTCAAAAAAACTCTTCATTCTTACTGAACAGTTTTAGGAAAAGTCTCAGTAAGTTTCTAAAGCAAACTGGACTGCATGGACTCAAATTTGTGGGCGACTCATCGCTAAGAATCTGGGAAAGGTAAAGGTTAACAATTAATTCGACTACGGATATACCTTACGTCTGATGGATTGCAGATCCTTCTTCCTTATTGCGTTTGTGGTCGCATTTGTGCTGACTTGCCAGCTGATATCAAACATCTATGGCAAGTGGAATAGTACACCAGTTATTATTGGCATTAGTCCACATGCCACATCGATTCTGAAGGTGCCATTTCCGGCCATCACTGTATGCAACATGAATCAGGTGCAACGCAGTAAAGTCGAGCATTATCAGGAGTAAGTCACATGCACATAATACATTCTTTTCTACATAATCTGATTTGACGTACACCTTACCAGTGGGTCCAATGAGAAAAATCTGTTGAAACTAATCTGCTTACACAACCCCCTCGGAAACGCGGATAAAACCGATGCAGATGCGATTCCGCTGTCCAATTATTGGGGCGACAACAATCTGAAAGTAACCGATTTTCTGATTAATCATGCCCAGCCCTGTGATCAAATGTTCCGATACTGCAGGCTGCTTGGTGGCGTATACGATTGTGCCAATATGTTTCGACCCATAATCACCGATGAAGGTTTGTGCTGTGTATTTAATTTGGTACCGCGGGAGATTGCATATAAGTAAGTGTTTTAACTAGTCCATCAAACTAAATTGAAGTAATAATTTTTTATCTTAGTTTGAAGAGCAGTAGAAACTTAACCACAAGTCATGGGTATGTGCCTGTGGCCTGGGATCCGGAGAACGGGTATCCCTTGAAACTACCAAAAAAATATTATCCAGTACGGGCCGTTGGTAAACTAAATGATTAAATATAATTTATGATTTGCACATACATATATGATGTATTATTAAGGTACTGGTGTATCAATGGGATTTTCTGCCGTTCTCGATGCTCAGCTGAGCGAATACTACTGCTCATCTACGAACGGACCTGGATTCAAGGTCTGCATTAGAGATTAATCAGTGGGCCGATCGAAAAATAGTAATATATATTTTTTGCAGGTCTTATTCCACAATCCCATGGTGGCACCAAATGTTAAAGACGAAAGTCTTGTCTTGGGCGTTGGCTACGAAACAAACTTTCGCATAGAGTTTAGTAAGTCCGAGGCGTCGCCAGCAATCCGATCCATACCTCAGAAGGATCGTCAGTGTGTCTTTCAGAATGAGAAGAAATTGGCTTATCACAAGACCTACTCACTTGTGGCCTGTGAAAGGGAATGCGAGACAATGTTTATATTAAAGTCCTGCGGCTGCATTGGGGACAATTTTGAGCGTATTTTGGAAAATGCAACCCTTTGCAGTGTGAAGGATGCGATGTGTCTTATTCAAGCCAATCGTCTCGATAAAAGAAATGAGACGGAGACATGTCGAAAGGAGTGCTTGCCTTCCTGCTTTGATCTCACATACAAGGCGGATGCGTTATATTTTCCACTGGTCAAACAGGACTTTATCATGGCAAATAAGCAGATGGCGAATATAAGCAAAAAGTATTTGCTGGAAAACGTTGCAGTTATGAATTTATACTACAGGGAGTCCGCCTATTATGGGACCATGAAAAACGTGTACGTTGGGTTTACAGAGTTTCTGTGTAAGTTATTTACCCAGTTCCAATTCTATCCAATTTGAATATGACACTTTTCCTTTTACTTGCAGCAAACATTGGTGGTGTTATGGGCTTGTTTATGGGATTCAGCGTTATCTCAATAGCTGAGCTGCTCTACTTCTTGATTCTAAAACCCATTTGGGAGTTTATAGCTTGGAAACGTGGCAAGAAATCTGACAGAACCAGACCCAAGCCAATCGAAGTAAAAGAACACGTTCAACAATATAAACAAAACCAAGTTATATGGTATACTAAAGAACTGTATCCGAAGGGAATATCCCCAAGAAGTATTTACTTGAACAAGCCTTCTAAAAGAAAGTTTTTGATCAAAGGACAACCATTGAAAACATCTTTTGAGTGAGTTTGGTAGTAGGCAAAAAGTGAGAGCGTTTTAGTCGGGATTAACCGACTGCAATGAACTCTGATACCTGTAACAGATCTGGAGTGGATTGGTACAGGGTGGATGTGCCTCAAATAATCAATAATTTGCCGTTATATTTGATCTGTTTTTTGACTCTTAGCTTTCCTCAGCTCCCAGTTGGCTTAGCACTCCAATTTTAATACTTTGTCTGACCCCAAGTTATAAGTTTCTACCTTCAACGCTGTTCGGTATAAAAGAGTATAAAAACTGCTGTATCATTCAATCCAGACGAAGAAAACTGTCCTTTAAATATTGTGCGTCAAGTCCAAGGTACAAATGTCAAGTGTCCGAGAAACAAATAAATAATACATAAGCACTCGTAATGGAACTTTAACTTTATTATTCATATTTTAATTATATTGTAGTTGTACAGGTTCAGCATATTTCTAGTGTGTATTCCTTGAAGCCGTCCTTGCCAAGCAGATAACGTGGCATATAAGAAGCCATATATCCTTCGGTCATCGCTATTTTATCCACAGACAGAACACACACACCATTCGTCCAGTCGTAGTTGGTGATGCCGAGGAAGGGCTGCGCCAGCGATATCCGCTCCGGCGTCACACGCTGCTTGTTGTCGGAGAATATGCGGGTAATCGGATGAAAGAATGCATTGAATCCATCGATGGCCACCATTATCTTACACTGCCGGGCATTGGCAAGCAGCTTCAGTTCCGCGAGAAGCGCCGCCGTTGTCTCTGACGCATACTTGATACGTGCAATACCATGCTCCACCAGTTCCATAAGTGGAGCTCCTGCTGGCGTGCTCTCGCGCTTACTCCAGACATATTACTTGCTGGTTTTCAGCTGCAGTTTGCCGAGCAATTTGGCGTTTTGCGTCTTGAAGTGTACCACCCAAGCGGCCGCATCGAATGGCAGATCAATGAAGCCCTCTTGGCTCGCTGAATTGCTATTGCATTGCGTTGAAGGTGAGTGGAGACACGCGACAGGTGTACAAATTGTTTGCGAAACATTTTTATTAACAATTTACAACTTTTAATTCAAGTTGAATTGCTACCTTCGAGCGTGTGTATTAAATAAGAGCTGCACGAACAGCTGGCGCATATATCGGAAACCGATAACGCTCGTGTGCATTAATCGATGACCATCGAATGGGGTAGTGCGCTGTTAACATTTAGCAGACATTTAACAGACTGAAGAAATTAAATCTTGCCATTTATTTTCTATATAAATATAAAAAAGTACCAACTGCATAGGTTTTTTGTTTTTATAACTATCTTTTCAATTAGTTTTTCAGTCGTCTAAAATTTATTTAGGTCTTTATTAGAACTGCATTTGCAGCTGTAACCGTCGCTTGGCAATTGGCTTTCGATTAGGGGACATATCCAGACATAGCCAGATGCATAGGACGACCGTTGGTCAAAAAACACTTTTTATTTTGAAGTAGATTTCAATGATTTGTAATGTTTGTAATGTTTTCTCTGTCAATCTATAAGAATTGCTTTCGAAGCACTCCAATACTTAAAATAACTCATCACTGAACTGATTTTCACTCCCCACTTTTTATATATTTAAATCATAAAGGTATTTGTTTATATTCCACAATTTTAGATTAGGAATTGCAAAAAAAAATATATGAAAAGTGAAATATTGAATGAGGATGCATATGAAGATGAAGATGAATAAAATAAATCTTCTAGTAACATGTAAATTATTTATATAAAAGGTTGTTCGGGATGCTATAGCTAACTTGACTTTTTGGTAGGCACTAACTTCTCTGTAGAGCTGATCTTCCATCTGTACCCATCATCGGGCAAGGGGCTTTTGATCAGTGGTGATAGCCAAACGACATGCATTCGTTGGCCAAAAACACTTTGCAGATTGTGCACAAGTCCATTATTATATTTATGTGGCTTGCCACTCTCGGCACAGACCTCACCACGCAGCATAATGGGAACATGATACCACAACATGACAAGTGCATATAACAGTGCCAAGATGTTCAGGCAATAGAAAAATAGTTGCAGATTTGTCCAAAAGCTGCCCAATACTACCATAGACATGGGACACAGTAACTTGACGAGAGTCAGCCACTTGCAGTATATGTCACCGTTGAGCACCCACATGAACACGGAGTTGTAGGCCAGGGCGTACAACGATCCGATGAACAGATAGAATATGAAGCACATGAAATAACGATGGTTCTCGTGTCCAATGCAGCAACCGGTGAAGAGGCAGTGATGATCTCGTTTCAATATACAAACACCACAGGTTTTGCAGTGCCACGATCTGGGTGGTGCTAATTTATCACAGATTGTGCAATGTCGCCACTCCAAACGCTCAGCTAACCCAACTGGCGGTGCCTCGACGAGCTCTATAATAATATATTTTATATATATATATTTGATTGAGCACTTGTGTAACTCACTGTCAACGCTGGTGTCAATCATCATGGAGGCCACCATGTTTCCCTTGATATTGAACACCATAAACATGGCAATTAGAAAGGTGAAGCTGTGTAGCAGACTGCCAGGTGCATGGAATTGTGGCAGCACAACAATTATCTCAAATATGAACACAATTGGCAGAAATACGCCAATGACCAAGTAACACAAGATGTCCACCAGCCTTCGTGGCAGCGGATTGCGACGAACCCTCATTCCGACCACACTCAATTGAAACTGTTTCAATTGTGATAACGCGCAACACAAACAGTCGCGTCTCTCCCTAACCGGTCTATGAATCACGTGCAGAAGCTTTTTGTTTGTTGCGTGGAGCAAAGCTTTCTTATCAATGCTTGCCCCCCCCCAATGAGAGTGAATAACATAAATAAATATATATATGTATATACATACATTGTATGCATTACGAATAAAATCTATTTGTCATTCGCTCACTTGGGCGAGTTGAAGCTTCTGCTGTGGAAAAGCTTTTGTTTTTTCACAATGAGCAATGATTAATAATATGAAGATGAATACAAAAGATTTAAAATTAAATTTCTTTGTATTTTCCTATTTGAATAGAAATTCAAATATGCATATGACTTACTGAATTTGCTTTATATACTTTATATCATCATAAGTTAAAGTTTTTTGTCTACTTTAATGCTGGCTGCTTTGTAGTTTGCATCCAATAATGAATAATTGAATCTGAATTTTGAATCTCGTTTGTTTGCAAGTTGCAAATGTTATCCACAAAAATCAATATATATATGCCAATGCATACATTTCACATCAATTTCGCAATTTGAAACCTATGAACATAAATGATAGTTCGCACCCAGCAACCATCGTCTCTATTTCTATATTAAGACGAGGTCAAACCATATTCTGCCCAAGTGGGAGCTTTACTCGGTGCTGGATGGCATTGTGTGTCTTACATAGTTATTAGTCCCCTTAGTGAGTGTCAGAGGAACCACAAATTAATCAAAGGAAATGCTTCAATCAATAGAATGCTGTAATTAGTATTCAAAGAACTACGTTTAATTGACCGCATTCAATTAGCAAAGAGTAATCGCTCATTGGGCTCAAGAGACTATAAAAGCTAATAAGTAGCTGCTTAGAAGTGGGAATTGTCGCAATGGAAGTCAACCGGAAAAGTCAAAAAAACTCTTCATTCTTACTGAACAGTTTTAGGAAAAGTCTCAGTAAGTTTCTAAAGCAAACTGGACTGCATGGACTCAAATTTGTGGGCGACTCATCGCTCAGAATCTGGGAAAGGTAAAGGTTAACAATTAATTCGACTACGGATATACCTTACGTCTGATGGATTGCAGATCCTTCTTCCTTATTGCGTTTGTGGTCGCATTTGTGCTGACTTGCCAGCTGATATCAAACATCTATGGCAAGTGGAATAGTACACCAGTTATTACTGGCATTAGTCCACATGCCACATCGATTCTGAAGGTGCCATTTCCGGCCATCACTGTATGCAACATGAATCAGGTGCAACGCAGTAAAGTCGAGCATTATCAGGAGTAAGTCACATGCATATAATACATTCTTTTCTACATAATCTGATTTGACGTACACCTTACCAGTGGGTCCAATGAGAAAAATCTGTTGAAACTAATCTGCTTACAAAACCCCCTCGGAAACGCGGATAAAACCGATTCGAATGAGACTCCGCTGAGTTATTTGGGCGACAACAATCTGAAAGTAACCGATTTTCTGATTAATCATGCCCAACCCTGTGATCAAATGTTCCGATACTGCAGACTCTTTGGTGGCGTATACGATTGTGCCATATTGTTTCAACCCATAGTCACCGATGAAGGTTTGTGCTGTGTAGCTAATTTGGTACCGCGGGAACTTATGTATAAGTAAGTGTTTTAACTAGTCCATCAAACTAAATTGAAGTAATAATTTTTTATCTTAGTTTGAAAAGCAGTAGAAACTTAACCATAAATGGGTATGTGCCTGTGGCCTGGGATCCGGAGAACGGGTATCCCTTGAAATTACCAGACAAATATTATCCAGTACCGGCCATTGGTAAACTAAATCATTAAATATAATTTATGATTTGCACATATATAAAATATTATTAAGGTACTGGTATATCAATGGGATTTTCTGCCGTTCTCGATGCTCAGCTGAGCGAATACTACTGCTCATCTACGAACGGACCTGGATTCAAGGTCTGCATTAGAGATTAATCAGTGGGCCGATCGAAAAATAGTAATATATATTTTTGCAGGTCTTATTCCACAATCCCATGGTGGCACCAAATGTTAAAGACGAAGGTCTTGTCTTGGGCGTTGGCTACGAAACAAACTTTCGCATAGAGTTTAGTAAGTCCGAGGCGTCGCCAGCAATTCGATCCATACCTCAGAAGGATCGTCAGTGTGTCTTTCAGAATGAGAAGAAATTGGTTTATCACAAGACCTACTCACTTGTGGCCTGTGAAAGGGAATGCGAGAAAATGTTTATATTAAAGACTTGCGGCTGCATTGGGGAAAATTTTGAGGGAATTTCGGAAAATGCAACCATTTGCAGTGCGAAGGATGCGATGTGTCTTATTCAAGCCAATCGTCTCGATAAAAGAAATGAGACGGAGACATGTCGAAAGGAGTGCTTGCCTTCCTGCTTTGATCTCACATACAAGGCGGATGCGTTATATTTTCCACTGGCCAAACAGGACTTTATCATTGCAAATAAGAAGATAGCGAATATAAGCAAAAAGTATTTGCTGGAAAACGTTGCAGTTATGAATTTATACTACAGGGAGTCCGCCTATTATGGGACCATGAAAAACGTGTACGTTGGCTTTACAGAGTTTCTGTGTAAGTTATTTACCCAGTTCCAATTCTATCCAATTTGAATATGACACTTTTCCTTTTACTTGCAGCAAACATTGGTGGTGTTATGGGCTTGTTTATGGGATTCAGCGTTATCTCAATAGCTGAGCTGCTCTACTTCTTGATTCTAAAACCCATTTGGGAGTTTATAGCTTGGAAACGTGGCAAGAAATCTGACAGAACCAGACCCAAGCCAATCAAAGTAAAAGAACACGTTCAACAATATAAACAAAACCAAGTTATATGGTATACTAAAGAACTGTATCCCAAGGGAATATCCCCAAGGAGTATTTACTTGAACAAGCCATCTAAAAGAAAGTTTTTGATCAAAGGACAGCCATTGAAAACATCTTTTGAGTGAGTTTGGTAGTAGGCAAAAAGTGAGAGCGTTTCAGTCGGGATTAACCGACTGCAATGAACTCTGATACCTGTAACAGATCTGGAGTGGATTGGTAGAGGGTGGATGTGCCTCAAATAATCAATAATTTGCTGTTATATTTGATCTGTTTTTCGACTATTAGCTTTCCTCATCTCCCAGTTGGCATAGCACTCCAATTTTAATACTTTGTCTGACCCCAAGTTATAAGTCTCTACCTTCAACGCTGTTCGGTATAAAAGAGTATAAAAACTGCTGTATCATTCAATCCAGACGAAGAAAACTGTCCTTTAAATATTGTGCGTCATGTCCAAGGTACAAATGTCAAGTGTCCGAGAAACAAATAAATAATACATAAGCACTCGTAATGGAACTTTAACTTTATTATTCATATTTTAATTATATTGTAGTTGTACAAGTTCAGCATATTTCTAGTGTGTATTCCTTATAAATTGATTAAAGATATTTTCTCTGATTCCATAGACCAGCCCCAGCCCTACATATGTATGTATGTGTGCAAGTAAATTACGTATGTGAGCCGACAGATGTCCAAAATGCTGACTACTCGTAATGTTGGGAAACTGCTGATTTCAATTAAGAGGGTTACGTTATTAAATGGGAAAACCTTGCCAACTTTTCCAGCTGGCACTCTTACTGTGGTTATTATTTGATTTGATGGCGATATAAGCGCTTTTGCCTAAATTACTTTTCTCCAACTAACTACGCTCGTTGTAGTTCAGTCTGTGCTAAAATGCATTTACTGCGAGTACAAGCCCTTTAATTTGCCCTTGAAGTTGCGAGATACAAACTCGCAACATGAGCATTTCTTTTTTATGGCCAACAACTGCGGCAACTGTTATGAAGACTGTGCCGCAACATAGCACACACCAAGGATTTTCTATTGCTGTGCAACATTAGCTGCTTGACTAATTTATATAGTATAAAGCTCAACGGCATACATACATGCACACACACATACATACATACATATATTAAAATGTATTTGCGCAGAATATGAGAAATTTAAAGTGAACTCGAGAACGAAATTAATTTATGCACAAACTTAATTTAAATGCATAAGATTTAGATTCAGATTCTCACGTTTACTTTGACCATTAAGTAAGCAAATATTTAATTTATATATTTACATTTCTAAGGAAAATCTTAAAGTGACTTTAAAACTGTAAAAATCAAAGTTTTACAGCCAGGCTCGCAGCTGCCTGATTTGTGTATCTGTGGAATTCGGAAGCTGGCGTGTGCTAAGCTCCTGCCCCGCCCATTTTCATAATTGCAGTCAGACTGTGGCTGTGGGCGGTGGGAGATGGGCGTGGTCGCTGGTTTTGAGCAAAAGAAATTGAAATGGATTGTAGCATTTCAAGACAATTTGCGAAATTGCAACGCTTGATGCTTTCACGTGCATTGCATCTGTTTTTATGGCAAGTCAACAATGTGGCCAAAACGGCAAAGCGAACAAAAACTAAAACTGAAACTGAAACTGAAACTGCAATTGCAGCTGAGAAAGAAAAACTAAAACTGAAACTGAAATTTATGTGACTGGCTGGGGTTGCAGGGCAAAGCGAAGCCAGCTTTCAACGATAAGACAACTGCCGCAAATGATTACGACGTGCTCGTGGAACTCTATACATAAATGTCGGAAACAAAACTAAATTCAATACTTTATTTCGCCGAGTTTCCTGGTCTCCTTGGTGTCGTTGGCCAGAGATTTAGACTTCAATGAAAAATGATGACATTAGATTTGCAGTAGCTGAAAGTGAAACAAACTGCAGACGAGTTGCAAATAGCAATAGTTGCAACCTTAACCATCTGTAACACTACATCTAAAATGCATAAACTTTCAAGACACTATTTTGCATGAATTTGTTTAGAAAATAATTTGCAAGTTTGATGGTGAATGCACATGAGTTCGAGTAATTAACATTCAAATTTGCATAAACGAAAGTTTTCACCCCACACAACTTAAACTTTGGTTTGATTAAGGTGTTAATAATTTATGCTGTCTTGTTATGCTGCATAGTATTCGAGTGTGTGTGTGTGTGGGCGTGCTTGTGTCCCGGGGAGTTCTGACTGTCAGCCGTAAGCATTGTCAACTTTATGACATTCCAAGCTGAACTTTTGGCTCCTTTACGACTTCGTTATGCACATCCTCAAGTACACATTCACAAATACAATCTAGTTTGTTGTGCAGCTGGGAGAACGTCTTCCTCGTTGTCCTTACACACAGTACACATTGTGGCACGTACCTGACCAGTGTGGGTTTCGAGGTGACTCACGTGGTTTGTTCAAATACTACTTACCTACTTGTAGATTCTGCAAATACATATTATACCTCCTCACACAAATTTATATATATGTATATAAGTTGCATGCGGAAAAGCAATTAAAACTTCTCGTCAGTTACGGAAATGTTCGTTCATATTTTATGATGTGTTTTCCTCAATAGTGATAGTGCTCGAAGTCGAAGCATAGGCACACAAATTACTTCTGTGTAGAGAGTCATATAAATAAAGTGCAAGCTTCCTTGCCACCCTTGCGGCCTCATTTGTCTGTCATGGGAAAGTTGATTTAATTAATTTCGGAAAATCCATCCAGGCGGATGGAAAATTGGTGGATTACCTTGTTCACATTGGAGTTCGCTTCAATTTGAACGCATTTATTAAGTAGAGTTTCAGTTTGGCTCACTTTAAAAAGGATACTCAACAGAGATGATATTCATGATTTTAGGTCAACAGTTTTCGACATACCGAATCAAATTGTTCCTTGAAATGTCTTCTTTTACCGATAAGTAAAGTTTTTCCTTTTTTTGTATTTTTAACTTATGTGCTAAGTGAAAAAACTTGTTTTTCAGCAAAAAAGTTGATCACAGCATTAAATTTAATGGCCAACCACTTAGGGTGAAATATTCTACAGCCAAAAATGAACGTATCTAACGTTTGGCTAATGGAACCTATACGAACGAGGCTGCTTGTTGTCCTCCAGCGCAACGCCCATAAATTGGCACCCAAACCGAATGGGCGCCTATCCGGCCAGGTGAGGCATGGCCAGAAAAGGGTTCTAAGAATGTGTCGCACGCCTGCGTTTGAAAACATACCCTACTCCCCCCCCCCCCCCCCCACACCCCTTTTATCAACCCGCCCTAATGCAGTGAAATGCATTTCGAATTGGGTAATTTTGCATATGCAAAGAGTGCCGAAGGCGACACGATAAATGTATTTTGGTTTGCACTTGGACAGATAATTTTCATGCATGGAATGTTGCTGCTGCTGTTGCTTTTGGCGCGCTTCGTTGAATACGAGTTGAGAGTTGGGATTTAGAGCGAGGGGCAGGTGGTGCGGGGGGGGGGGGGGATGGGCGAATGCTGGACAACTGGTAAGCCTGTCAAGCTGAATAATCATGGCCATCAATCAGCTGGCCACTGGGTGCCCAACACACCTCATTAGCTTAATCCCACAATTGCGCACGGACGCACAGATGAACAGACGGACAGAGAGGCGCAGCATGGGTGGGATAAGCAGAGTCCGGTCAAAAGGGCTAAGGACGAAACACAATTTCCCATGCGCTTAATAATATTTCATTATTACGAGCTGACTTTTGGTCTTGTGCACTGACGAAAGGCTTAGCATTCAAAACTGCTCTTTTTTGCAGTATGTGTGCTCTGTGTCAGTGTCTGTCTTCCCGGACAAGATTGATCGTCCAGCAGTGCTAATTATCAGGTGAATTATCTCGAATGCAATGCTCACATTTTTTGCTCTCCCCTTACAACAAACCAAACAAAACTGAAACTGTTCCCAGTGTTTGTGTTCCTGCTTTCTCTGCGCATGACCCGCAAAATGTTGCAAGCTGCTAAAAAGGAGCACAGCATCCACATGCCGTAGAGATGCCATAAATGCCGTTGCACGAATTGTTGACTGCTCAGTTTGCTGATGCTATCAGAGTCAAGCACATACCACATACCGCTTGCCAACAGGTTGCGGCTATATAGATATATATATATGCGAATAGCCAAGAAATGGCGAAACTATTGCAGATTCCTGCAGCTCGAGCACTTAACACCTAATTGACCCATAAACATATAAGTTGAGCGCTTAGTGCGAGTCCAAACTCAAGTAAAACTAAGGCTCTTAATTTCGCACTTATTTACTTTTCATTTTATGCAGCTCGTAATTTTAATAGCCAAATGCATAAGCCAAATGTACAAGCCAAACTCATTTTACAGTCGAGAACAATCCTTGACTTATCTATTATCCTCTGCACAGCTTGGGCAAATTTCATTACTTCTTGGGATTTGCTACTTGCCACATTGAATTGCAGCAATAAAGCTAATATTTCCAGATGAGAGTATTTATTTCACATTTGTTCTTCTTTATGTGGCAAATGGTAATTCAATTGTAAACCAAATTGGTAACAAACAGTTTCTAAATAATATGAAACATTTCGTGTATCTACGTTTATTGATGGCCACATTTATTATTGGCCATTAGCTGAATTATCATTCATTTGGATTTGCAATAAAATCAAAGCTGGTAAATAAAAGCTTTCAGTTGGAAATTTTTGATTAAAGTTGCCAATTTGCAAGCTATTTAAATTTAATGAAATCAGTTGCTGTGGATCAACCCAAAGCCACGCCTGACATTTACCAACTGCCATCTGACACTGCAATCACAGTCACAATCGCAATCAGAATCACGGATTTATCCTAATCTCTTTGCTTTATCCAGCGTAATAATAACTACTACTTTGTTTTTGTGTCTGACTCACTAGATATCTTTTTTTGTTGTTCTATTCCCTGTAGCCATTAAAACTACCAAGAAGGTATACCAATTTTTAAGCTAGTCAAGTATTCATTCAGAAAGTTTCAAATACTTATCATATTTCAGTTAGTAAACTTCGATATAATTAGAAATATAAATAAATATGAAAGTGAATGTTTACAGGGTATCTGCTTTCATATATAGCATTCGTATGTGAACTTCTTCTATTTAGCTTTGTTTGACAGCTCATGTTATGTTTATCCAAATCATTCGACTGTGTGAATGCCAGGCCTCGTTTCCTGGCCTCCCATTTGCCCTGATCCCTCTGCCAACCGAATCCTAGTCTGTGGTCCTCTTTGCTGCCCTCGCGCAGCACTCGACGAGAAGTGAGCTGCTGTCGGCACATGGAAATGACTGAATGACTAGACGAAGCTTGGTTCTTCGGGATTGAAACTGTGTCTCAGTACCACTGAAACTATGCAAAAATCTGTCAAACGAGAGCTTGGCAACAATGGCATGGTTGGAGTGGTTCTCCCGGTTGGGTAATTACGAGCAGAAACCATTGCTGCGCAATAGCTAAAGGATGTGCATTGGCCTTGTTCTTTACTGTCGTTGTTGTTGTTGTTGGCCTATTGATTGTACGCCATTTGACCCATCTTGGGCGGACTACAACTGATTGAAGCAGTCAACAGTTTCAAACGAGGCTTAATTGAAACTTCTCGCATCTGAACAACGCATGTATCTCATTTATATTCAACAGAGCAAACAGGCGTCTCCAGCGACTACAATATGTGTTGCTAATTGCACTTGTAAGAGCCGATTATGTGAAGTGCACACTGAATAATATGGTGAATAATTACTGTAGTCGAATAAGCCGATTGTGAAAAATAACAATCTAAGCATTGTAGGAAATTAGTACTCCGCAGCAGTAAGAAGCAAGAAATATGATATGCTACGAAATTTAAGAGAGCAATAGCTAAGCCAATATCAGATATCTGAACTATCTCATTTAAAAGAGCAATAGCAGTAGCAACAGATAACATATTTCCAGTACGTTCTTTGTAGTTGTAGCAAGTGCAGAGAGAACAAGAGCCGAGCGAGAGCGAAGCAGCCAAACTGCTACTGCTACTGCTACTGCTACTGATACTGATATTGCTACTGCTACTGCTACTGCTACTGATACTGCTACTGCTACTGATACTGCTACTGCTACTGATACTGCTACTGCTACTGATACTGCTACTGCTACTGCTACTGCTACTGATACTGCTACTGCTACTGATACTGCTACTGCTACTGCTACTGCTACTGCTACTGCTACTGCTACTGCTACTGCTACTGATACTGCTACTGCTACTGATACTGCTATAGCAATCGCATATTTATTTCGCTCTTTTGCTCTGAGCTGATAGCAAGCTGCTACTTAAGCTGCTATTACTCTACGTCATTTTTCATGATAATTTGTATAAATGCCTTTGTACGGTGCCGGCTTGTGGTCTTGACTTTAGGTTAGAGCTGAATGTGGAAATCTTTTGAAGTGGAAATTTGGTTATTCAACAAGAATAACAGCTGGATTCCGGGTATTTCTTTTGACAGAGTATGAATAAAATTGAAAAGATCAGTTTTATAAAGGTTGTGGCAGTTTAAAATTGTGAAACGCTGAGGAATTCCATCTTCTGTCTTGTGTGAACTTTTATGTATTTTAAGATACATTTTCCTCAGCTTTATTGTGCATTTGCAGCAAGTGTGCCTCTGGCCTGGTGTATTGTTATCTCTGGGAAATTGCGTCAACATGAGACATTGCCAACATATTGATGCCATTTTCTTATGCTGCCCGCAGCTACCAATTGAGGAGATTATATATATATATATATATAAGAAAAAACTGAAGAAAATCACAAACTTTCTTAGCGATTGTACGTGCTGCGTGTACTGGCAATAGAGAAAGTTTTCCGCTCTTTTTTCGGGAAAATCCCGTAATGGAAAGCTGGGCAACGTCAATGCCGACAGCCGGCTAAGTAAACATCTGTCAAACAGCAATGAATACGATTATTTTCATCGATTTGTTGACTTAGCTGCTAAAATTACATACATGTAAAACATTGAAAATCGATTAGCGCTGCACTTAAGATATCATTCACAATTTCCCTTGTACGAGGAGCACTATGTAAATAAATACTCTTGTAACCTTGTTTGTTTACATTTGTTTGTAAATCATAATAGCATATTTGAGGCATCGAGAGGAGAGTGAGAGGGAGGAGTGACCCCTCTGTAGGTGCCTTTTCGTGCTGTTCTATTTTGGTTGCGCTTTCCTCTTAATGTTTCCCCAGTGTCCTTTTGCTCCGCTTGAATAAGCCAAATCAAATAATGGCCAACAGTGTATACTTTATTTTGTTGCCTGATGTCTCAAATGTATGTCCATGCATTGGAGTCCCGGGATTATAGAGCTCAGCTGGATTGTTGTTGCTGCCATTGCTCAGATCGGACAGAGAGTCATAAAATGGGGACTTAAGAAGGGAGCTCATAAGTTTGATTTGTTACACGATTATGATTTGTTTGTCGGAAATTTTCCTCTAAACACTTTGCTCTCGACGCTCAGAGTGGAAGCTGTTATTATTTTATGATGGCCGAAAGTCGTTACCGTGTTAAGGCGATTCCAATTTTCAGTACAGTGGGTTATTTGCTCTCTTGCCTCTCTCTGTGCTGTGCATATACTTTGATATAATAGTTATAATATAGATATGAATAAACAAATCTCCATTTTAACGACAAAGTTGAATACATAATTCACACAATGGATTTGTTTTGGGGCAAAATTGAGCATTTACCCAAACCACTTTTTGTCTGTTTTGTGCTACTGTGCCATGGGATCAATAAAAGGAACGCCCGTGTGAAATACTTTGGCCAATAAAAGCATCAAACGTGTGTGCCATGTGAAAATGAGAAAAAAAAAGGGAAAATAAAAAAATATTTAGGTTCATCGTTTGTATGCAAATGTTAAAGGCGAACGTGCAGCCCAGTTATATACATATATATATGTATATAATATACTTATATACATACAAAAGTGGTGAGCAATTTGTGCAACCGTGCAATTTCCATAGAAATCCTCAATTATTTATATTGCCATGCATAATTGAAATGAATTTCAGCTGAACTCTGTGCACACTTGATATATAAATATCAATCTATTGGTCAATCCATTCGTTCAGTTGGTTAGCAGTTGGATAAACTTGACAAACCTCTTAAATAAACATCATGAAAGTCTTGTCTAGGATGGGATTTGTGCATGACACGAAGGCCAAGTGATAGATGACAGGAGCAGCTGGCAGCTGTGTGTAGAACTTGTTAGCCTGATTGTTTACTTTACTAAGTTGCCCTCAACACAAACTGAATGCATAAGACATATTAAGAATCTGCCCCTGGCCTAAACTGGCTTTACATTTTTTGTCTTTTGTTTCTCAGTTTTTTCTTACTTCTTTTTATTGTCTTTTTTGTGTATCAATTTAAGCAAAGCAGCTGGCATTAAAGTAGCACAAACATTAGCGAAATTTGTGCGACTTTCCATTTGTCAATTGGTCAGTGGTTGCGGCGTGTGGAGGGGTGTTGGTGCGGTCTGTCCCCTGTTACGATTGCAACTTTTCAATATGAGTGTCCTGACCGGGAACTTTACGACCGCCTGGCTTACACAATCCCCAGGCTGGCGCCATTGGCCTCATTCTGTCGGCAAATAATAGCAATCAAATGCCAGAGCCTGCCCGTATTCAAATGCTCACTGCAAATTTAATAACAAATATAAATCATTTCGTAGAGCTGACAGCCAAAAGCACGCCCAACACGCCCACACACACCGACAAAACTTTAGCTTTCCGTCACTGACTCCTGCTCTTCTTGTTTTGGCGCCTCCTTCTCCGTTATTCGCACCTCAAGTGTGCGGATGCGGATGAGAGACATTTGGTGTGCCGTCCAAGAAACGACGCACTAATGGCAGTGGCAGACACCAATAAGAGACCATTTCTCATCACAGTATGTTTGTGGCTGTGTGTGTGTGTATTTCGGACACCCTTGTGAAGCGGGGGGGTGGGCAGGCCAGCCCAAATTTCACTTGCTGTCGTGTTAATTTTTTATCACTTTGAAATTAAAGAACAACACTTGGCCGTGGAGTGGTGTCCTCTCAGTACCAAACTCCGCTTGGCCTCTTTGCTCTCGCTCCCTCTATATATATATATTTTATGTAAAGAGGGCAAACACAAAAAACAAAACACGTTAGGAACAAGCGCTAGAATATTTGTTTGGGAGCCCGGGTCTGGGCAGGCATAAATAATTAACTTAATGCCATGTTGCCTATAAATTAGGGATGCCTGTCTTTCTGCATTTTGGCAAAAGCCTTTCACAGCTCGACGGGAGCTGTGTTTCATTCGAGCTACTCTTTTATTAACAGTCAACACACACACACACACACAGAGAGACACAGTCGAAGGCTAACACACACTTTCTGCAAAGCTTTACTACTCGATTGCGGCCTATTTATTTGCCAAATGCCCGAGTGCAATACTAAATGCAATTCCAAGCAAATCAATTGAAAACACAATTCTGCAATTGGCTTTCTCTCAACAGTCATTGGGGCTACCTTCTCATTCAGCCACCTGCCACCTGCCACCTGCAACCTTCAGCCGCAGCATCCGCAGCATCCCAGCTCCTTGTTTGCTCAGTCGTGCAATGGAGTTGAAATTTGTTTTGCATTGACCGCAAATTTCAATACAAATTTGCGGTCAGCATCCAATTGTTTGGTCCTTGTTCTGTACTCGTGCCCGCTCCTTGCACAGTGGGGTAGAACACCTGGCGAATGGGCAGAAGACCCCAAAAAAATAATACCAGCCTTAGCATCGAGTTTGTACAGTACCTTTTTAATTGTGTGTGTGTGTTTGTGTGTGAAAACCGCCTTTGAATTTGTCAACTGCTATTTTTGTTTGACAATCTCACCTGGAATATAGGTCATTTTATGCCGAACAAAAAAAAAACCAGTTCTTTGTTCCTTAAGCTTCTTACAGTCATAAAAAATGTAGTCCTGAAAAGAATCGCCTTAAAATGAAAATCGACTTGAAAACTAAAGGCACAAGCAAACTTTAAAAGTGTGCGATAAACAATTTCTTAAGATTCAAAAGACATTTTCAGTTGAATTTGACTTCAGAGTTTTGATAAACACGTTTTCTGAAATATTTCCAGGTGAGTTACCACATACTAAAAAAACGTTTATAATCTGCAGGTCAAGCTTTGATCTCTGTGTACCACGGTGCACCCTTTGCAATCGCACATGCGGTTGATTCGGCATTAAAGATTTGTGTTGCGGTTGTTGCAGCATTTCATGTGGCGCGGCAGGTGGTGCATTAGGTGGTGTTTGCACATCTGCATATCAATTAACTGCAGGGGCAAGCCTAATTGTGTTGACGCCATGCGCTTAATCAAAATTTAACGCCTGCACTTTGCGGCCTAATTGAAAACGCAAATTTTAGCATGGCGCATAGAAAATGGTTGACACTTGGGCGGTAGAAAGTGTGGCAGACAAGTGGACTGCACTTAACAGTCGCATCTTCAAGCTGTCAAGTCACCCTCAGAATCAGCCAGCAGCTCAGCTCTGAAGATGGGGACTGCTGATGATGCTGGCCCTGACCCAATTTGACAGACCTTTTTTTTATTTTGGCTAGTAACAAGTTGAGAAATTATATTTTAATGAGATGCGCTGCAAGCTGAAAAATTTCGGTTGGCTGCGCAACAATTTAACTCAAAATTGCAAACTGAACGATTAAAGTTGAAATTCCCCTCCATCGCACATTGCCTGCAATTATAATTTTGCATTAAGGCCGGTTCGTTGTGCATTTTCCAGCTTGCACTCTGTGATTACGTGTAAGCGTATGTATGCAGGCAGACAAGTAGATCTATAAGTATTACTTAAAACATAAAAGGACTTCTGACGCAAATTAATGAATATTTATGCGGACACGTATGTACATAAGTTCCTTACACATTGCTGTGTGTGTGTGTGTGTGTGGGATGCGCTTGTTAGCCTTCTTGTTCTTGTTGTTGGCAGTTACTCCCACAGCAGCGACCTCTTGACATCTCACTGACCTCGTAAACCCTTGACACATGCCCAGCGTTGAGAACATAAACTTTCGTTGACGCTGCTCCACCTCCGACCATCGCCCACCTTCAAGACACCACCCAGCTGCCAGCTGCCAGCTTCATTCACGTGGCCTGTGTACGCCACCAAACTTTGCATATGATTACACGAAATTTGCATCACATTATTACGTGTCTGTCTGCCATTGGACTGTGGGAGCTGGTCTGCTCATCCTGGTTAAAATGCTGGAAAAAAACACGAAAAAAAAGGGGAATGCACGTGGCGTGGCACGGCATACAAATGATGCCTGCAATATTTATTGGTTGGCTTAAGTAGTGGCAACTGTTTGGGCTGCAGATAAATTGTTTATCTCAATGGACATTCCCTGGCGTGGAACGCCAAAGTCAAAGACTGTAGTCCCAGCCAAGTAATCGCCACTATTGATGGACTTCGTGTGGCTTCGGCACATTCTCAAACTGTTTTATTGCCCCGTTCATGTCGCGCACTCAACGCATCTTAAATGAATACGAATTTTAGTTCGGAGAGGCTAAGGAAATGCCTGCCCCATATACATACATATGTAAACTTTAAATTGCGAGCATGGACTTGCCACAAGACTTGCCTTTCTATAGTTTATTATGGTAACAGGCACGCTCGCATTCACTATTACCATGCCACAAATTCAATTTATTTTTACCCCTAAAAAAAAGGGACTAAACGAATTTAGTTTATCTTTTCTTGAAGCAGCAAGCAGGCGATTTTATATTTGAATACAAATGAGGGTACGGAATAAGAAAAACCTAATAGAAAAACTAATATAAAATAATTAAATAATTTTAAGGCCAGTTTCCAAAATTTCAAGTTACTCATTTTGATAAACATAAATAAACAAAAAGTTTCCAGTTTTTTTTAATCTGTTTGGCTATAAGTCATCGATTTTAGCTCAATATTTGTAATAATAATAAATACTGCAAAAAAGGCAGCAAACTGCGACTCAAATTGGCCAAATGGAAAGCGCATCGAATAATTCCGAGCACTGGAAAACTGCAGGCACTTGGCGAAGTGAGAAACATTCATTTTGGGATCAGCTCGCTGGAGACTCTATGCCGAGCGGCACATTTGAATTCATGCAGCTGCCAAAGGGGGTGGGGGCAGGGGTGTTGTGCTGCTGGGGCATTCACTTGCACTTGACGAGCCTGTGAAGGATGCTACGGCTACTTTGTGCGACCACTTGGGACTAGATTTATTGCCGTTTTCGGCATCAGCCACAAAAATTGAAAAACAAACAAACCGCTAACAAGGTGAAGCTTCGCCCGGCTTGCGTCACTTTTTCTCTATCAATTTTTTTTCGATTTACTTTTTGTGTTGTTGTTGCCACTTCAATCTAAATTTGAAGCTTTTCCATGCGATTCGTTTCGATTTTTCGTACGTGCTCGATAATCCTGCCGTACTGTGCCGAGCATTTGGCTTTCGATTCGCAGTCGGAAAAGCGGAAAAGCCAAAACACACACACACACACAGCAAGTAGTGCTTGTGCTTATCGCAACATTTTAGATTTCTCACGTATACTTATGGCTTCAGTGTATGTGCTTGTGCAACACATTTATTTGTATCTGTAGCACTGTTTGTGTATTTGTATTTGCACTGAACGCCATTAAATATCCAAGTGGCATGCAATATTTTTCTTTCAACCATGGACAGCTTGGTGTCCATTTTTTCACTCTTGAACTCTCCTGCTGACAACCTCTCTCTCTCTCTCTCTCTCTGTCTGTCTTTCTCTCATTTATTTCGCTCAGATGACTTGGCCTAGACAGACGAAGATATATTTATTTCAATTGAATTACGTTCGTACTGAGTTGGCCAACGAACTCGCAGTTTAGCTGACTCCAGTGGAAATTGAATAATGTTAATATATTTCCAAGATATCTGCTTAGTGTTCACAGATTGATTTCAAAGATTTGTAAAGAATCGTTTTGATAAAAAACAAGCCATTTATTTGGTTTTTTGCAACGTTTAGAATAAACTCAACTTAAACTATTTGAAATAGTTTTCCAAAGTATATCGCAATGATCAAATATGGAAAATAGTTATGCATAATATCAAAGATAGCAAAGTTGAAAGTTATGAGGGTAAACGTTCAAAAGAATTGAATTCGCCAAACACCCCCATCCGGTCCAACCCTTCGAAAGTGAGAGAGAATAAAAAAGAAGGCGCAAAAAATGAAGGAGCAAATTCAGTTGGGAGAAGAAATCGGAAAGCGGCACAACTGTTGTCGACATGGTATATAATCCTGAATTGCCATGCACTTAGACATTTTCAAGGTTCTGTGAAAGTTTCACAATACAACTGGAACACCATGACTTGCCACAACTTCGCTGAGTGCAGCTAAACTTTTTATTTATGGATAAAAAACAAAAAAAAAAAGAAATGAAAAAAAAAATCAAGTTACGCTAAGGACCAATCTAACACACATTAAATCCTTTGAGAGCAATATGTACGCGCCCCAAAACCAATTCGCTTTATTCAAGCGTATAACTCTTGAATCCGTTAAATGGCTAAAACATGAGTAATGCGATTCGGCACGAACCCTATTGTTTGGGCCAAATTAGGCGCAATAAAACACTTTTAAATTTATGGCACAGCCACGGATAATTCAGTTATCAATATGCCCGCCGGTCACAGCTTACCCCTTTCGAAACCAAATATTTGTCGGAGGGGTATACACACACACACTCATATACATACCAGCCACAATGATTTGGCGTAAAAACAAAGGCACAAATAAATTGGCAGCAAGCAAGTTTGTGTTCCTATTAAAACACAACACAGCGGAAAAGTTACACAAAAGAAACTTTTCTTTCTATTAGCAAGTTGTGTGCCACAGTTTTTAGCAACAGGGCCTTAAGGGGTATAGTCGACTTGGAAAAACTAATAAAATGTATTATACTAAAATCATTAGTATAGTTCTGGCATCTAATTTGATAATATATATATTTCAAAATTATATGAAAAAAGTTTAAAACTAATTAAATAGTTTCGCAAACTGTTAAACTTTGGATAATGTTAGGCAAATTTGTTTAAGTAGACCTATTCCAGGCCATCGGCAAGTCAAGAAAATGTCTATTGGATTTTCTGTGGCACTGTTTGTGCAACGTCTGTTATTTCAAAGGAAAACTTGCACCCTCGTCTTGTGCGGATAGGTTTCGGTTCTGGTATCAGTGCCGGTGCAAGGAATCCCACCCAGCTCCACATCAAAGTGTGATGGTTGCGGTCGGGTGGCTAGCCTAGCTGGCTAGTTGGCTTTTGTGGACGGGTAGCCATGCGGAAATTCGCATCGACTTACAATACATAAGTTTAAATTATTTGCACATAAAAAGGTTCAAAGACGATGTCGGCATTCAATTCATTATAATGACATTAATGTTTGGTCCTTTTCTTCTTTATTTTTTTCGGCCAACCAACATAATTGAGATTTAATGGGTAGCTAGACAAGTTTTGCTTTTCGTCTGCCGTGCGGGCTCATTGGAAAGTCGGCATACGAGTCTCGGCAGTGGAATGAAGAAAAAGCGGAATGAATTTAACTAGTCGAATCCGATTATTCTGTGCAAGTGCCCGCAGGCTGATGCTCCTCCTTTGTGTCTCCACAATGGGCTGCCTAAGGAAATGGAAATGGCCAAAAGCGCTGGCGGAAAATTGAAAATTTATACACAAAGCGTAAAGCGCAGTACGCGCCGAAAAAGAAAAACAACCAAAGCGAGTTTTAGAAAACATTCGCTCTCCTCCGGCTAAAACAAAAGCCGAACAACAGCAAGAACAAAATACGGACATGCAGGCGCATTGTGCAACATATATATCCACATGTATGTACGCAAGTGTCCGGCTGACCATTTTGTGGCATAGACGCATTCGAAAAATGCTAGCTGCAGCTGCAGCTGCGAAATAACCAACGGCATTTGCCGCAAAATGGCTACCGTTTAATTATTTTCGTGGCTGCCACTGCACGATAAATACAGGAATTTTCTAGGCTTTTCTTCTGGAATTTTCTCGGCTTGAAGCGTATGAGCATTTTTTCAAAGGATAATGCAACTTCTGCTGGTTAAGGAGACACAATGATGTCCTTTGACTTTTATTCTTCAAAAAATGACAGATTCCGCTACTGATTAGACCTAGTTTAGCTGGGGTGACCCCTTAGTCAACACTGAGACCGGTGACTACTCTGAGTCTGTAATAATATAAGAGGTTATTGCAGTAAATAGATAAGAGATATAAATAGATAAGATTTAAATATATAAGAGATTTATATAGATAAGAGATTTATATAGATAGAGATTTAATAGTCGATTTTGTCTTTACTATATGTTTTTCATCTTTTTGAGCCACGCACACATACATTATTTTGTTTATTGAATTAATTTAAGCTTAATTATTATGTGTATGCATATTTAATATTTAACCTATTAAATTCAATATTATTTTTGTTAATTCTACTAATTAGATATAATAAAATTAGTTACATAATATTTACGATTTTAATTTTTAAAGCAGCTTATGTCTATTAGCTTAGTGCTCTGAAATCAATTATGAACTCGTTGCACAGAGTAGAGTGCCAAGTTACAAATATTTACATGTGTGTAAATACATATTTGCATGCATGTTATTAACGTGGCAAAAACTCTCTATCATAATCCTTGGCAAAAACAATAAGCACAACAACGGAACCGAACCGTGTTTTGTGTAATGGAATTGTCGACTGGGGAGCGAGAGGACAAATAAAAGCGTTTAATTAAAATTTACCAGAGAACATTCATACATGAATAATTAAAATTTAATTTTCGGTCATATATATCACAGATACCAAAGCCAACCCATATCAACTCCAGTACAAACACACCCACTCGCACACACACCCAAAAGTGGGTGGTGGCGACAAGTTGTCACCTACAATTTTGGATGATTGGGCACCCGCAAAAGCCCTGGGGCAACTGTAAAGGTAAAGGTAACAAAAACAGTGCCACAAAAATAAAAAAGGGAATGAAATAAAACATTCTGTTGCCATTCAACTGCTGCCAGAGGGTGCCCCTTATGTGCCCCACCCAAGCATTGCTTGTGAATTTGTTGTTTGTAATAATTGTTGTTTAGCTTCATTAAAAAAGTCACAAATTCGTTTAGTGGAATTTCATATGGAATTCCTTTTGTGCAAGGCGCGCAACGATTTTTTTTCCCCCCTTGTATTTCTGAAAAGGCATCAGGAATTTACGGCACACCCCCACACGCACACACACGTACACCCACAAGTACACACCGTACAGAGCCAACAGCTTACGGGGTACGTGCAAGAGTTAATAATGTTTGGCTGTAGAAATTTTTATGGTCTTATGGTCATAAAGAATCGAATTCCAAAGTAAATTACAAATTTCGAACTTAACGGACAGTAAAAAATATCACAACACAATATTTTCAATAGTATATACATATTGGAATGATTCTTAAAGGGAAAATTCCATTGAGTCTACAAAGTTATTTAATACAGGGTATTAACTGGCTGATTACACCTTGCCAGCCTGCCTTTTGCGCTTCGGCCTCTTCAAAGCAATGTTTTCAGTTTATCATTGAATTATGTGTGTAAATGAAATATTATAAACCAAAGAAAGATATATATATATATATTTTTATATACATGTGTATATAATGGAAATGCGATTATGAGTGAATGTGGGTCTAAATTTGATTTCTTGAATAAAGTTGATTGTTTGTTGAAAATGCTGTTTAATAAATATGCAAATGAGACATGAGAAAATAAATAATTAAATTGATTTCATTAAGTGTATCATGGACGCATCTGTCGATGACATCATCCACCTACCTACATAGTAAATGCTACGTACACACTTATACATACAAGTATATATATGTATGTATATATAGATTCATTCAGGACGATATCGATTGCGACTCCGGCTCATAATTTGCGCTTGTTGGAAATTGTCGCCGGGTGTCGCAACAACTCATCGCATACGGTATCTGTCTCTTGGCTCCGCTCATCTATCGCTTTTGCTGCCTGGGGCTGCCTTGGCTGCAGTGACAGCTGTCTGGGACGATACTGGCAAGTGGGCTAACGAGATAAATTTCAGTTTGATAGCGCAAACTCGGAGGAGACGCAACTTCAAAATAATTTGAATGATGCGCCAGGTAATGTGAAGAAGCACAAAATGCGACGCCAATTTGAGCATCAATTTACGAACGCAATTTGAAATTATGCCCCAGCCAGCTTGGGAGTCAGCCAGCAGCTGTCGACCTGAATTACTTATAAAGCCATCAAATCGGCTAAAACACTGTCCCCAGTTTTTAATTTCTGGCCCCAGCCCCCCTTGTCGCAATTGTGCCACAATTTGGTAATCACAATAAGCATTTAAGTTGCTTGCCATGCATAAGCCATCTCATCAACTCCAGCCCCCCCATCTCATCCATCTCATCCATTCCACTCGTACCAATTACAAATTATATATACAAATATTTACGAGGGTGCGAGTACTCAAATGTAAATCGTGAGGATTTTGTTGCGCAATTGCGGATGCCTTGTCAATTCCAGTGCTGCTTTGTGCAACGGGGCGTATGAGTTTTTCGCTGTTCGCTGACTTGAAACACAAACAACATACATATGCACAGTCACAGTCAGAGTCATATGTCAGACAATCTCTGTGATCTGTCCTAGTCTATACAGCGTGCAGATGTATCTTATGAATGTCACTGCCATCATCAAGTTGGCTTAATGCTGTCACAAGTCAAATCAAAAAGTAAAATGCTTGAGAGTATTTCCCAAACAGTCAGTTTTCAATTCAGATGGAGGCACAATAGAGGCTTAATCGTGCGATGCCTTCCGAGGAGCCGTATTCATTCATATGTAATCCATGCAATATTGGATTGTCATCAGCAGAGTCAAAAAAAAAAGAACGAATAAAAATCAATCAGCTAAATTTAAAACAACAATCAATGCAAAGAATTACCGAAGTGCGATTGCGACAACAAACAAACAAAGAGGAAATCATTTTATTTAGAACCCTAATTTAACTGCAATTAAAATCAATTCTAACAAACCGTTTTATAGCTCCGCAGGACAACCCAAAAAGGACTCGTTAAAGTTGCGAATAAATGCTGAAGCATTCAAGCTGTGGTTTTTGTACATTTCTGCTAAGTTCACACAAAAATTCGTGACCAAATGACTCCGCAAACACTATTTGAACAGTAGAATTTGTGGAAGTACATTCCTCATTCCCCGCACACATCTGGCACATGGTTGTCATTTGACGGAGGTGACATAAAAACTGTGAGCAACATTTTTAAACTCAAACAATGGAGCAACGTACAAAACCCATAGAAAATAAGTAAGAATGCCATGGTCGAGAGAGCTCGACTAGGAGATACCCTTAATCCATATATCTACCCCTAGTCGTATGCATAGGTGTTTAAATATGTTTCTTCCGTGTTTTGAAATGATCTTGATGTGCTATCAGTGTTATGCAGAGCTTGAATCCATTCCAATTGGAAATAATAATACTTCTTTCGAAGTGTGGCTTTATATGCTATTAGAAATCAAATCTCAAATTTGTATTATATAGCTTCTAAAATCTCTCAACAATCATACAAATCGACTCGGCAATTAAAGCTGACCACGAATATATATACCTTATCTAGTCGGAGTTGATTGCTCTTGCTGGTTACATACTATTGCACAACTTCGTTATGCCCATTTTCAATGAGCTATGGGTTTAGGGGGGGGAAAAAAAAATGGCAAACCAAACAATGAAATTTGCAATGCTCTTTGTCATTGATTCCATGACTGTGTAGTGAAAGTCGTGCAACGAGGTCAAATGGAAATCGCCGCATTGGCATTAACTTTTGACAGCACCAGCATCACCACCACCACCAGCATCATGAGGGAACGCACTACTTCCACGTTCGTCTGTTCCACAACATGATTAAGCAGCCAGCCATAGAGAAATATCACGCAACTAAACGAACAAAAGCAGCTTTTGCTGCTTTCCCTATTCCATGTGGCGCCCTGCAGTTGGCACCTCGCTTGGCATTTGGCTTCCGTGACCAGGGTTTTGGATGGGTTGCGATGGGCCGGCGGGAATCAGGAACGTCGAGCACGTCGGCTATGAAAAGTCAACTTCTCTTTACTCTGCTCTTTGCTGATTTTTCGTTAAATGTGCGAGCAAGTATTGAGCACTTGACATTTGCTTTTGTATTTCCTTTCCATTCACAGTTGATGGATTCAATGAAATTCGCCCCCTCTTCCTCTCTGCCACACTTTGTCTTCATCAGGAACTGTTGCGGGGCAAACTCACGTTTTCGGTGTGATTTTTTCCTTTTCATTTTGAAAATGAGTTCAATTGCATTACAAAAGTCACTTCAATGAAGCGATCAGCAATAATACTTAACACTACGACCTAAACTTCCTCACCCCCCCCCCCCAAAGTGTCCCCATTCAAGCATTAACAGTTAAGTGGGTGTTAGCCACGGTTCGTTTGGGATAAAGTTGCCATTGTAAAGTTTTCAGTGTCAATTTACAGTCGCTTGTTGCGGCTAATTGCTGTTTGCAATTTGGACATTTTGTCAAATGAATAACAAAATTCGTAAACCGATTGCAGTCAGAGAAAGTAATTGATATATATATATAAAATAAAATTCGAATAGTTTGTGACATATATAACAAGTAAAACAAGCTACAATCAAAAATAAATTTATCCTTTAGGAATACACTGAGATCCCTTAGATCCCTCTAACTAATATTTGCATAAGCAGTAATCATGAGGGTAATACGCTTTTAAAGACAAGTTTGCGGGGCTTGTCCTTTAAATCTAAATATATATATATATATATATATATATAGATTCAAGTCAACAGCCGCATTTTAATTCAATGAAAGCCTTTGGGGAGCAATTGCTCAATTTGCATTTTGGATTGAACTAATGACAAACCAAACTTGGGGACATTTATAAACTGGGTCACAATAAATGGCAAACGTGCAACAAAATATTTCAATTTTATGCAAATACTAGTAAAAAAATAAACAAAACAGGCTTAAACAGAATGCATACACTCTATCGATATTTGGTTAACTGGTTGCACTCACAAAAAATATGCAACTCTTTTGATTGCACTTTCTGGAGTATAAATACCGGGCAGGATGCATTGATTACGGTCAGTTTTATGAATGCTGTTTGGCTTTAGTTCCAGCAGCAAATGGGGCATTTGCATAAAACATAAAGTAGATGCTCGGGGCAGGGCCACTCAACGCCCACTCACTCATGGATGCGCTGTCTCCGTTGGGAATAACTGACCACACGTGTGAAATCGCTTGCATTATTGAAACTGAGCATTTCTCTGTTTGCCACCCAAACAGACGCTCAGTCAGATAACCGCAATTACATATGCACATTCATGCGAGTGGGACTGTGAGTGCCACTTGCTGTGGCAAGTGAATACAGTTTTATTTTATTATATGTTTTTTTGCAACACTTGTTTTTGTTGGCTTTTGAGCAGATCTGATTTGTGGTTCTGTGAGTGCCACTTGAGCTTGCAACAGTCTTAATTGCCACAATTTTGAGTTTTGAATGGCAAACGCATAAGCGCTGTGCATCAATTCCATTGATTCAATGGCCGTTGGCTATGAAATCTGCATCTGAATCTGAATCATTTGAGTCTGAAACTGCAACCGACCTCATTTCCAAAATAAGACTAGTTTGCTGGCATTCAGTTTACTATTGATGAACGGTACGATGTATACTCAATCAGCAGGTAGAAGCTTTAATTTGCCATTGTATCAATAGCAATATACACTCCGCGCCACTTACATAAGACAACCTGTACATTCTCTCGCAAATCTAAAGGCTTTTTTTTAATAATGTCCTGTCCATAAATCAATAAACAATAAAAAATATACTTTAAAAATTAAATCTCTGGCATACTTGGCTCCAGATCGAAGTCAGATTTTTGACAGTGTTCTATTCAAGTGGTAAGCATAGTATAATCAATTATACCCACGTCAAGAGATGGCCAGAGCCAAAAGCAAAATGCATTCCATGCACAAAATCCATTGAGCAGTAATTGATGTGCTTGAATCTCACAGATGCCAGAATGTACATACATGTATGTATGTACAAATGCATATATGCTACGTATTTATGCTGAGTCAACATGCAACTCATATGTGGACTAACTCGCCAACCCATTTAAATACATTGTATACCCAAAATTGTATATACAAATGGACATGAAAACGTGGCTTAAGTGCGATTGTTCGATTTGCATGCAAATGCATTTCTCTCACATGTTAATTAAATTGCAAATAACTGTATATTTTATAAGGCTTAAATCGAAATGGCAGCTAAATCTGCCACGTATACACAATATTTATATGGTCAAATTTCTTAATATCCTTTTTTCTTAGTGCAAAAATGTTTTTCTGTCATTTTAGAGCTTAGCATTTATTTGAGATTTTGTATATATTTGAGATCATTTTTTATATTTTTATTTAAATATTTAAATTATAATTTTATTATTCATTTTTAATTGAAAAGCATTTCTTAAATCTTTTTTTTTTTTTTTATATTGCAATTTAATTTAATATTGATCAACCTACTGAAAGGTTATAAAATATTGTTTTGGAGATTGAATACATAAGCTGAGTTTGCTGGATGGCTTCAGCAACCAGTTGAGTTTCGCCCTTTTGGATCTACACACTGCTGCCGTGATCTGTATGTGTTTGCGCCAGGTAAGTTTCCTGTCCAGATACATACCCAGGTAGCGAACATGGTTCGTGTTGTTGAGTCGGACGGGTGGACAGTTATCACTCCTGAGCGCAAACGTACAGTGCTGCGATTTGTTCTCATTGAAGTTAAAATTCTAGCCTGAAAATCGCTATATGGGCATAGGTCGAAACTTCAAAATGCCATAACTTCGTCAAAACTCGACTCATTTTAAAAAGCGAGGGCTTTTTGATCATAGTTTTGCCCCTAAATCAATCGTACATTTAAAGTTGAAAACGAGATTTCAGGTCGGAAGGCAAGTAAAAAATATAGCCTGAAAATCGGAATGTGGGCACATGGGCATAGGTCGAAACTTCAAAATGCCATAACTTCGTCAAAACTCGACTTATTTTAAAAAGCGAGGGCTTTTTGATCATAGTTTTGCCCCTAAATCAATCGTACATTTAAAGTTGAAAACGAGATTTCAGGTCGGAGCATAAGTAAAAATTCTAGCCTGAAAATCGGAATGTGGGCATATGGGCATAGGTCGAAACTTCAAAATGCCATAACTTCGTCAAAACTCGACTTATTTTAAAAAGCGAGGGCTTTTTGATCATAGTTTTGCCCCTAAATCAATCGTACATTTAAAGTTGAAAACGATATTTCAGGTCGGAAGGCAAGTAAAAAATATAGCCTGAAAATCGGAATGTGGGCACATGGGCATAGGTCGAAACTTCAAAATGCCATAACTTCGTCAAAACTCGACTCATTTTAAAAAGCGAGGGCTTTTTGATCATAGTTTTGCCCCTAAATCAATCGTACATTTAAAGTTTAAAACGAGATTTCAGGTCGGAAGGCAAGTAAAAAATATAGCCTGAAAATCGGAATGTGGGCACATGGGCATAGGTCGAAACTTCAAAATGCCATAACTTCGTCAAAACTCGACTTATTTTAAAAAGCGAGGGCTTTTTGATCATAGTTTTGCCCCTAAATCAATCGTACATTTAAAGTTTAAAACGAGATTTCAGGTCGGAAGGCAAGTAAAAAATATAGCCTGAAAATCGGAATGTGGGCATATGGGCATAGGTCGAAACTTCAAAATGCCATAACTTCGTCAAAACTCAACTTATTTTAAAAAGCGAGGGCTTTTTGATCATAGTTTTGCCCCTAGATCAATCGTACATTTAAAGTTTAAAACGAGATTTCAGGTCGGAAGGCAAGTAAAAAATATAGCCTGAAAATCGGAATGTGGGCACATGGGCATAGGTCGAAACTTCAAAATGCCATAACTTCGTCAAAACTCGACTTATTTTAAAAAGCGAGGGCTTTTTGATCATAGTTTTGCCCCTAGATCAATCGTACATTTAAAGTTTAAAACGAGATTTCAGGTCGGAAGGCAAGTAAAAAATATAGCCTGAAAATCGGAATGTGGGCATATGGGCATAGGTCGAAACTTCAAAATGCCATAACTTCGTCAAAACTCAACTTATTTTAAAAAGCGAGGGCTTTTTGATCATAGTTTTGCCCCTAGATCAATCGTACATTTAAAGTTTAAAACGAGATTTCAGGTCGGAAGGCAAGTAAAAAATATAGCCTGAAAATCGGAATGTGGGCACATGGGCATAGGTCGAAACTTCAAAATGCCATAACTTCGTCAAAACTCGACTTATTTTAAAAAGCGAGGGCTTTTTGATCATAGTTTTATCCCTAGATCAATCGTACATTTAAAGTTGAAAACGAGATTTCAGGTCGGAACATAAGTAAAAATTCTAGCCTGAAAATCGGAATGTGGGCATATGGGCATAGGTCGAAACTTCAAAATGCCATAACTTCGTCAAAACTCGACTTATTTTAAAAAGCGAGGGCTTTTTGATCATAGTTTTATCCCTAGATCAATCGTACATTTAAAGTTGAAAACGAGATTTCAGGTCGGAACATAAGTAAAAAATATAGCCTGAAAATCGGAATGTGGGCACATGGGCATAGGTCGAAACTTCAAAATGCCATAACTTCGTCAAAACTCAACTTATTTTAAAAAGCGAGGGCTTTTTAATCATAGTTTTATCCCTAGATCAATCGTACATTTAAAGTTGAAAACGAGATTTCAGGTCGGAACATAAGTAAAAATTCTAGCCTGAAAATCGGAATGTGGGCATATGGGCATAGGTCGAAACTTCAAAATGCCATAACTTCGTCAAAACTCAACTTATTTTAAAAAGCGAGGGCTTTTTAATCATAGTTTTATCCCTAGATCAATCGTACATTTAAAGTTGAAAACGAGATCTTTCTACTGACCGCCACTTCAGATACAAACGTGGGAAAGAACAGTCTGAAGAATGCCTCAATCTTGAATATAAATAAGACAAACAAGTTAGAAATAGATAAATAAATAAGTCAATAGCTATGAGTATCCACTTGACTCGTAAATAGAGTACAGATATTATATAGAATCACTCACAAGGGCTTATATGGAGTGTTATTAAGAATGTTGACCAATTGTCTCGATGCAAAGGGCAATCGCTGCAAATAGGCTCAGTGTCGGAATGTTTTCACAGAATTTGCGCTTTGTTTGCACTCGCATTGAATTTCTGCCATTCATTTCGAACAATGGCCAACCAAAAAATATGATTCTGCAGTAGTAAAAATCCATGTAAACACTTTCAAAGCAAATAAATATTGTAAAACATGGCCAAAACAAACACCGAAGTGTATATGCTCTTTTATGGTATGACTTGTCGACTGTCGACTGATAGCTAAGCATGCCCAAGAACAGATAGCAAAAAATAATGAAACCCATTACTGCAAAGCTCGAAAAGAGTTGAATGGAAAGGTTATTGTGGCCAGAACGGTTTCTTGCCAGGCAGAGATTGAAGCATTTAAAGCTGCAAGCAGAGATTCCAAGCCATTAGCTAATGAGAGTGTTAATCGCACTGAGAAATGCTCTGCATTTTTTTTTATTTTTATTTTTTTTATTGCAAATAGTTATGGCTTCTTACAGTCAGTCCTTGTAGAACCAGAAGCACACACACAAACGAACAGCCAAGGAAACCACCTTTGTGGAATTTAATTAATAAAAAAAAGCATTTGAGCTTGGTCCATTGAACAATCAGTCCATGTCGACGTGACAGACGAGATGCCAGAGAATGCATTTCAATTTAATCCGGCAACACAAAAAATGCCCTTCAGGTTTGCCCCATCTGAGAGTTGTGGTCGCTTCTGGAGATGCTTTTGCTGCTGCTTCTGCTGCTGCTGCTGCTGATGGTGAGTTAATCAAGGCTTCGGTAATTTGTGGAAAAGTGTGAAGTGTTGGCCAGAACTCAATGGAGTGTGTTATATGCGCTGTGCACACACACACAGCTGACCACCAACCCACTTGCCACTTCATCAAGCCGACAATGAATTGCGCACAGTCTTTCAGTCTTTCGGATGTCGATGTGCATGAAGGCAGTGCCGGATGAGGTGGATGCCGGCGGTATTGGCGAAAACTGACGAAATCAACAGGACTACACACTTTGCTGGCTCAGACTGTGTTAAGTGTTTTACAATGGCCTCTTTCTCTCACAAAGCTCATCATTCATGTCCATCGCAGACCGTAATATTTACCCAAGGCCAAGCTACTGTCTAGCTCCATGTCGACCACGTACAACTCAATGAACTACTTCCATATACTCATATGTACACACATAGATACACATAATAGTGTTTTAGTATGCATGGATGTGTGCGTGTGTGTGTGTCTGTTTCAGCTGACAGCATTTGCCATTGACAGTCTTTCAATGCATATGAATCGAGTGGAGGTAATTGAAAATCAAAGCCACTCAAGATACAACCAGCTTGCTTCAGTCAAGAAATCAGTATCAGTAAATCGATTTGAGGCTTTTAACACATTCGGAGAGAGCCAAACATGACAAAAAATAATACCTTTAGATGCAAAGAGCATAGATGAAAGGGAAAACCTTTTACAGATGCTTCAGAGCCGACTGTAGATGAGCAAAACAATCCATTATTTATGGGAGGACCGACTTTTATTTATATATATTTGGGTTTACCACACATACAAGTTAATACTTAACTTAATGACCAGTAATATCATGTAAATTGTGAGTGGGTTTCATACATAAAATGAAATGGATACTGTCACATAATCAATGTACGAATTAATAGTGGTTTGGGTTATATAATCAAAAATTGATTTTTCCTTATATAAATCCCTTTGTTGTGTTAAAATTAATATGCCTTTTTCTTTACTATTTTGTAGGGATGTAAATATTGAATATCGATTAATAAATTTAATATAAAAGTTGTTTTGCCACTTATCATTTATATCATAACTCAACTTAATATCGATGCGGCTAAAATTGGATTGGAAATGGTGTTGATCCTTGAACTATTTCCCTTGTTATCTAGCGGCCTCATCTGAGCTTGTCTGCCAGGTTAGTCATCTCCACCTAACTTAGTCACAAATCAAGCTGTGTGGGACCCGCGTGCTCTACTTTATGCACCGTTGCAATCTTCCACTCAAGCAAATGGCACACGTCGTATTAGGCCGATCGGCCTTGGCGTGCAACGCGACAGCGAGTGCTGGAATCTGCGACAGCTGTGCACCAAGTGCCCGGAAGTGTGGCAAGTGCATCCAAGTGTCAAAAACATTCTAGCTGACAACACACAAACACAGACACTGCCATCCGTATGCAACCCATCCATGCCATGGATATGCAATCCACGTGTCCGCCCACTTTGCGTGCACACTGCAACACTTAACAGACAATTAAGTCGCTGACCTACAGAAGCGGAGGGAGGAGGCGTGGGCCCATTTTTTTCTGTACACAACTCACAACAATGCAAAGTGCCGCACCATGATGGACATGGCGGACGTGGTGGGTGTGGTGGGTATTTTTCATAATTAATCCAACGACTGCCGGTGGCATTTCCGAGCATTTTGCCACTGCCTGCGGCGGTTCGGTTGCCTCGTTGGTGGTGGGTGGTTTGAGTGTTCAGCCATTTCAAGACAATTTGCCAAATTGCAGGTGCTGTGTTTGCCTGTTTGCCTGTTTGTTGCTGTATTTTTATTTTTGTATACCCTGTAGCGTATTATAGAGAGTGCGAAGTAAGCGTCACAGTGAGAATGAGACAGCTTCGACCCCATTATGTATATAAACTCAGAAGTAGATCAAATCAGAAAATATTGTGTTTTATTAGCATATATTGAGTGATACAGGGACTATTCAGAATATACGTGATGTCGTATAGCGCTTTAGGATACAAGCTCAAGGCCCATTTTAGCTAGAAAAAGGAAATGTCGAATGTAGATTTACGTAAACCAAAAACCACAAAAAGTTTCGTTTACCTATGAAAAATCAATATAGATTTCTGATAAAATCCTTATGCTCGACCAATGTCAAAGCAGGACAGATTTCATACATCATATAGGTAAGCCACAAAGCTGGCAGGGTATCTCGCAGTCGGGTCTCATGTAAAGCACTCTTACTTTATATTTGTTCACATGCTTTGCCGCGTGCTTTTTTGCATGCTGGTCGACAGCTCTTGTGCAGCCGGAGCCGGAGCCGGAGCTGGAGCGCCTCAACAAAACGGAGGTCAAACCTGCAATTTGCATTGCACCAGTTGCAGAAGCAGCCGTAAAAGAAACAGAAGCAGAAGCAGAACCAGGAGTAGCAAATCTCTGTGCACAGCAAAGAAGTCCAAAAATAAAACGTAAAGTGAAACAAGTAAGAATGCTCGAGTTGGGAGAGAGATCGTCTAATAGATACCCTCAACAATCAAACTTACCAATAATTTGCGTACGATATACGAGAACTTTTATTCCAACTCTATAAAGTCTAGATCTTATAGTCTTTGATGTCATCTTGGAAAGGGACAGATAATCCTGATCAAAAATATATATACCTAATATAAAAACTACATTTGCCATTGCACATGTTTATTATACCCAACTTAGCCCATTTTCAATGAGTTCTGTGTATAAAAAGAGTAGAGCACTTTAAAGCCGCCTTGGGCGGACTGGCCGCCCCCTCGCAGCACCACTTCCCCGTCTCGGGAAGCTACTGCTGCCACCACCGTACTGCTGTCTTGGTTACTTAATCCGCTTTGGTTTGTCTGGGGCGCCGTTGATGTCAAATTTGCAAGCAACTCTCGGGCCGTTTTCAGTTTGAGTTTCGCAGTTTTGCAGTTGGAGAACCACATAGTCGACCAAGCGGCCATAAAAAGTTTTTGACGCGCGGCATGTTCAGGCGGCAGCAGACTTTCCGTTGTAGGAAAACTTTAATCCCGCTTAAATTATAAATGGCACATTTGGCTTATATTCCTCTTTGGCTATATGGGTCTATGGGTGTATGTGGGTGTACTAGTATTTCTGCATGGCTATTTGGCTGTATGGCTGCGACTGTGGCAATGTCTTTGGCTGAGGCATTAGGCATGAAGCATGAGGCTGTCAGGCCTTGGCAATGCTCGAGTGGTTGACAACTTTATGTGTGTTGTCGCTAGCTTGCCACAGTGGCAAACACACAAAACACAAAACACTTTGTTGCCTTCATTTTGTGAGCTGAGCCGCAAGAAATGCACTGCACTAAACGAAACTTTACGAGTGTGGCAGGTGGGGCAGGCACATGGAGTTGCACCTACAAAACTCGACTGACTTTACAGCAGGCATAAAATTGTTATACTCCCAGTGGACCAAGTAATTGCATATCACATGTATGCATAGTGGTATGTATGTGTGCCTGATTCTGATGAATTACAGTTTTGCTCCATTTCATTCTCGAGTGCAGTAGTCGTCTCTGGTCCCAATGCAACGTCCTGCTGTCGCTGCAGGAAATCAATTACAACTTTGCTCATGTCACTGTCGAGGCAATGGCCCTGCTGGGGATTCTGGCTGTGGCAACCTGGTCATGTTTCATGTCTCATTCGGCTCCAGACCTTTCAACATACCATTCACAGCATGTCAACGGCTGCGACGGACGTGTTTGACATGATGTGAATGTTAAAGGTAATTAAACACTTTGTAAAGCACAATCAGTGACATAATTCTTACATTATGTTGTCCAGCATTATTATCATTTTATATGTATAGCCTAGTTAAGTTCATGAATTAATGGTCAAAGCACATACATGTATAACATTTTGGTCAACATATCCAGCAATTAAATTTTACACAATCATCACAAAATAAGACTGAATTAGAATACATATATATATATGTATATATATACTTAAATGCAACTTGCCAGCGTGAAATATGTAACACATATTTTACATTATTGATTAGTTGATAATTACAGAGACACAGAGACTGTCATCTTATTAATCCGTTAATACCTTTAAAGTATCTAATGCCAGTATAAATTCGCTGCAGGTTATGTACAAATTGGCATTAATATGCAACATGCCACCTGCCACATGCTACGTGCACAACAAGTGCACCAAATATTCCATTTTGAATTCGACGCTAACTTTCAACACTTTCAGTCGTAATAAAACGCCTTCGGCGCCAGTTTATTACATTTTGCTAACTTGACCAAATTATGCTGTTGGCACTTGTTTAGTTTGGTGTTCTCTCTTTTTTTATTTGTTTTTGGCTTTTTTCTTTCTTTCTTTTTTGGCTTTAACCTCGTAAAACATTTTGGGGGCCATGCCGCCCCCCGGCAAAAATTTTAATTAGAGTGCGCCACGCAAACATGGAAAGCGACCCTTACACTTGCACTCATCCATCGCATCGCATCGCATTGGAGCATCGCATTGCGCTCCGCTCCAGTCCGGTTCGGTTCGGTTCGGGCTAAGCCAGTTAAGTTGAAGCTGAGGAACGATCTCAATTTCAGCACACAATGTTTATGTTTGTTTGTCATACATAGGAAAGTCTCTGGCGCATTGAACAGTATCCAAATGGAGCCCCAAGCGTATTGTGCTCGATGCTGTGGAGGATGTTGACTATATGCGAATATGTGGACGATGGCTACACGCAGAGCATACACTCACACAAACACACAAACATACACCTACACAATCACACACACACACACACACACACACTACAAGGATGGGAGCGTGAACAGCCGTTGTGGCCACTGCGACACGGCTGATTGTTTTCCTTCTGTTTTTTTTTGGTTTCCTTTTTTACCGTTGACAAACTTGAATGTAAATGTATTTTGCCTAAGGCTTTGTCCAGGCTTTGTCCATTCGATGAAGCCAAACTTAAACTTCAAATACACATACAATTTTTTTTTTAATTGCAACAATATTTACATGGTAGCCACATGTCAACTTTCTCCCTGAGAGACTCGAAAAAGGACTTTTTGAAGTTAACAGCTGTTGCAATTCCGGATAAAAGAAAACCGAATCTTATATTAAATTGAGACGATTGCTTGGATGGACTAAGGAAATAGGAAACTTTCAGCTGCCATTAAAGTTATTTTGCCGAAGAGAGGGTGGTAACCCTGTCGTGTGTCCAACCCATTAATTTGTATAGAAGAGAGAAAAAGCCAAGGAAAGGACTGCTATTAAGGCCTTGCATTGGAATTCATTTTATATATAGAAAATTATAGAATCTGTATAATTATTATAGTGAAATTTCAAGCTCAACTTCAAGTGAAGTATTAGTACTAGAGTTATACTTTGTGGAGCATGCCTTCTCTCAATGCTGAGCAGCGGTTTTCAGAATCACAACCTGTCAGTTGGTTCCTAATAGGTAAATCTGCCACAGTTGATTTTGAACAGCATAACGGAAATGCAGAAGCATTAATATCAACCGTACCCAGTATAAAAGGGACAGAGGGAGAGATGGATTCCCAAACGGACTCGTGCGCAGAATCTGAATAAATATTGGGAGGCTTTGGAACTCAGCATCCACAGATGCGATGAGATTCTTCGTCTGGCTGTGTTTCAGTCCATGTTAGTGCAGAATGTGTTGCGGTCGCATTAGTTGCGCGCTGGACTTTTGACGGAACGGTTCATACCATACGGTTCACAGCTCCGGTTCAGTGAGATGTGCTACTGTTCAGGAACGCTGTTGTTCTTATTGTTGCTGTTGTTGTAGGCCCCCGCGGCCCCACCAACTTGTGGTTCCAGTTGCATTTGCAGGTGTTTGGCGCCAAGCAGCTGGCCATTTCGACGCGGTGCAGAGACAAATTATTTATCTTGTGTCAAGTGTGCCAGGAACATATAGCCCCATGGCAGCCCAGTACCAGCCTATTAGACAGCCCCAGTTGTACCACCGCAATACCCAGTCCGACTGCTAGTCAGTGAAAGTTGGCTGTTCTGTGTTTCAGTGGGTGCCGTGTGGCGCCGTCTGCGGAGTACTTAGCCAAACAGTTGGGACGCTCCTCCTGCCGTTGCCATACTCCTACGCATCCGCCTCCGCCTCCGCCTCCGACACCGTCTCCGTTGTTTGTCGTTATTGTTGTTTCACGTATTTGTTGTTGTTGATTGCGTCGCGCGCGTTTTTCTCTCGTGCGGTTCCCCAATCGGATGACATTATCTGAGGCCCGCGGGATATATCTGAAGAGTTCTTGTTGGTCTTATTGTTGTTATTGTTGTGGTTGTGGCTTACTTTGTTGTTTTTTGTCGTCAGCCAGACTTAAATTAAAAGCGAACTGTTTCTTCGCACCTCGGGCACCCCCGGGCACCTCCGGGCACCCCGACGCGATTCAACCGACTATTTGCCATCGCCTCCTCCCCCTCTGAACCGGGGGGCATCATGCATCTTTAATCAGCACTGATGAATTTGGTGGATGTGCAAATGTTTGCAGCGAATGAATAAAGCATTAAATAAGCACTTCCAGGCAATTGTCGCAGCACAGTGAAAATGAAAATGAAAACGACGCGTGAATATTGAGATAAATGTATCACAATTAAGGCGACATCTCAACTGGATTACTTTTGCAGAACAATACAACTTGCAAGCGATTCAAATTGCGTATATATTCAAACATATATCTACCATCCGGGTAAGTTACATTATTAATCCTAAAGAGATACATTTGAAATACACTTTTCTGTGGATGCGTGCTTAAACTACTTTGTTGCATTTTGTTTACTTTCTGTCCATTTCTACTCTATAAACATAATTGATAAGTTCATTCATTTGTGGACTGAAATTAAGTTATTAAAATTCGATTATTTGACCATAATTAAACTGGCCTTTGCCAGTGCTTAAGGGCTACTTTGGCTCATTGCACTTTGCTTTATTTTACTTATAATTGATTGAATAATTTGCCTAACTTTTGCTTGCTTAACACTTTACTTATTTGCATTAGATATCAAACATAAACTTTGGGGCAATGTTTGGGAGTCCGTTTGCATTAAAGATTAAATGAAATCAAGCTGTGCACCTGTAACAACCCAATTACGGCTGGGAAATCCACTTAATTATTTCTGCCTCAGCAGTCATATAGATAGCCGCCAGATAAATTGAATGGCCGGCTCCATTTTGTGTGGGTGTGTAAGAACTTCACATATATATCCACACTTATCCATTTGGACTCACAGGAAACAACTCCCCAGGGTGGAGCAGTGTAAGCGATAATGGATGTTTGTAATTGCTTTTGATTTATTTCGCTCTTATCACTGCCGACAGCTCCGAGGGAGGACGAAACTGAGCCTGGGGTGGAATGCGAAGTGGAGTGTCATTTATTTGCTGATCTCTGTTGAGGCTTGATGGAATAAAACTAATTTAGATAAATTATGGCCGAAATGCGTATTGATGTGTTCTAATTTGGCTTGAATTTCCACGGCGTTCGCATTAAGTAGTTGCTTATGAGATCGTCCCAAGGGATTCCAAGTATTTAGTTCTATATAATATTTGTGCAGAACTTTCACAGACCGCAAAACTTCTGACTTATGAAAACCACAAAAATGATTTCCGTTGAATTTCAACTTAATGAATATACATGTACATAATGTATGTATGTTGCTGCCACAAAGGTCTCTCATTTTGGCATTTTCTTTCTTGTGGGCAGCATCCACAGCCCACATTGCGGACAATAAAGGCAAAAGTTTCACTTTCTGCGGCCATTTATACATGCACATTATATATATTATTGTATGACAACAAAAACATGACCTTTTTAATGTATGTGCATATGATTACCCCAACTGTACTCATACTATATGCATGGTGTTCGTGTATGTGTCTGGGTGTGTGTGTGTGTGTGTGTGTGTCTGGGCCAAGTTTCGGTCGCCTCAAAAGGTTATGGAAGCTTCTAAACTATTTTTGTGCTTCATTTCAGGCGGATAACCGCAAAGCTGTGCGACACTTTCCAGCACTTGACTTGTGGATATGTATTTCTCTATGCCTAAATATTGTATTACAATAATAAACATATTTAGTTGCCCGCAGCTCGACTGACAATTCAGCAAATTCGGCTAATAACGGTAAGGTTCGGGCTTTGGTTTTAATCAATGTAAATGTATACACACCAGTGGCAGTGGCAGAGATTTACATATTGTTCAAGTTGCGAGTTGAATTTAGTCATAAATTTTGACCGGAAATTAGGCTTGCAAATTTCAATGAAATATTTAGCCAGAGCACGCATTGCTTTTCAAAATTGGTTTAGTTTGATATTGGAAAATTTCCAACCATTAAAAGTGACTTTTCCGAACCCGTAAAGTATATAGCTAGAACAAGTGTTTTAATCCATTTAATGCCCAGCTGTCTCTCTCGACTTTAGCATAATTAAATAAACATTTTTCGACGTTATTCTAGAAGTAGCACAAAGATAATGTGAAAGATTCCATTATTTTATTATGCTGATTGCAATTGCAAAGAGAAGAAGAGGTGTGCGTATGGGAGCTAATCGGATTAGATAAAGGAAGTTTTCAGTTTATAGATCGAGACAGGCGAAGGCACTACTGATGCAAGCTAATCAGACTAGAGCGCAATAAAAAGTAAAACGTAGAAAAATGTGCAAATATTTTGAGCTAGGGATTAAAATTGTAATTTTCTGAAAAGTCCGAAGATTAACTCCATTCCACAAGGGTTGATAATCATGGGCATACCTAAGAAAAACATTCTTCCTTGTTTTTCCATTAGTTTTAATTGTGTAGCAGTTGTGAAACAATTTCCGGTCAGGAATTTCATTTGCATTTATAGAGACAATAACAACAGATACTGATACCGAGCGAAGCAGAGATGCGAGATAGAGGAAGATAAAAATGCAGAAAGAGAGAGGGAAAGAGTGAGAGAGAGAGTGGCAATATAGTGCCAATTGGGGATATAGCTATTGAATATTCGCATTTACTTCAATATTGCACCGCATATGCACAAACGAATGAGCAAATAAACAAACAATCTGGCAAATAAACTTGGATTGAAACGGGGTTAGGGGCTTGAGGGGGGTGTTAGCTAGTTAGTTTGGGTTGGGGTACCAATTGACGCTATGCTGAACTCGTGTGCAGCAAGCTCTTATGCGATTTTGCATGCATCGACTGGCCAAAATTTATGGAATTCCAAATGTTGACACAGGCACAAATAATTGAAATGCTGTGTGGAATCGTAGGAAATTTCTCATACATTATGCGTGCCGTTGGCCTTGTTGCCAACTCGGCAGTGGCATGTGGCACGTGGCACGTGGCACAGCATTTGTTTGAGCCGACAGCTTTTCAGTGGCATTCACACATTGCATACATGAAATTCAAGTGAGCCCATTTTCATCATTCAACATGAGTCGAGTCGACTCAACCGGATGCAGCTGTGAGGAGTGTCCGTGTGAGTGATGGTATGCTGGTGCTGTTAATACCCTGTCGATTCCCGTATGCACATCTGACTGCATTTGCATTTCCATTTGTGTGTGTTATTTTCTTATATTTTTTTATGTGCACACTGTTCGCTTGAATAAATTACGCAGGTAGTCCTAAATATATATGGCTACAAGGTATATGCACGACCATAAACACACTCATAATGCACATGTATGCGTGCATGGCTGTATACATCCTGCTCCTGACAGCTAGTTCAAGCTGTTCGCATTTAATTGGTAGAATTGACAGGCTTTGTTGTTTATGGACAGGATGCTTATTAATTCCACTAAATAACACGATACTTGCATTAATTTTGCTAACAATTTCTTGTGTTTATTGTTGTTATTATTGTTATTGTTGCTGTTGTTGTTGTTGTTGTTGTTGGTTTCCTGTTGCTTGGCTGCCACAAAAGCAAGCCAAAGAAGTGACGCTCGCCAATCACGTCTTCTCCCAAATCCTCTTCATTGTATTCAAATTTCGTTATCCTTTATAAGGCCAACCCACTTTTATAATGTCTTGAGCTTATTTCCCCTCTTCCACTGCACTCTCCAGCCACCCTTCCCCCTTTCCGGTTGGGCATCGCCCACTCTCAGCTGTTCTGCGGCTTCGGTGTTCGGCTGCTTCGTTTTATGGTTCATGTTCATGTCTTCTTTATCTAAATCATCCAACTGTGTAAATATTTGCCTCGCTTCCTGCATTCCTTCCTCGTTATCCTTAAATCGTGCGTGCAAAGCTATACAAAGCGAATGCCGAGAGTGCACAGGAACGCGGGCAAATGAAGAAGGCGGCTTACCCACAATCCCCCACAGCCTCCCCACACTCCCCCCAGTCCAACCCGACCGAGCAACAACCCACTAACCCAACAACCGAACGGGACTTTATTCTGGGTTAAATTTTGCATACAAAAGACAACGCTACTGCGAGTGTCGTCTTTGCTCCTCCTGCACAGTGGTTATCAATTGCATATCGGCAAACCTCAAAACTAACAGTTTCCATTTCGAATCGAAACTGTTGCCAGTCAAATTCTATAAATAGTTACTTCGATTGTGGCAATAGATATATCCCTGAATAGCATATACAATCGGTTAGTCAATAGAGGTAAGCTCAGATGAATATGCACGAATAGAGAAACAGGAATTTGCATTGGGTACACGCTCAGTTAATCGCTTAATATGCAAATCAAGAGTGATATATGCAAATATGCAAATCTAGAGTGTATCTATGAATAGCAACACATCACTTAATCGGTAGAGTAGTGGAAGGTTAATAGACCTACGAATATAAAATGATATAATGACAAAAAAGTGTCTATGTTAAATACAGATTACGTTTACCTAATCGGATAGGAATAAAGTCTGAAAACAATAGATAAATATTTATTACGTATACGTAATCGATTAAGTTGCAACAAAGTTGGAGTAGTGGAAAGTACTTACAAATACCTTGAATATGAAAAGCAATTATCACTTAATCAGAAAAGTTTCTAAAATTAACGGTAGATACGGAGATATTACGTATACGCTCCACTGTGCACAATTCCAACGGTAAACAATAATCGCAGCATTAATCTGAAAATGCGCACAAATCCGTCAAACTCGGAGCACTAGATGCTGGATGCTGGATGCTGAATGTTGCTTGTTGGTTGTTGGCTGTTGGCTGTTGGCTGCTAGAGCATGTTGGCAAGACAAAGGCAACGATAAAAACAACAACAACAACAATAATAAAAAAATAACGTACAATGACAAACAACATTGTCAGAGATTTTGAGGCCCATGCCATCATTAATTTTAAGAACCTGTGCCACGCTTATCCTTTCGTCAATTTCTCAGGTAGTTGTCGCAGCTCTGAACTTTCACCAGCTTTTCTTTTTCTTTTACTTTTCTTTTTTATTTTGGTTTTCTTGTTTTTTGTGCCCAAGTCAACAATAAATGTTTCGCGTCATCATAAAAGGCAATTAGGCGGCATGACGCACCAGTTAATGGCTGTGAAAATGTATATTACCTATAATTTAATACATGCCACGTATATATGTACATATATACGTATTTATATTGCCGTACTCTAGAATTTAATGGGGCGTGGCAGCAATTATACAGCAGCTACACATTGGAGAATTGGGTCGCATGCCGTGAACATCAAAAGCCGCCCGTCAACCAGGCAAAACCAATCCCATTGCGTCAGTTGTCGATTTAGCAAATATGCATGCGGGTTAATTTTGCTACACACGTAAATACATGTATAAATGCAAATATATGTATATATGTATACATGCAAATATATGTATATATATGTATGTATATATCTGCCTGCTGTTGGCATTTGCTGACAATGAGAACGGATACTTGGATACTTGGATACTTGACATTCTCAAATGGACTCGGTAACTCATTGATGATGCTGTTGGCCAACTATGCTCTTTGGCCAATCTCTGGCATCTGGGCCATTTAGGCGCTGTGTAGCCAAACACAGTTCAGTCTTTGTTATACAACAACAGTTACGATAACTTTATTTACAAAATGCTGTACACACCACTTGACACGAATTGTTTTTGCTACATGACTCATTCAAATTGATGTGGACTCAAAACTAGCGCCTCACACACCCCTAAAAAAAGAGGCAAGACATTTGGCTAAACTATTTATTTGCAAAATGTGTCTTTCCTTTAGATAACAGTATCTTGTATTTGCTCAGCTACTACTTATTTTGGCCAGCAAAATAAAATGACGCAAACTTTTCGCTCCGACTTCGGCTGGCGGCGAAAGCTTAACAATTCCAAAGAATACTATTATTATGAAATCACATTGAATATTCTCTTGCAGTGGCTGAAGCTTGAAGCTCAGAATGGAACCCAAATCCAGCTTAAGCACACAGGAGGAACGTGCTCTTAAAAGTTCAGGTATGCAATAAAAGTACAACTTTGAATTCCACTTTCACAGCTTTTTATAGACGGGCTGAAGGCTGAAGTTGCTTAAAATGTTTCATTAATTTTATGACCATAAACCTGATTTTATGCCATGGTTTTAACAAAATTGAAATAGCATATTGACGTTGTTAAGCAATTTAAGTATTTTTAAATATTTTAAGACAACATTTTAAGACTCTTAAAGTAAGTATAGAAAAATTAGAGCTGAAAAGCAAAAACATCGATTTTAAAGCCAACAATTACAGCGGCTTATTGTGTAAATGAAATTAGTCGAAGTTTGTCAGTGGATAAGAAAAGATTTAAATTCCTCGAAGGAAGCTAACCAGCTGTCACCACTCAATCAATCAATCAATCAATCAGTGCAAACTGTTTAATTTATGTAAATCACAACTAATATTGTTATACTAATTACTTTGCGAAAACATTTAAGTGGAGAGCCTTGTGCGGCTCCTTTAAATCACCTTTTCAATTGTTTCGAGGCGCCACTGGAAAGATGTATGTGTGTGCGTGTGTGTCTGTGTGTTTATGCAAAGGCGCAGAGAGGAACAATCAAATGCTCAGCAGTTTCAAGTACCCCGTTTGGAATGCAAAAGAAATTCTAACAGAATAAAGTTAACTTTGCGCCAACAAAGTTTATATATTGTGTGCAAACTTGAGGGGTTTACACAGAGCGGTGTATTGAGAAAACCTCATGCCAACTGTGTTGTTGTCTTAGCCAACTCCTCCACCACCGTTTTGTCGTGCTGCTGAGCTAAGCAAAGGGGAAGCGCCAAACGAGAGATGTGAATTTTCTCGGCGTGGTTTTCTTTTACGTTTTTAGCGCTACCTTTTCGACATGGACTTGTTTGTGCGAAAGTTAAGCAAGGACATAAAGCGACTGGCATCCTGTCGTCGTAAAAACTGTCGTCACACTGGCTGTTACCGATACACACACACACACACACACACACACACTCGTACAAATTTAATCATAAACATACAAGGAGATTACGTCATGCAGTGATAAGCAACGAAAAACAAAACTATTTGTCGTCGGCCCCGTCTCCATTTGAGCTCATTAGGGGTATTGCTTTAAAGAACCCCCCTTTTATAAGCGTCTCACATTGAAATGCTAAGCTTTTTGATCATTTTGTCTAGCACACATACATATACAAGAGGTATCTGCGTTAAGTTCACAATCACTGTCCCACTGAGAAAAAAAATAACCTCGTTTTTCTTCAAATTCAATCTCAACGAGACGATGAAAAGTTTAAAATAACAATGCTGCTGCTCCTGCTCCTGCTCCTGCTCCTGCTGCTTCTGCTCCAGCTGCTCCTGCTGCTGCTATCACATTTAAAGAAGACGAAATGGACCAAGCGAAAACAAAACACACAAAAAAGGATACATGTGTATATGTGTGGCATGAGCGAGTACGTTACGAGGGAGCAACTGTTTCTTTGAATGCTTGATATCCTCCATGATGTCCGTCCTGCTTGCCGCTGCCGTCATCTGCGGCCTCAAAGCTCTCGGGCAGCACATTTTTTGACTAACGAGCCGCATTTTGGTAATCCGTCCCTTGGGTGTTTCGCATGGAAATGTTAAACCAGCAAGCAGCCAGTGTCAGTCACACAGTCAGTGTCAGCGTAGAAACGCCTCTCATGAGCTCTACGCAAAATAAAAAAAGAAGAAGAAGCAAAGCTAAAGAAACGACTTTCGCAAAACGATTAAATGAGCCATTGGCCATTGCCATGGCAATGACCCAAAGCGTCTGGTTTCCTTTGGGTTCTTATTTTGTGTTTTATATTTTATACGACCATGTTCGAGATAAGCACCGAAAGAAAGGGGAAAAGGGATTTAATGCCAACAATGCTGTCTGCAACACATTGTTTATATTTAACTTGTGCTATCTGTGTGCGTGTAATCAACACTTTTCCATACTTAACTGGAATTTGAGACCCGTATACACTTCTTTTGAAACTTGGCAAAGAACACACTCAATTAATTCATAATAAATAGCGAAATTGAGTTGTTCTAGTCTTAAATAGAGTATTGAAATTTAGTCGAGAGCTTAAAAGTATTTTTGAGTCTAAATTGATTCAATAGAAAGTAGCAAAAAAGTGCAACAACATGAGAATAATCTCTTAGTTTTCCGCACTTCTCTAGCGGCTCATCCTCTGTTTACACTTAAATTCCTTACTTCTGTTTGCTATCTTTTGCTTTACACCTCACTTCACAAACAAAAACAAGGCATTGAGAAAGCATTGTATAAGTCGGGCCTAAGCGACTGCATAATACTCTGCTGCCAGCATATACAAGGAGGCAAGAGGCAATCAAATTGGAAATCTGCATTTCCAGAAATCAAATTTAAATAAAATAAAATGCAAAAATATTCGTACATAAATGTCGGGCATAACTGAGTAATTTCAATAAATGACAGTGTGGAACATCCACCAGACTACTTTCACCTTTGATTTTGGCCAAATGTGATGTAAATGCAGGTGTGCTTTTTATTAAATGAAAATAAATCATGCTCAAGTTGGCGCCATCACACTGAAGAGGGTTCTTCTGAATAATAAATAGGATGACCGAGGGGTGATGGGCTTGTTTGGGTGCGGGGTAGGGCAAAGGTGATGCTGGGACCAAAGCCTCATGTTAAGACAAGTGTCTGCCCCTCGGGCATGGAGTGGAAATGTAGGCGGGCAACAGACAGGAGAGAGAGAGCGAGAGAGAGAGAGAGAGAACAGTTTTCCGGACAAACAAATGACCTGGAAAAGCCAAAGGAAGGCAAATACAAAAGAACTGGAAAAATATGGCAGTAAAAGAACCAAGGAGCAAATAGTGCTGCTGAATGCTGCACAACAACAACAACAGCAACAACAACAACAGCAACAGTGAAAACATCAACAACGAGTCGGCAAACGGAAACAATTGCAATGACTGAGCAAATGTTTAGCATCTGTCCTGGGGCCACTCGGCACAGGAAGTGCTCCTTCACAAGTATATTTCATGCATGTTTAGTTCGTTACCCGTTGTCGGAACTAGAAAATTAAGTTTGAATTCTCATCGAATGCTTATCGGAGTGAAAGACTTTCATTGATTATATCAAAGGCATTTCCGCAAGTGTTGCAGCATTCCGGTGGCATTTTTGGCATCAGCAGCTTGCCAAAAACACTTTAGTAATTTTACGGCAGTCCGTAGAAAAAAAATACGGCAAAGCAGGCACTTAGTGCAATCTGATCAAAAATTACGTGGAAGAGGCGACAAAATAGTTGGAACAGCAGTTAGCGTAATGGCGTGGAGGTGGCAGAATGCATACCTAATTAGCTTAATGGCCCATTTTGGCCATAAATTATGCTAAATTAGAGCGGCAAAAAAATTTGCATTCACCTGAAACTGGCCAACAACAAAATAGAAGGCTTGCACCACGAAGCTTTTCATCCGTGCAACGTGTGGCATATTAAATAATTGTCAGCCAGCATAAACGAATAATGAATTGTTAGAATCGATGTGGTCGGGTTGAAAATCAATAAATGGCTGCAATTGTGCAATGCATAATGCGAAAATTAATTGGCCAAAACGAATCGCATATAAATGACGTCCAAACCAAGTGAATTGATGTTTAAACATCCCATTAAAAGCGTGCCACAGTTGACATTAATTACAATATTATGCAACCATTTCGGTTTGTATCCCTTCGCTTCTCTGGTCGAAAGGACTGTCATCAAAGGACATCTTTTATGCAGTTGCACATTTTAAATTAAAAATTGCATAAATATTTGTGTAAGAAATAAAAACCAGAGATTAAAGTTAAATATTTTGCTTGCGTACACGCGCCGAAAGGCTCGTTAATTTTTGCGTAATTCATTTCCTTAATTATGAACACAAAAGTCTTCTTCGAGTGTAATTAATTAACAGGATGTGTTGGGCATATTTTGCAACCCTCATTTTCCAATTTATGTTGCTTAATTTAATAATCACACATACGCAACGTTGCCCGATTTTTTTCAATTTAAATTATGCAAAATATTGTACATATATATACATATATATATATATATACTATGTACGACTTTATATGTGGCTGAGATACTTCGGCGATGGATGTTTTCCTTATCACGCAGACTGCAGATGATGATGAGGCATGCTTTTGATGTGGCAATGGCAACAATTAACGCAAACAGCCTACAAATAGCAGCACATACATACAAATATAGACAAAGTGACTTACTTACACACACTCACACACACTCACTCACACACACTCACACTCACACACACATAGAGAGGAAATGTGCATATTCAGCTGGTCTTGCACTTACCGCTTGAATGTTTATGCTTTTGTCAGTATCAAAACACCTCACCGACATATATCAGAATATCAATACACTTGGAGAAACAAGGCTGTTCTAAGTTCAAGTACAAACAGTAGTGCTCTTTAACGTCTTAACTTTCCTTAGTGCTAAATTACTAACGCTTGAGAATTGTGGTTCTGGTTGGTATTCAAGTTCTTCATTCTTAAATGTCATTTAAGTACATTGAAATTAATTCGAATTCAGATTCGATTTGTACCTAAACTAATACGAGTTGAACTGATTTCAGGGTGTGTATGTAGTTCAACTTTTTTCTCCAGTGTATGCACATAACAACCCCGCGTGAGTGTTAGTGTATAGAGTAAATGTATAGATGTATGTTTGGGAAAGTGCACTCACTATACATACAACTGCAAACTACTTAGACCGTGTGTTGTTGCCACTGCCACTGACAAGTCGACAGAGCCAGTCAGTCATCATCGGGACCAGCACTCGGAAGCGGGGCAGTGCTGCAACTTGTACGGAAGGGGGGTTGGCTATGCCGCCGGCAAAGAAGCAGCAGTATCAGCAGCAGCAGCAAAGGTGTTAAGAAAGCCATTTCGCCTGCTAATGAGTGTCGGTGTAAAAGTGTAGACGAGCGTATGTGTGTGTGTGTGTACAGGTATTTGTGTGTGTGTGTGTACAGGTATTTGTGTGTGTGTGTGTGTGTGTGTACAAGTCCTCGTCTTGGCTTACCCTGCCCGTGCCTTGACGAGACTTAAGCTGAAGAGCAAACACAAATGTTTTCATGTTTGGGCATGTCAACAGATTTGTCCCTTCCATGTTGTCCCCATCATCCCACCACCCCACCAACCCATAGAGCCTATGCCTGGGTTTGTTGTGTGCAGAAGCATTTTGCTTAATTAGTTACAAACATTAAAAACGGTGAATCTAAAAAGGGAATTATCTACCTAGCTACAGGCAAAGAGCGACACTGACTAAGTTTAAGGGACATGTTTGCAAAAGTTTCGCAAAACTCTTTGGTGCGAACTTCGGCTGGGCTAAGCTCTCTGACTCTGTCAGTTTGATTAAGGCCATGTCAGATAACGAACTGATAAATATACACCCACCCACACACACACACACACTCACACACACTAACGCATGACACCCAAGTGAGTTCGTTGTCAAAGTCAAACTGTCATAAGATTCATATTTCAAATTGTGTTTGGAAACTAAAAGATTGGATTTAACCAAATTTACAAATTGTCGCGTTGACAGTTGTTCATAAACAGCCCTTATCCGTATCAAGATCTTAAGTCCATTCATTGCTAATGACATTTTAGTGTGATTAAATGCATTATGTTCCGAGCAACGTATACTGTGCCATGTAAATACACAATTTGTTGTCTAAGCTTCAGTTCCAATAAAGGGCTTATGAATTGCTTGTGTACTTGGTATTTGAGTTTCTACATCTTATCTATAACAATTTTCAATTATTATGCAGCTTTTGAGGTTAGGTTTATCTAAATGAATTGTGAGTGTTTTAATGGAGAATGGCAACAGGCAAAGTTTAATCGAAGTCTTAGTTGAATTTATCAGATCTTTGATTTTGATAAATAATTTGCTATATTCAATATTGAAGCTGACTTTATGACACATTTTCCAGCATTTCTTATAAAGAGCATCTTAACATTATTATTATAAATCAGTGTCTTTAAACAGACATATATTATGTAGCCCAAGTCTATTTAACATATGCTTTTTGTGCCATATTCCGTTGTAAAAATGTTATTCAATTAAATGATTATGCTCAAAGGACATAAATCCTTTGAAGAGAGAAGACGCTGATGCATTCAGCTACTTACATAACGAGTCCCTATGCGTTATTCACTTTGTGTACATTATCATTTATTCATGAATGTCTTTTTACAGAAAAACTCAAGATGCTGGATATAACGCGAGACAAGCCTGTTAAGGTATCCGTTAAAGTGGCAGTGCCTGTGCGGGATCACCCCAAGGTGAGTCTTTGGGTCATAGATGGATGGTAATCATGTTTATGATTCAATAACTTATTGGCCATTTTGTGGCTGTCTCTTTCTATTGCCAGTTCAATTTCGTTGGCAAGCTGCTGGGACCCAAAGGCAATTCGATGAAACGCCTTCAGGAGGACACAATGTGCAAAATGGCCGTGCTGGGACGCGGTTCGATGCGCGACCGCCGGAAGGAGGAGGAACTACGGGCCAGTGGCGACAGTCGTTACGCCCATCTCTTCGAGGACCTGCACGTCGAGATTTCAACATTTGCGGCACCGGCCGAGGCTCACGCTCGCATTGCCTATGCATTGGCGGAAGTGCGGCGGTTTCTGGTTCCGGTGAGTTCGAAAGATCCCAATTGGGACTTAATGTTGCCTGGCATTTCAGCTGCTGCTCAATTTTGAGCAAGTTCAAGTTGTGAAACAACTTAAATTTACTCGAGCAAAGACACTTAATGGCCGGTCGCAGACACACTGGCTGATTATACTGCTCCAAGGTTGCACTCGTTATCGACTTCAGCTTCCGTGTACTCTTGGCATCTGCCAGCAGCTAGCTGCCAGCTGCCAGCTGCCAGCTGCCATGCATCTCAGCAGCAGCAGCATCTACCATCAGCTTCCTTTCTAGGCATGCCACCACGCGTCGCTGACTAAATTGCATTGTGTTGTAATTACATTTACCCACCCACTCCCTTTACCACTCGACAAGTGCTCCATAAACTTCCGTACACTCGAAAAAAAAAAGCTGAGAAAATTCACCAGCTTCGACAAATTTTGTTCCCTTAGAAACAACTTCTTAACTATCGAAAAACATTTCTTAAGCGTTGAAGAGTTTGAAAAATACCTGAAAAATACTTGAAAAATACACTAAAAAAAACGCTTAATCGACGATTTAATATTTAAATTATTTCTTCAGATTTGTATAACTCAGAAAAATATGAAACAACTTTAAAGACTTTAATTCACTATTTGACTTTGAATATTTTAATATGATTTTGCAAACTTATTTATATAATAACACACACACACTCACACACACACACACACACACACAGGCGTACTCCAACGGAAAAACTTTTACTTTTCATTTTCAAAGTGGGCATCAGAATGCGCCAATTTGGCGAAAACGGAAAAGTTTTGGCATAAATTGGCGCATGCCTGATAAGTAAACATTCAGAAATTTGTTAATTTATTTTTGTACATTTTTTAAAAACTAACTTCTAAAAAATGTCTACAAATAAAATTTGGCTAGCTTAGTTTAGCCGAATATTAAATACCCTTGTAGACCAGTCGCTTATCAAGAATATGCATACTCTTGGGGTCCTTCAACACGCCACGACTAATTTAAAATACTTTGTAAGGGTATAAAAGAGAAATTTCAGTGAAATATTTTTTTTACAGTGTGGCCGTTGCTCGGCCGTGCAACTGCTATCAGCTCTGTCCATTGTGTGGGCTCTTGGCACGCTATCGCCGTTGCAACTCCATCTCCATCACGGTCTCCATGACCATCACCATCTCCATTTGCTGGCACCATCGTCATCACCATCGTTGTAGCCATTGCATTCTCGCTCAACTCTTGTGTGCCGGCATAGCTCCAGGTTTTTGTCTGCTCCCGTTCCCATTCACCCCCATTCACCCCTCGACCACTTGGAATACAAACGGTAACCGTTTACAATCCTCGGTGCTCGTTTACAATGCACCTGCTTGCATCATGCAGCCATGTTCACGTGCCTCGCCAGGATATTTATTTATTTATTTTTGCGCTTTCAATGAAAAACTTCGTATGTTTGCAGCTTAAATTACAGTTACCTCCACCTCCGCCTCCACCTCCACCCCAGCTCAACCCACTCGCTTGCCCTGCATAGGTGACCCAGATATCTGCCATTTTCTTCAAACACAAATATATTTCTTATGATGCTTTAAAGTTGAGTCGAAATATTAAATTACAGCTTTGCCAGAAAATTGATGACTTGATTATGGTCAATGTCTGACATCTGCATACAGGAATGAAATAAATATTCATTATACTTTGACAAATATTTTTAAATCGTTTGCAAGTTTTACGAAATTTTATTATCATATTAAATTACTTGACTTTTGGAAGATGCCTTCTGCTATGCATCAAAATTGCCTTTAAAATGTAAATCTCGTAAGTCGACCAGCATCAAGATAAAGCCTCACAACTTGAAAATGATTTTTGGGGGGCTTGTGGCTTTCACTGTTTCGACAATAAATGGATTGAGTTTGGGGGGAAAACCACACAAACTCACACACGGAGACACACACACAGACACACACACTAAGGACTAGCAAACCTGTGACACAACTGTCAAAAACATAAATTGTGGCTGATGGAGTTTTCTGATCTGATTACCCTGAGCAAAATTTGCATGGAAATTATTTCAATTTTGCTCACACTTGGAAACATAAACTGTTTCAATTTGAAATATATGTGCAGCTTATGCTTGTACGTGTGTAAGTGTGTGTGAGTGTGTAGGAGTATCTGTATGTGCGCAAGCTGTTCAATCCTTGAAATATGACATTGTTTATGGCAGCTGACAATGCGATTTATGGAGATATTGCTCCCAAAAGTAGGCAGCCTTTTTTTATGAATGAAATTATTGGTTGGAGTTGTGGCGCGTTACAAATGCCACGCGGGAGTACAACATATGTGCTTGCTTTGTAAGCAAAGAACAAATATTAATTTCATTCCGACAGCTTTAAGTTGCAACTGAAATATTGCTTAGGGGCAAACTAGAAACATACACACTTAGCTGTTGCACTAACCGTAACTCATTTAATTAGGGCAATGAAAAGATACGCTCGCAGGCACCTTTAACGCTCTCGCTGCTGACATACACTTCCCTTACCCTTCCCCTTTCCCTTAGATGGCATACCAAAAAACAAGTTTATAGCTTTTCACACGTCGATACTCCCCACTCCCCACTCTCCGCGCTGACTCTGACTGTGCAGCTGGTGCTGCTTCAGCATAATTGCATTAAGCACACACACACACGCGCACATGTTGAAGTAAATACATCAGCTGCTTTGGCAGCGCAGGGGTAGTCAGGCTGTGTGCGTGCTTGTGGTTGGCAGCAGGCAGTAGGGGTAGTCTGTAGACCAGCGACGAGTGTCACACGAACTTTTAATTGACATCCAATAAAATTCGCATTTATTGCGCGCACTCTGCGCTCTGAATGCCAGAACTAAATTTAATTGCTCAACGTTGCAAATTGCAGTGTTCATTCGTGCGACTGCCTCGCCCAGCCCACACCCGCTCGAAACGTGGGGCGTGTCTCTATTGAGAATGTTTATACTTTAATTGCTTGTATTTGGTGTATATACTTAACTCACTTGCATTGCACTCAGGACTACCATGACGATATACGGCAGGAGCAGATGTGGGAGATGCAGGCGCTGACATCGACGCCAACGCTGAGCCATTTGGACGACTCGCAGAGTCCGACAAATACCACACGCGGTCTGGGCGGTGGTCTGGCCGACATGGACACATCGAACGATGAGAAGTCTGACAACGATACCAGCGGCATGGATTGCCTCTCGCCGGACAAGCTCGATTGCGGTCAGTCGTGCAGCAGCAGCGACACCCACCAACACCACCCACACCACCATCAGCAGCAGCAACAGCAACAGCAACAACAGCAACAGCAGCAACAACAGCAGCAGCAGCAACACCACCACCATCACCACCAACCGGCGCATTTCCATCAGCTCCTCCAAACGCATGGAGGCGCCAGCGCTGCTGCATCCGCCTTGGCCTGTGGGGATCATCTCGCCGGACAGGCGAATACGGCGACAGCAGCAGCGGCTCGTGAGTATATTCTAGTTAAACAAAAGAAAATTGCGAATTGGCCATGATAATGTTCACCTTTATAATCCGCTTTAATCAATTGCAATTTGAGGCATTAATGGAGACTCCTTAAATTATAACAGATTATGGGGCACCTCAGTTTAAAGCGTTTCTCTTCTGCACCTTGCGGCATATAAAATTTATATGTTCATAATAAAAAAGTTATCATCACAGGTATATCAAATTATCTTTTTTTATTTTATATAACTTATAAGTGTGTCGATCTCAGAGCTAGCAGAGGGTATTTACTAGTCGATCACTTCTATTACTCATGTAATCTTCTCCTATTCTATGCCAAGTTCCACCATTTCAAATGAATAAGATAAATTTCAATAATTATCTTCTAGTAACTAGCTAGCAGAGGGTATCTTCTAGTCGATCACTTCTACTGCTCATAGCAACTGCTCTCAATCTATGTCATATTCCAGTACACACAACAGCGATGGCTGTGGCGTTGCAGCATCAACTGACTGCCGCGGGCATAGGCGGACTTTTGAAGCCGGCACAGGGCGTGGGCGTTGGCGTGGGCGGGGCAATGTCTGCGCTTGCTACAACACAGAGCAGCGCCACAGCGCTGCAGTTGACGGGCAGCGATAATGATGCAAACACATCAACATTGACGCTGCTCGACTCACCCGGGACTCTGTTGCATCCAGCACTGCGCAACGTGAAGACCATCAACATAGGTGAGTGGTCCAAAAGCATGACGGCACGACTGGTCGCTGATGATACTTTGCAGGCGGCGGACTGGGACGCAAGCGACCGCTGCTGGGCGTACCCCGTTCCGGCATGAATCCCACAAAGCGCACCGTGATGAGTTTGCTGGCGCGTGCGAAGAACTCCCAGGCGCTGCACACAGTACGTCAGCCCATGGTGACCACCTCAACTTTTGGCGAGTAAGTTGTTTTCAGTTGTTGTCCGAATAAAATCGATTAAACACAACAAAATAAATGTGTGTGCAGGCCACTGCAGATGCTGGCATCACCATTCATCATTCCGCACCAGGGCATGGATCAGTCGATTTTAGCGCTGCCCAAGGAGAGTCTCGCCCAAGGCGTCTAACCCTATGACTTTTATATGCTGCGCAGCACTGATGGTCGCATCTGACCGACTACAATTTGCCCCGCCTCCTTCTTCTAAAGACACGACAAACAGGAAAAACAAATAAAACAAAAACGGACACAAATAAGTTAGGATTACCAGAAACACTTTATGAAAACGAAGAAGATTCGAATCGAGAAACACTTTTACACACACGCACACACACACACACACACACACACACACACACGTCAGCGAATACTTTGCGCTTATTGTGCCCCTTTGGGTACACAACTGTACGTCTTTTGAGGAAGCACCCGAGGGAAACTGGGAGCGTCTGATTTCCCCCTGAAATACCAGAAAGCCTGTCTACACACGATTTGTTCTAAGCGAATTATAAATAAATAACACAAGTATTTTTAATGCGATGTTTTATTTCAAGAAAACCAAAAAAGAAAACCAAAAAAGAAAATTGGAGAAAAACTTAACCCATAAATATCTAAAATGCATAAAAACCAAACTAAATTAGTGTCAAATTAACGAACAACTTTTAATAGAATTAAAATGTAAACGCAATTACTTTAAATAAATTACTTTAAATAAATATACACACACAATTGCAAGTACCATATATATATATATATACATATATATATATACTTAAAACAACAAATATATATACACTATGCATACTTATATGTACTTAAATCTATATATTTAAAATGTGTTAAAGTAAACCCATAAAAAATGAAGAAAGAAAAAACCAAAAACAAATCTAAACAAAAAACGCCACTTAAAAATTGATAATAATTTTTGGAGTACATATTTAAAAAATGGATTAATAGGAAACTCGAAAAAAAGCATCGACGGAGTTGAGTACAAGAAACCATAATTCAGAAATACTTTTATCGCATCGAGTATCCCAGCTGGGATAATCCAAGTTCATTTGCATAGACAAATATTCGAAATGCAACACAACTTATTCCAAATCTTGGATTTAAGTGATCACAGTGATCCCACCGCCTTCAGCTTGTTTTTTAATGTTGAGCCCAAAAAAAAAAACCATATTCGGTTTCAGTTAAAACACAAATGAAGTTTCAACACATCGAGTCAAGCAAATATATACAGTTCGCTGAGCATAGCTGCAAAAATGTTAATTTTTAAATTCCTTTGAAATGGGTGCCTTCTTCAGATCATCCTTATCGATATATGTTCTCACTCAAAACCCTTCATTTCTCAATGAGTTTCTGCACAAAAAAAAATTACAAAAATAATTCTTGATTGATATGATTAAGAAACATTATCTATTTTGCACTAAATGAAAGGAATTTGACTCAAATGTTTGGCCGATTTCAAATACTCGTTATACAAATGATTGAAAAACGATAAATAATTGAGGAAGAGCAAGTTAAAAAATCGAAATGTGCACTTAATGCATTCATAGATAAGTATAATCCCAATACAAATCGAATACAAATACAAATACATACAAAATATAAATAGTATATGCATTAATGTTCAACAGTTTAATCAAAAATGGCATATTTACAATTTACAAGCAAAATAAATATATTAAAAACAAAAAACGAAAACATTTAATAAAAAAACCAAAAAACAAAAACCAAAAACCAAATATTGATATTGATGTTGAATGAAAAAACAACCGTGTAAAGTCCTAAAAAAAACCAAATGATTACTCGTACCTACATAAATAATTGTATGTAGAAACTCAAATACGCATATGCAAATTTAAATAATTAATTAACTAAAACGGTACTCAACACACACACACACACAGCAAAACACACACCCACACACACACACACGCAACACATACAATATTGATGTGAGTAATTGCAGCAACACCACCACAGCTTCGAGCTATTCAAAAATAAATGCAATATTTTAAAAATACAATCGAAATCAGATATTTTATTGAATTATTCAGTTTTGCTTATCTATAGCCAAAATAGGTCTCTTGCTCAAACCAACTGCCACGGAAATTCCTCAGCACATAGCGACGAGCTGATTCTGAAAATATATGCAGTAATACCCAGGGCCAAATATAGCAAAATACCGGAAAATAACTGTAAAGGATGTAAGAATTATTGACTTTGGATTTTGGATTTAATGAAACCCACTCACTCAACTGGCGAAATTCGCAAGTATTTGGGATAATCCAAGATGGTGAGCAAATAACCAAGGCAAATCATATAAACGACGGCAATGTTTAGGCGCATGTTGCCAAAGCCATGGTGAAATAGATTTGCGCGTCCGGTTTTGGTCAGGATGAGATTGATGCACTGCATTATTATAAAGGTGATGACCACAACTGTTAAGGTCTTAATCTCCAGCAGCTTGCGAGCCTCACTGGTCTGCAAAAAGGGTGTCAAAATTAATAACTCCACGTATAGCATAGGAGAACTTGCCCATTCTTGGCCATATGAGTCGACCAAATCATTGACGGAATCGTCATACCACTTAGCGCTGAGGCCAATCAAAGTTCTTGGCAGAAATCCATTATGGGCCATGTAAACAAAGTAGGCGGTAAAGACGGCACTGGCCTCAATCAAACCCACATGTATAAAGGCCACAATAATAATGCTAAAAAGTGGATATTGGTAAGAAATATGTGGCCCGATTTCGATTGCCAACAATTACCGTCTGTTGATCAGAAAGTCTTCATAGATCTTGGGCTTGTGCTCCATTAGGTCCTCCTCGGGCGGTTCATAAAAAAGCGATAAGGCTGGCAACTGGAAACAAATGTTAAAGTCGATTTTCAGATATTATTCCCAACCTACCAAGCCAACCAAAAAGTTCAAAATCAACGAAACGATCAAGAACAAGCGAAATGGAATCATCAGCACAATGAATGACAAGTGTATCAGTAAGCTGGCCATACTCGGTGATAGGGTATAGGCCAACGCCTTCTTCATATTCTCGAAGAGCAGACGACTCTCCTCAATGGCATCCACAAGAGTCTCAAAATTGCTGTCCAACAGTGTGATGTCGGCACAGGATTGACTTGTCTGCGAGGAGGCCCCTTTGGATACACCCACATTCCCACGCCGAATGGCGGCAGAGTCGTGGACAGAGGTGCCCATTGCGGTGACAATAGCTCCCATTTCCTGACAGAGATCGACGAGCATATAGCGCTGCTGCACACTAATAGCCGCAAAGACCAGATCCGCATGGGCGAGCAGCAGCTGCCTGGCATACCAACGCTGATGATGCAATTTCTTTTGCCAATTCATCATATCAATAGCCGCTGCTGTGATCATGCCGCTGTTCACCTGCGATTCAGGTATGCCCAAGCGCTTGGCAACATCCTCAACGGTCTCACTGTTCAGCCCAATTACGCCCACCGCCCGGGCTATGGCCCTGGAATAATATAGTTTGGATCGTGTGACAAGTACCAGCTTGATGCCAGCACTGCGGCAACGATCCACTCCTCTCCTCACATTATGGCTGGGCGGATCGTAGGTGGCAATGAGACCCAAGAAGCGCAACGAATTGCAATATGTGCTCATAAATTGTTCATATGTCTTTTTGTTGTTGCAATCAAAGTCCTCGGAGATTAAAGCCATCATTTGATCATCTGGCTGTAGGATCTTCGAGCCAAAGGCATAAGTGTGTCGTCCCGCCCGCTCTAGCTTAAAGCCGAGATTGGAAACCATTCTTCGCTGAGTTGCATCCAGCTCCACTTCTTCATTGTCTATTAAACAGGTACTGCTGTAGCTCAATACGACACTCCAATAACCTCGAACGAGAAGAAGATACTCATCATCGGGGGTCCTGTGAACGCTCAGCTGTAAATGGGTTTGAGTATCGTAGGCCTTAGAAGCCAATCTCTCATACTGACTACGAAAATATAAAATATCTGAAATGAAGTGCGTGCTGAATACGAACAAGGCTTTGTCATAGTCACTACCGTCCAGAGTCTTCTCCATGCGGGGCACGCCCCTCTGGCCGGGACTGTAGATAGCTCGATTGCACAGCACCGACGCATGAATGAGCTCCAAAAATGGCTCGTCCTCATCAAAATCCTGACGATAATGGACAGGTACGAGCGCCCCATTCACATATATATCCGACACACGCAAGCTGCGCATTGTCATGGTGCTAATTAGACTGCTAAACAAGACTGTGGTTAATCCCAGAGTGGAGGCTGCCTCCATATTCCGAACATAACAACCCTTCTGCAGCAGCGTCTCTTTTGTGTGCCACAGTCCAAAGTACATCAGGATGGGCAGATAGATGGGTGACAATGTGATCGTCAAGCTCACATTGAACTCGATCAGCATCTGCAGCGTCAAACCGTCCAGCGATATCGTACAAACCAATATAAAAAACATCAGAATACAGATGATGTGTGTATAATAAGTGATCTGTATAAAGGAGTATGAAGGAGATTAAGATTAGCAGCGACGAAATGGCTAGAAACCCCTATTCCTATTCTCAGATTACACAGAGTATTTCTAACCTGTTGAATATGCTTGCGTGATCTGCTTCGGGAACGTGTCTCCATGCTCAAACTGGCCATGATTCCCACTTCGGATTTATCGCCACAGGCAATCACAATGCCCTGTCCACGCCCCTTTGTCACATGGCTGCAGGCAAAGCCCACATTCCTAGCGGACCATTTATTGCGATGCGTAAACTCGGGATCAATTAGGACAGAGGCGGAGTATCCGGTGAGGGCCACGTTGTCCACCTCCAAGGCATGTGATTCAAAGAATCGGACATCGGCCGCTATGCGTTCGCCATATGCGATCTGTAATATATCCCCAACGACAACGTTTTTGGCTCTTATAATCTGGTTACGGCCATCTCGGAGGACCGTGCAATACATGGGCATTAGGTTATTAAAAGCCAGCGCAACTGCATAATCGTCGTTGGCCTGGATCTGACGAAAGTAGCCCACGGCTAAAAATAACATGACGAAAATGATTCCAATTACGCAAAACTCATGAGCGATGTCCGTTTCCGTTGGCGATTGCAGCTCTATGTAGTACAGCAGGAAGCATCCAATAATATCCACCAATATTATCCGACCAGTGCCATAGAAACAGTTTCTCAAATAACTGCGAGTTCTCGATTCTGGCCTAAGCAATGTGAACTTGTTTTTGCCATGTAAAATTAGGCGTTGGTTTGCCGTTGCTGTTGTTAGTCCCTACAAATTTGGATTATTTTTTACAGTGTTCCAATTTTTAGAGACTTACTTCTGTGGCAGAGGATTGCAGCTCTTCACATAATTTGACAAAATCTACAAGGTGCCAATCCATCTGTCGAATTGTATGCAATTTATGGATCGTTGATGTAAATCAGATTTAAGTTCAAATACTTTGCAACTGAACCTAGATTTCAAGTGGTAAATTGAATTATTATTGCAGGACTGCTATTTATATATATATATATATATATATTGAACTGGGTTGCATGGAAAATTGTGGCACCTCTTATTGTTATATCTACACGTATATTTTAGCAAGTGAGCACGTATAAAATCGATATGACATTGTTTTTCAAAATCAGCAATAATCGTAAAATATTTTCCAATGTTGGCACATAAAGTGCCGGATGCGACATCTGTATCCTTTGGCCTTGTTTTGCGTTTGTGTTCTTATTATTGTCATTCAGGACGAGAATGAGGCCACATCGTGCCGTCAATTGGAAAAACAAGCTGAAATGTACCTCAGAGAGAAGTTGGCTTTTCCATGAAATTGATATTGCCTGTTGGTTTGCGTCGTGCTTTATTGCCACATTTAATAAGCCATTAAAATTTTGATTGCCGCAATGTGAACACACACACATAAAATATGCATTTGTAAGCATATGTATCCTTATAAGGACACATGTACACAGTACACGGTACATAGTTCAACTTATTAAGTGGTGCATTTACATTTTACATGAATTTCAATCATAAATCGTGTTTTCAAATTTAATCGGGATGCCAAACACATATACATATATATATACGGACTTGATCTTTGGCAGATATAGCAATCTATAGTTTAGATTGAGTTTTGAATCCAAAAAAGTTGAAGCAAGCCTTGCAACACAAAGTTGAAAATGTAGCAACTTTCGTTTATTGAACTCGAAATTAGTTTAGCTAGGAATAATTTTGAAAAACAATATTTACGAGAAACGCATAAGAATCGATACTTTTAGCCACAGTTTGAAATTTACAAGTGTTTCTCAAGTGTTTTAATGAGTTTTTGATTGTCAAATAATTATGAAAGTCGTAAATTTAATTTTCTTCATCGCAGGCACGCTGCTCTCCTCCAGTCATGCCGCAGATCCAGAGTGTAAGTCGACTATATATATATATATGACAACTTGAATGGAATAACTGCGGACCTCAACTGTAGATAAGGTATTTTGCCACTGGGATACTGAGTCGAACAATCGGTGGTCCCTTAGCGCCTTCAGTTTATACTCGATTGACACAAATCTCTGCAACCATATTGTTTTTGGCTCCACCACAAGTTTGGACCCAAAGGGATCCGGTGAATTAAGCATTAGCAACGAGGAATTGCTTGTAAAAAATGGTGAGCAGTATTTGAAAAATATCCAAGTAAAAGTTATATATTTGAAATATATCAGGACTCTTGGAGCAAATCGTGAATATGAAACGTGATAATATTAAGACAATTCTCTCCGTTGGCGGTGGGAAGGCTCAATCGAAGATGTTCTCCAAGATGGCAGCGGATGTGGAGCAGCGCGATAAGTTCTATGCATCGCTTATCAAGTTCCTCTACAAATGGGAATTCAATGGCATCCTCATCGACTGGGAGTACCCAATGCAGCACGATCGCAATAACTTTGCCATCTTACTGAAGGAGCTCCAAATAATGTAAGCAACAAAACACTGAAAAAAATGCGATAATATTTTGAATATCCTTGCCCTAAAGTCTACATGAGCATCACCTTATGCTCATGGTTGTGGTTTCCGCCCGCTTGGATGCAGTGACTCTGGCCGCCTATGACATTGCCCAAATAGCAGAGAATGCTGATTATATTGTCCTAAATACCCATGATGCCCTCGATCCGTATAGCCGTCAACTTAATTACAACGCACCGCTTTATGGCAATGGCAGCCGAAGTGTGGAGCGCAGTGTCCTCCACTGGGTGAAGCACGGCAAGAAACCAGCGAAGCTACTGCTTGGTTTGCCGCTCTTTGTGCACACCTACACCCTGGACGAACTGAGCAATTCGATGGTGGGCGCTGCAAGCAAGGGACCTGGTCGCCAGCATGAGTATTCCAGCCGGCCGGGATTCATGACCGTTGGTGAGTTCTGCCTGCAGGCATCCAAGTGGGACAAGAAATACGACAAGCTGGCCGAGGTGCCCTATGCCTACAGCGATGACCAATGGGCTAGCTATGAGAATGGACGCAGCCTCAGTGCAAAGTTGCATCTAGCGATGAAACATGGTTTGGGTGGCGCCATGGCCTGGTCCATCGATGCCGACGACTTCGAGGGTAGATGCGGTGAACGCTTTGGACTGCTACGAGTGATCATCGCCTTAATTGGCGATCCGAAAACGCTCACCACTCTGGCGCCCACGACTGAAGGCTTCGGCCTGTGTCCACAGGATGGATTCTTTAGGCATCCATGGGACTGTCAGCTGTATCACGAGTGTCGTCATGCTCAACGCACCGACTATGAATGCCTTGCTGGTGACTATTTTGATGAGGAGCATGCTCAGTGCCGGCCCTCGCAGCAAGTGAAATGCAATCAGAACTTTGTCACCTGGCGACCAGGCGATGCTGGCTACAACTATCGCAACCTGCCACTGAATCTGAAGATTGTCCAGTGAACACCTACCAATATTGATAGACATAAATAAAATTTTTCGTGTAAATTGGATTTCAGCATTTTACTAGATCGACATAGTTGCAGCTGTTCGAGCTATAGTCGAAGAGGAGACCTGTGGGACAATCGAACTTAAAAGTGGAGCCAGCATTGCAGTAGTAGAACTTGGAACAGTTGTGCGCATCTCGCACATAACCCACATCTGAGGGGCAACTATAATCTTCGACTTCGCTTTGTCGTTCTGTGTTCACCAGGCCTGTTGGGGTCTCCCTGTCAAAGAGCACCCGATTGATTTCGCGCAGCAGGGTATAACGAGTCTGGTTGCCACCGCAGCTGCCTCGAAAATCATCGGATTCAAGTGACCAGATCATAATGCCGCCTAGTTTCTGCTCCATCGCATACTGTGCTTTCAGTTGCAGGCTGCGCCCGTTCTCGTAGCCCACCCACTGGCGATCTTTGTATGCGTAGGGCACCTGCTGCTCTGCGTCCCACTCCTGCGTCCACTGCTCCTTTTCTATTAGGCCACACAACTCGTTGTAGCCCAGGACACCTGGCTCCCTCGAGAATGGTCCCGCAATGCCGCGACCAATGTGTGCAGCTCCTGGCAGGTGATCCTCGGCGGTGGCCAGGGTAAAGGTGCGTCCATAAAACGGCACGCCGAGATGCAGTTTTTCTGGCGGTGCTCCCGCACCTAACCAATATTTTATAACGGCATCCACGTTCAGCTGGAGCTCCCGTTTCGTTGCATCTTTTGGTCCAGCGTAGAGGGGCGCATTTATGCCAACAGTCGCATCCCACGAACCGTGTAGATCATAGGCCATAACGTTAATCAAATCCAGATACTGCGATATGGCGGGTATATCATAGGACACCTCAGCCGAAAACTCAGCTGATCCCACGGCAGCGCTAAGCATGTAGCCAAAGGGATCCAGTCCCTCCTTCAGCTCCTTGAGCAGTATTATGTAATTCTCGCGGTCATTACTCTCAGAGGACTTGTGACGCTGTCCAGGATATTCCCAGTCCAAGTCGAGTCCATCGAAGCCATGACGCTGCATAAACTGGACAATCTGCTCGATGAAGCGAGCACGTTTCTCCGCATCGCTGGCCACAATCGAGAAGTGCTGTGAGCCCTCATTCCAACCGCCAACAGCAACAAGTGTTTTCAGAGTCGGATTCTTCAATTTGAGCGCATTGAATTTCTTAATATTGCCACGGCCACCATTATCCTCCAGATCCAGATAGGGATCAATGACGCGCAGCTCGCCAGTCTGATTGATGCCGAGGAAAGCGTATACCAAGTGAGTGCACAGAAACGGATCAATGTCCTCCACACCAAACTTGCCCTCACCAGGCCGATAAACGCTCCACGTTCCCTGATAGCAAACAACGTGCTCTGGAAGTGAACATATAAATTAATATTTAATATATATTATAAGTTAGACCAAGTACTTACTTTCTGGCTCCGCTGCTCCTGCAACTGCATTAAGCAGCATTGCTATTATTAGTAATATTAAAGACATCATTTCAAGCGAATCTTTTGGAAGCTTTGTTCATAATTCAACTTGATGGCCGCCTTTTATACGTTTTACAATATCAACAAGATACTCGCGTTAAGTGCAAGATGTTGTAAACTAAAAACGATTGTATACATGGTTATTATTATGTACTTAAGAATGCTACAACAACGTAGCAATAAATATAATCGATGTGTTTATTCTTGCACCAACAGCAAGGCAAATACAATATTGATGACCTAAGACAACGACAAGGCAGTTACACGATTTGAAGGCCAAACCGCCAAGCTGGTAAGTGTGACCAGCCGCTGATGACGCTAAAATGCTGCATTTAAAACTTTTTCAGCTTAGACAGCTGATTGTTGCGACGCAAAGCCATTTTACGCAAGCGACGCCAATACTGTTTGGTATCGGGGTCTAGCTCATCCAGCGGCACAATCCGATCTGTGTTGAGCGTCCACAGCCAGTCAGGGTATTCGGCGTCCGGTTTGAGCTGCAAGAACAGAGAACATTTAATGATCATGGTCCTGAAATGCGCGGATCAGACTCACTTTGATGTCCTCGCCAGTTTTCATATAGTTGCTGCCACACACATAGTTTACCAGTTTATTGGCATCCGTTTCGACGGGTATTATCTTCTTCTCCATTATGGGTCCCAGCTTGCCGATCTTCTTCTTTTTGCCCGCTAATAACGAATAAAAATGTTTACACACCGGCCACATTTCTACACACATTTTTGGATTCACCTGTTCCCACAGCCGCCGGCTTGACAGCATAACAGCGCGCAGCTGTTGTTGTTGCTGTTGTTGTTAGACGCTGTCGCATCAAATTAAATGCCAATGTTAAATTGTTCATTTTTGTGTTGGCTTTGCATTAAACTTCAATATTAATTGTATTTATATTACAGTTTCATTGTATTTAAGGGAAAAATGAACGTCGTTCACACGGTTGTTGTATAACAGAACACCAATGTGCAAACGGTCACACGTGCGAAAACCTATCGAAATCAACGCTGAACCGGCAAACAATTCGATAACAAAATTATAAAAGTCAACAGCAAATGCAATTGAATGCACTAAAATGCCGACAATAAAACTGCGACTGCCATCGAATCGAACGCTTGGCAATATTTGCGTCTATGGCGCCGTCATCTCCATTTCGGCTGTGATGTACATGCGATGGCGGCTCGAGGATCGTGTCCGCTCCACCGAATACTATAAATTGGCCCTGCAAACACTGCGCCAACACAAGGGTAAAATTCGTAAAACTTCAATGAAAATGTAAACAAATACGGATATTTATATTGCATTTTTTTTAGGAGCTATCGGACTGCTGGGCGAGCCCATTAAGGAATCCGGTTTTGACATGTCCAATGTAAGTAACACTTGTGATGCGAACCAGGCACAATTCGAGATTTCGGTGCGTGGACCCAAGGACAAGGGCACGGTCTTCTTCTGGGCCACAAATAAGCTGGAGAGTGGGTGGCTCATCGATAGACTGGAGCTGGAGACAAAACAGCATCCTAACAAGCGATTTCTGCTCAAAAAGCCAAATGACTCAGCATCACCTACAGATCCCGAGTACCAGCAGCAAAATGCCACAGAATTACCAACAGGGGATCGGAATTTTCCAGCCCAGCAATATCCAAAGCCAATACCATTGCACCAGCCGGACGAACCTATGCCATATGTCCACACGGCGGATGGTGGTCGCATGGGCTAAAATAAAAATAGCTGTTGAAATTTGTTTAATTTATTTTCATTAAATTTGACTATGCAAGCATTCTTAAACTTGTAAAATATTCATTGTTAGTATAAAAAAAAACGTTCACAATACAAAACCAAAGTCTTTTTGTTGCCAAACACAAAGAACGTTTTCATTTGCCGTTTATGTTTGTTTTTTTAGTAGCTGTTGAGTTAATTAAATTATTGTTCGTTTTTTAATAAAAGTGTATTTATCGTTATTTGTTTTTGTTTGTTTTGTTTATACTGTTATTTGTTTGCAAGGTGCTGTCTCACTTAAGATTTAGTCAGCTGATGATGCCAGCTCTTCTAAATTTATAATACATTATTTTGAAGGTGCATGCATTCCATTATTATTATTATCATAATTAATATTATTATTATTATTGTTTTCGTATTAAAAACATGCGCTTAATTAAACGATAAAGGCGACTGTTGGCGGCGATTGTGACTGTAAAATGCAGATGCAATCAACCAAGTTGAATTGATTTCATAGTAGATTTCTGCATATATATATATATATATCTATATATCCACTTTCATCGTAATATATATATAACAGATAAGAAATGTATGCATGTGTTCTATATATATGTATATATGTATGTGTGTGTGTGTTTATATATATATATAAAAAGAATAAGCAAATCAAAGACAATTATTATTACACAAGCGCCAAACATTTAACGATCGTAAATAGTGTTTTTCTTATGGTTCCGCGATCGGTGATCATTATTTCTCTCGCTTTGTTATCGCAAGTGGAAGACTGTTGGGTCTCTTGGGCAACGGAGATGCTGGCGTGCCACATCCACATCCACCTCCTACTCCGGCTCCGGCTTCCGCTTGCTGCTCCTGTTCTTATTGCGTCTTCAGCTCCTTGCCAATGCTGTACGAGACAATTTTACTCCAATCGATCTTGGTGCGAGTGATGGGCAATTGTCGTCGCATCGCCTTGAACGTGGTATCCGACATCGTCTGATAGTTCTCCGAAATGGCCAACTGGTACTCATTCTCGGCCTCCTCAATCACCCGGATGACCTCATTGGCCAACTGCTGTTCGTTGGACACAACGACACTATCGCGACAATCCTTGGACGAGACCAGCTGGACATTGCCATCCTCATAGTAGTGCACTTGGACCTTCAGCACACCCTTCAGCTCCGCTGTGCCGCTGCCCGGCTGGAAGCTAATGTGCCACTGCGAACGCCACCGGCCATTCCAATAGTTCTTCGGCTGGAACTGATGATCCTCAATGCAAATAGTCAGCGTCACCTGATTGCCCTGCGAATTGCCAAACACCGAGCTGACCTGATAAGGAATCAAAATACATATAAATAAATTAAATTTAAATTTACGTATATTGATTAACTTACGCCATGTCGATAGTGATTGGCTGTATATGCAAGCGCTGCGAGATCGAGAGCAGCGCGCCACGTTTCCGCATTGGCATCGGCCTCCATATCCTGATAGTCTGACGCCTCTTTGCGTAGATGATCGTATTTGAAGGATTGCTTTGTGCGAGGATCATAGAAGCGACCGTTGCCTGCAAAATAAAACAAACAAAAAATCCATATCAGTAAATGAGAAATGATAATAAATAAAATTGATAAGCGTGTGCAATTCGATATCATTATGGAAATATCTATTATATCCGACTCTCGAATACTTTATATACAATATGTGCATTTTTTATTGAATATATATATATATATATAACAATAATAATTGCACTTAAATACCCCCAGAAATCTTATAAATTATTTTTAATTTCAATTTAATATTATTTTTTGGCACAAATTACTAATTTCTAATTTTTAGTATTCCAAATAAAACAAATTTTTAATTTTAATTCGATTTTCGATCAAAAACATTCTCCACAATTTCTAGGTAGATTTCCTAAAGCATATAGTAATCTCTAATATCTAATCTAGAATATAAGATTAAATTTTAATAGAATCTGAATTTTTTTAAATTTAAACTTTGGTTTTTGAATTTTGTCAATCAAATCGAAGGCAACCCTGCAAGTCATAGTGCATTTGTGCGTAGAGTATTCAAGTTTGTTTTTAGTTTGTCTATTTATGCCCATTTATGGTAAACGTCACAAAATCAAAATCGAACCGAGGCAACTCTAAACTCCCCCTCCCACCCATCGCCAGCTGGTGAATAACTGTTGTTGGCATACGCACCCAAATCGTTATATTCGGAGATGATCGCATTGTGTTCGCTGCCCTCAACGCGAACTGGCGTCAACTGGTCCTTGTTGTATTGGGAGAAGGCGTGGCTGGCGCCATCCTTAAGCAGCCCATCGTTTTTCAGCAGTTCGCGTACATCGTTGAACACCTCGTTGAATTCGCCGGGCGGCGCATGCAATATAAAATCGGACACAATGCGCACCTTTTCCGTGTCTGTAATCTGTGTTTGTTCCATATTTCTATTTTTATTTTATTATTATTATTATTGTGATTAATTCGTTGGGTGATTCACGACTGATTTTTGGGGCAGTGTTTGGGTTTTCTCGCTGCTGCTGCTGTTGTAGTTTAGCTTTAGTTATCGAAACTTTAAGTATTTATTGTGTGTTTCGCACATGTGCTTTTGCTTTTATTTAGTTGTAGTTCATTGATTTTTTAGTAATATAAAAGCTAATCCGGCCTTTTTTCTTTTCGTTTTCAACCAATTAATTAGAAGACAATGAACGATGACGATGACACTCTTTTTTCGCTTAGTATTTTTTTTTTGTTAGTATATTTGCTGGCCACTCTGATCAGGGCTGCCAAAACTATCGAGCACTTAGGATAGATCGCCAAGAAAATATGCCGAAAATAAAGCACGAAAACAACCACATTTTAAATTAACTGTTGAGGATAATGATGGGAGTAAATGTTTATTAATAGTCTAATCAGCTCGATATAATCGATTCAGCTCTACATGCTCTGAGGCATTTAAATCATATGTGCCCATGATGTTTCAAAATTCATTTAGCAACAGTTAGTTGTAGATGAGGCTGAAGTTGTTGAAAAAATTATCAAATTCCCGAATTTCAAATTAAACATAGATACATCTCTCCGATAAAAGGCTACAACCTCAGCACTGACTATCGTATGTATCGATATCTTAATTCCGAATTTCCTTTGCGTTGCTATTCCACCACAAAATTATTTAGACATCGATATTTCGTTCAATAATACAACTTGTGTGCTCAACCAATTCAACCAATTATTAAAATTTCTCGCGCAAACTTTACACGCAAAATTTAGGAAATTGGATTATACAAGTACTATTTGAATTTAAGCGGCTTAAGCAGTCGTTAAGATACATAGATGTTAACCGATTCGTAGGAGACTGTTAATTAGCATTAACGATTACGGACTTCCCCTCTCAAAATTATGGCGATATCTATTCGATAAATCTGGACGATTTGCCGCTTTACTCGCTTCTCATAGGGTTGTCGCTCGCTCACACGTCGCGCACTCGCCGCTCATTCTGTCTGTTGCTGTTGAATTGTGCGGTTGTTCGTGCGGATACTCGTGCGTATTACGCGGGAATTGTTGTTTTAACCGTTGCTTTCAAACACGATCGTGACGCTCTCTGTTGTTGTGTGTTGTGAATAAAAATTGTAACAAAACAAAAATACCGAGAAAAAAACCGACTGAATTCAAGTGCTGTTAACACAATTCAACGAATCGAAACGTGATTGTGACTTGCAAACGTCACTAAAAACCGACAACAAAAGTGCCTTTGTACTCACGCAGACACACATACTTGCATGTATGTGTGTTGGTAACAAATCCAACGCTCTTAAGCACTCACACATCCATACACACACCAGCGCAGAGAGTGTATGTGTGTGAAACCACTTTTTACCTGGATTTACCTGTTTGTGCTAGTGAAATAAGCCGCAGAAGCAGCGAACAAAGCGCACTTCGCGAATGAATAGCAGAGCAAAGCAGAATTCAAACAAGTGAAAGAATCAAAACGAAATTAAATTAAATCACACACACATATATATAAATACACACATTTATATATCCACATAAATTAATTGATTTGGTTTGGTTCGGTTTGTAATTGTTGTAGTATTTGTGTTTGGCATCGGTTGCCATGAAAATGCAGTCTAAACAAACTGCGAAGACACACACAAACAAACAAATACTTGTGAGTTGAGTTGCGTTACATTTTGAGGTGAATTAACAGAGTGGGAGAGAGAGAGAAAGTGCGCGCGAGAGAACGAAAGAGAGCGAGCGATAAAGAGCGCAAGTTCAATAGAAAACGTAACGTGAACCTGCGATCATATCACACACGCACACACACACACATGCAACGATCAAATACCAATAGAAAAAATACTGGGTGATTCATAATAAAAAACAAGCGATGAATTCAACTACGTGAACGTTACAAAGCCCCCACACCCCCTTCTTCCGCCTCTTTGCGCCAGTGTGTAAACAGAAAGTAATGCAACAAAATGTCGTTACAAAGCAACAACAAGAACAACAAAAATAATAAAAATAAAATTAATAATAATAATATAAATGCGAATCCCGCTCAACAACAGCCGCATCAGCAGCACAAGCGAAAATGTCGCCGGCAAACAAGAACAACGGCAACAACAACAAATCGCACCTGCCCACTATTGCAAAGCCCACTGTTGGCATTAGGCTTAATAATCCTGCTACACACAATTCCCGCCCCCGATGCCCTCGTCTCCAGTTCGAGTCCGTTGCGATACGATAGTTTTGCGGGCGATAATCGAAAGCCCGCCTTCAAAAACTGTGCGGAATATGCGCCATCCGTCAAGGAGGAACAGCCGGAGAATACGTACGTGTTCACCGTGCAGGCAGTGGATCCGGATCCGAATCAGGAGATAACGTACAGTCTCGTTCAGTCCGCCTTCGATCGACCCAAATTTGTGATTCATCCCAATTCGGGTGTTATTATGACTGCACACACTTTCGACCGGGACGAACCCATCCACGAGAAGTTCGTTTTTGTTACGGTGCAGGCGACGGACAATGGACTGCCTCCGCTGGACGATGTGTGCACCTTCAATGTGACCATCGAGGATATCAACGATAATCCGCCCGTTTTCAACAAGGCGCGCTACGACGAATCCATGTCCGAGAATACCATTGTAAGTACTCCCAATCCCTTTATTTTATATATCTTTCTGTTGCGGGTCAAATGCGTGGACCTCGGATTACTGCCGTTTGACCTGCTCGGAGAGCTCATCTCTCGGTGATGTCATATTTAATTCTCGGTCTAAAATAGTTGGCAGAATTTCTATGACTTTTTTTTACCTGAAAGACAAAAATATATTTTTGTGATTTATTTAGCAACGGTACACTGCTAGAATAGAAATTCTGTAATTAATACACTCAGAAAACAGACCGACTGAAAACTAGAAAGTTTTTCTTAAATTAAAAGTATAAATGCAAAAATTAACTCTATTTGTGATGAACAAATGTATATATACATTTAAAAAGTATAGCAACATGTATATATGTATATTATATAATATATAATAATGTATGTAAAGTAGCTCCGCGATATTAATTGTCGGGGCCTCTCAGCAACTGAAACTAGTCCCCCGCACGCCACACAACACACAAATAGTTAGTTAGTTGATTCAGTTTTTCAGACAGACTCGAGACTCGTTTGGCAGCTTTCATGAACTGCAACAGATAAAAATAGAGATAGAGATACAGATAGAGATGCAGATAGAGATAGAGATAGAGAGGTTCAAGGGGCTTCAAGGTTTCGCGATTGACTCATCGACTCCAACGAGTGCGAACAATGAACTCAACCTCTGGCCAAAATGGAGACCAGCTTTTCCAGTTGAACGCACAACTCCCACGCCACAATCCCAATCGCATTGCACAAATGGTTAAAGGCAGGCATAGGAGGACTACAGGCTAAACAAGCAAGTTAGCAAACAAATTTAGCCAGTTTCAAAGTTTAATTTGTGTTTCGACAACTATTATATATTAATAGTGATGGTATACCTATTATGCTTAAACCTTGAACTAGTCTTATGAGTTCCTCTATTATATATATTTACAGCTATTCTGTTTTGTCTGCTATTATTGATTTTTGCAAATTGTGTTCGACTCATTTAACTAGCTAGAATTAACTGATGCAAAGCGAATACAGTGGTCGCATTCCGATATTATGGTCAATGAATAGTCCAACTCAGTTCGTAACTCATTTTAGATATATATTTCTTAGTTAGGTTTATGATAGATATCTAATCTAATAAAAAATAAATCAATATATTTTTCAAATTAGTATTAGAGCAAAGCAACCACAGTTGTTGCACTCTGCACTACTGCATTTCCACTGCATTTGTCGAGGGATTTCGGCTGCTCGTTGGACTGTTTTCCGGTCAAGAGGTTTCAGTGCAGTTTGACGCCTTGAACTGTCCAGTGAAACGAATTTATCAGAACTTAATCAAACTGCTAAAAACAATGTGCATATTTGTGTACTGGCTTCAACTGAGAAAGGAATGTATTTTAGTTATTTAATTATACAAAACTAAAAACGAATATTAAATAAATAGTTTCAGAGCTTACATAATCAATTGCTTAGTGCAAAAATCAATCAAGCAATGAATATTTTTGTGTGTTTTTTGCTTAGTGGTTTTTTAGGGTGTTTTTTTATACTGAATTTCGAATCGAATTTTCTGCTTTTTTTTTTACTTACAGCTCGACGCTGTCGTCATGTCGATCAGTGCGAGCGACTTTGATGATCGCAACAACAGCATTGTGGAGTACGAGATATTGAGGGAGCGTGACTTCCAATACTTCCGCATCGATAAGGAATCGGGCATTATCTATCTGCATCGGCCGATCGATCGACGACCCGGCCAGACATATACAATAAATGTGCGCGCCTATAATATTGTGCCAGATCCGTTGCAGGAGGCGCACATCGAGGTGCGAATCCGTGTCGTGGAGTCATCGATAAAGCCACCCTCATTTGTCGATCCCATTGACGAACCGATCTACCTTAAGGAGGATCTCAAGAATTTCTCGCAACCGATTGCCACGCTGCGAGCCGTTTCCAATATGCCCGACAAACCGGAGGTGATCTTTGAGCTGATCACGGGTCGAACGGAGCCGACGAACAATAAGAATACGTTTGTGTTCAATCAGATTGGCAACGAGGTGACCATCAAGCTGGGCAAGATGCTCGACTACGAGGCCATCACGGATTACACGCTGACGATGAGTGTGCGCAACACATTCGAATTGGCCACCGAGCATCAGATCAAGATCAAAGTGGAGGACGTCAACGATAATATTCCCTTCTTTACGGAAGTCAAATCGGGTACAATATTGGAGAATGAACCACCCGGCACACCAGTGATGCAGGTGCGAGCCTTCGACATGGATGGAACACCAGCGAATAATATCATCACATTCGAGTTGGCTGATAATACGGATTACTTTGCCATTGATCCGCAGACGGGCAACATTACGGCGCTGACCACATTCGATCGCGAGGAACGCGATTTTTACAATGTGAAAGTGAGTGCAACGGATAATTCGCCGTCGAGTCTTTTCAACAACGGGGATCACAATCATGGCTATCAGGTGTTCCGCATCTCCATTGGCGACAAGAACGATCACAAGCCGCATTTCCAACAGACGACGTATCTGGCGGATAAGTTGCTCGAGGATGCGAATACCAATTACGAGGTGATCGAGGTGAAGGCGGAGGATGAGGACAATGCCTCTCAAATTGTGTACAGCATCGAGAGTGGCAATGTGGGCGATGCCTTCAAGATTGGCCTGAAAACGGGCAAGATTACGGTTAATCAGCGACTCGACTACGAAACAATCACGGAATATGAACTGAAAGTGCGTGCTTTTGATGGCATCTACGATGATTATGCAACGGTTGTCGTGAAGATCGAGGATGTCAACGATAATCCGCCGCTGTTCAAGAAGGAATACAGCATCACGATTCAGGAGGGACCCGTGCAATCGAACGAATGCATTCTGATCATTGAGGCATATGATCCGGATATCAAGGATCGCACTGCAGATCAGCACATAACATACTCAATCGTCAAGGAGGATCACAAGCGACTGCTGACCATCGATAATAGCGGTTGTCTGCGTCTCATTCAGCCCCTCGATCGTGATCCGCCCAACGGGCACAAGAGCTGGCAGGTGCTAATCTCGGCCAGCGATCAGGATGGCGTTGGCACCACCCTCAAGTCGGTGAAGCCCGTGATTATCACACTGGAGGATATCAATGATAATGCACCGTTCCTCATCAATCAGATGCCGGTCATCTGGCAGGAGAATCGCAATCCCGGCCAGGTCGTTCAGCTGCTGGCCAATGACTACGATGAGCCCCAGAATGGACCACCCTTCACGTTTGGCATCGACAGCGATGCCTCGCCCGACATCAAAACGAAGTTCAGCATCGACAACGATTATTTGTTTGCCAACGTTCAATTCGATCGGGAAATGCAAAAGGAATACTTTATACCCATAAGGATCAGTGATGCGGGCATTCCCAAGCAGAGCTCGGTGAGCATTCTCCATCTGATTATCGGGGATGTCAACGATAATGCCATGTCGGAGGGTTCATCCCGGATCTTTATGTACAACTATAAGGGCGAGGCACCCGACACGGATATTGGACGCGTCTTTGTCGATGATGACGACGATTGGGATCTGGATGACAAGCACTTTCAGTGGAAGAGCGGCATTCCACACGAACAGTTCCGTTTGAATCCCAGCACAGGAATGATCACCATACTTGAGGGCACCGGCGAGGGAGAATACATGCTGGAGTTCACTGTGACCGAGGATTCAACGCTAATCCCTCGACACTCTGTGGATGCTGATGTGACTGTGGTGGTGCATGAGTTGCCCGAGGAGGCAGTGGATAGGAGTGGCAGCATTCGTTTCTACAACATCACCAAGGAGGAGTTCATCAGTGTGCCGCGAGATGTGCTCGCAGATGACGCCTTCTCGATCAAGGATCGATTGCAGCACTCGCTGGCCAAACTCTTCAACACATCCGTTTCGAATGTGGACATTTTCACGGTGCTCCAGAATGAGAATCGTACACTGGACGTGCGCTATTCGGCCCACGGTTCACCCTACTATGCGCCGGAGAAGCTCAACGGGATGGTGGCGCAGACACAGCAACGGCTCGAGAACGAATTGGATCTGCAGATGCTTATGGTCAATATTGATGAGTGTCTGATTGAGCGCCTCAAGTGCGAGAGTTCCTGCACCAATGAGCTGCACAAGAGCTCCGTGCCCTACATGATCTACTCCAACACCAGCTCCTTTGTCGGCGTCAATGCCTTTGTTCAGGCGCAGTGCGTTTGTGATGCACTGCCTCCGATCTCGCCCTGTCTCAATGGGGGTTCCCGTCGCTATGGCGAGAATGATGCATGCGATTGCATCGATGGTTTTACGGGTCCTCACTGCGAACTCGTCTCTGTTGGCTTCTATGGCAATGGGTATGCCTTCTATGAGCCCATCTCGGCGTGCGACAACACCCGCATCAGTCTGGAGATTGCCCCACAACACGAACAGGGTTTGATCATGTATTTGGGCCCACTGAACTACAATCCGCTGTTGCCGCTGACCGACTTCCTCTCGCTGGAACTGGACAAGGGTTATCCGGTGCTCAGTGTGGATTACGGATCGGGCATGGTGCGCATCAAGCATCAGCATATCCAATTGCAGCCGGGTCGATCCTATCAACTGGACATTATACTGCAGCGGGCAAGCATCGAGATGACCGTGGACAATTGTCGTCTCTCCACCTGCATGAGTCTGGGTGCACCCCAAGGACCCAATGAGTTCCTCAACGTCAACTCACCCCTGCAGCTGGGCGGTACTCCCGTGGATCTGGCGCAATTGGGCCGTCAACTCAACTGGACGCATACACCAAATCAGCAGGGCTTCTTCGGCTGTGTCCGCAATCTGACGATCAATGAGCGCACCTACAATCTGGGCATGCCCTCGCTCTCCCGCAACATTGACAGCGGTTGCCAGCGGGCGGTGGCTGTTGCCGTTAGCTTTGGCATCGATAGAAACTTCATCATAGCGATCATCACATGCATCGCACTGCTGCTGATCATCCTGCTTGCGGTGGTGGTGCAGAAGAAACAGAAGAATGGCTGGCACGAGAAGGATATCGATGATATACGCGAGACGATCATCAACTATGAGGATGAGGGTGGCGGCGAACGGGACACCGACTATGATCTGAATGTGCTGCGCACCCAGCCCTTCTACGAGGAGAAACTGTATAAGGATCCGCATGCGTTGCATGCTGCTGCGGGCATGCGGGATCCGAATGATATACCCGATATTGGTGACTTCCTCGGTGGGAAGAAGGAGAACTGTGACAGGGACACGGGCGCCAACACCGTGGACGATGTACGGCATTATGCGTATGAGGGCGATGGCAACTCCGATGGCAGTTTGTCCAGCTTGGCCTCGTGCACCGACGATGGTGATCTCAATTTCGACTATCTGTCCAATTTCGGGCCACGATTCCGCAAACTTGCCGATATGTACGGCGAGGAGCCCTCCGACACCGATTCCAATGTGGACGACGATCAGGGCTGGCGCATTTGAACAGAACAGAAATACAACAACAACAAAAAAACAAAAAACAAATACAAAAAACGAGTACGTAGATAGCGAGTACGAAATCGAAAAGACTTTTTTACGCTAAGTAGGCAGGAGAAGGATGAGGAGTAGGAGTGGGAGTAGGCTTGGCGCCCGGAACATCGGTACGCCGGCTTAGCCGGAACGTATCCAAATCAAGGGTGTCCATGCGCTCCTGGGAGGAAGACATTGCAAATATATATAGATTTTTACTATTGTCGAGGCGCATTGCAAGGGAGCATTTAGTAGGAACACTTTTTTCATTTGTAATCGCAAAAAAGTGATCTTGATCTTACGTAAAAACTAAAAAAAAGAAAACACACAAAAACAATATGAAAATGGAAAATCAAAATCCAAGTTTAGTTTTAGCAAAAGCAATTGCGAACAAATCAAATTGTTTTCTGTATTTTTTGATGGAAGAAGAGTACATTCAAAATCCATACACACTGATCAGATAGATATATTTAATTTAACAATTATATATATATATGTATGTGTATTTAACAAAATCAAAATTTTCAACAAATATTCCTACGACATATATATTTAACAGTGCATTTGATTTGCATATTCCCAACAATATATATATATTAAGATTTAGTTCTTAATCTCGATTTAAGTCTATAAGCAAAAATTGTTCAACTACTACAAAAGGCATTTTTCGAAACTTTATATTTAGGCAAAACAAAATATACAAAACAAAAAAGAAAAGTTAAAAAAACTCAATTAAAACACTTCCGTATTAAAATAATATTAATTTAAGACAAGTCGATCTAATTTACATGCAGATATATATATACATATATATAATCAAATCTATCGAATTGAACAGTTTACATAGTTAATCGCTGTAATTACGAATTAATCCAAAATATTTACATCAGAATGTAAGCGTGTGTGTTCCATATATAGAGAAAGAATTCGAAATAAGAATTACAGTTAGTAATCATAAATAATAATAATAAAAATAGAAAACAAAGTTTTATGTGAAAAATGTTTAAATAAATAAATGCGATATTTATTTTTATAAGTCGTTTTTCGTGCAAGAGTCCTACACTAAGCGAATTTTTTACATGCCAACACGCATTATGAATAACTGACAAATTTATTTATATACAAATAAATTTACAAAATCAATACACACACACACACACACACACATACACACAACAATTGTGTACAAACAACAAAAAACAAGAAATATTAAAAAGAAAAGAAAAAAAAAAATCATTTACGCATTTTACATTCTGCGATTTCCCATTCAACAGCATCTCAAATGTGACCCGTGAGAGATAAGCCCAAGGTATGGGAGTAAGTATTTACATATATATATATATATGCCTAGTATATAGGAAGTTCAATCAGTCGACCGACTCTTGACAGGAATGAAATTGTTCATTTTTGAACAAGCTCAACGGCAAAGTCGTGTTGGGAATAGACCTACTTTTATATGTAACACATAAACATAATGTGCACCCCTCCAAAAGATCGATAAGATTGCCAGAAGTCATAGACATACACTTGGCGAAAAACAACATCATTTTCTACATACAAAACTGACACATTTTACAATTATTAACAGTTACTTTTCACTGTGCCAAACATATTGGTTTAGAAATAGTCAGGAATTGGCAGCAGCAGATTGCATTCTTTAGCAGCGCTTTTCTCTCAGTGTACACTCATACAGTGCCATGATAAGTTCAAACTTATGAAAGCTCCAAAATAAACACCGACACAAAATTCTAAACAAATACAGCCCAGCCGAGCACTAAGCAAATGTTTTCTTATAAAGGCACTGTTTACACTGTGGCAAGTAGGAGGGGAGTTGGTTGCGTTTGCATTTAGTTTTGTGTGCCCCAACGTGGACTGCGTTTGCTGTCATTCATTTGGCGTTAGAGGAAAAGCCCCATTATCTTATCAGCGAGTCGCAGTCGAAAGTAGGCCGCCATGTTGCCCCGGCTTCAAAATTGTGTGTGTGAATTGTGAACAAATCGATTGCGGCACGAGCACAAATGGATTACCAGCGAATGAACGAATGAAGCAAGAATATCGAACGGCAGCAATAATTGAGTGCAGTCTGCAGCGAATGCAGGTGCACCAATCAATTGACGGCATTTCTATGTCTACATCTGTTTACGTATATAATTGAGCAACAGGGTCAATTCTGTGAGCTGAGTTTTGAGATCACAATTCCAGCTGCCGTTTCGCTTGATCATCGATTTTCCAACTCAAAACAGCAGAATTTGTATGCAACTGGTTTACATATCTTCCATCATATCGAACATATAGCTTTTTAATTTTTATTATACTTTTACGATTTTTGTAGCGCGATCAAATGCTTTTTATTTTATGTATACTGCTTTTCAATTGATTCGGTAGCCTATAAATTAAAAAACTGCTGCCAATTTGTAAGACTTTGATATCAGTTTACTAAATGCCTCAAAATTTAAAAGTAAATTGAGGGGAAAAAAACACTACGGAATGGTCAAAGTATTCACGGTGTTTGTGGATTGCGGAAGGACCGAAAAATACAACGACAGATGCGTTGCTATCTCGGCCAAATGCCTCTAACAAACACACACAAAAAAGGCGACTACACGTAAAAAAAAAAAACTGCAAAAATTCTGATGAACATGACAAGGTTTTTGGGCTTCAGCAGAAGGCAAAAGAGCCCAGGTAGGCAGTGTGCAGGGCACGCTGGAGAGGAAGCAACAGAAAAAAATGGCTGTTGAGTAATCAAATAACCTTTTTGACTACCTGTCCACTGAGAACTAAGAGCTGTGCGCAGCTGCAGCTGCCGCTCAGGTGTGCCTCTCTGTGTGTGTGTGTGTGCTTGGCTGGCACGGGATTGGGAATGGAATAGAGTCTCGCTGGGATGTTTAGCCAGTGGATTAACATAACAGCCGCAGCGAAAGAAGCATGCAAAGAAGAGCAGAGCAAAAACCGACGCAGAAGCAGAAGCGAAGCGAAAGAAAGGCAAAGCCAAGTTGAGAACGCGGCTCAGAGATGCGGACGGACGAACTACCTGGGACTATCGCAGCTGCTGCAGTTCGAAGGCGAACGTACACACACACACACATACATATATACGAGTTCTTTTGTGTGTGTATTTGTCGGATACACACACGAACTCGCTGTGGCCGTTAACGGAAAAATGAAAGCAAATCTTTGTAACGAACTTGGCCGCCTGCCGCTGAAACCAGTATTTTTTGTTCGAGGTGTGTATCTGTTGAACGTATTTTGTTTCTCTCTTTTTTTTTGTTGTGTGTTCTTGAGTGAAGTTGTAGTTTTTTGAGTGCATTCGCAGTTTGCACTCGTTCTCAGTGTTTTCTTTTTTTCGCTTGTCCGCTCATTCGCCAGCTGCCTGTCAACTTCTTTTCGCCTTTACACAGATTCTTTCATTCTCGCTGTTCCTCCCTCTCTCTCGCTCTCTCGCTGTTTCTTTCGTTAAGCTTGAAGCTTCGAACATGTCACGCACGAAACCATTCCTATTGTTATTGATGGGCACGTCTTGGCGGTTTACTACCTGTTGATGAGGATGCTGCTGCTGGTGCTGCTGCTGCTGCTGCTGCTGTTGCTTCTTGTTTGCTGCTCCTCTCTTCTCTCCCACGACTCGCTTGCTTGTTTCTCTGTTCAGCATAGTCTCTGCTGCTCGCTCATTGCTGCAATTTTGCCTTTTGGTTGCGGCTCGAGATTAATAATAGCCAAGTAGCCAGCCGCACTGACCATTAAGGAATCGGTTGCCCCAGAGCAAAAAACCAACTTACTGAACTTGGCCATTAACACTCGTCCGACTATTCATCACAATTTCAATTATCTTGGCGTAGCCGAGATGCTGACACTGTTCTTCTTCTTCTTCTACTCATATATATCGCATAATGCCCGCTCATTGTTCATAGTTCTAGACACAATAGTTATATTTGTCTAAAATACACATCTGACTTATCTGCATGTTGATTTTATTACTCATTTGGAATCAGCATTGGAGTCTTGAAGATTTCTTTTTGCTTTCTACAGTTGGTTTCCTGGATTTGCTAAATAATACATAATACAACTTAATTTACCTTATCTGTTCCCCTAATATTCCCCATTAATTAAATTGTAAGCCATAAAATTATGATTCTGTATTTCATTTTTCTTTTTTTTTGCTTTTTCATAATTTTTATCGATTTGCCCAAAGTTGATCAGCATTTCAATTACCCAAGACGGGTTCTACTCCTCTTCGATTTCTTCGCGTGCTGCCTCTGCCCCTGCCCTTGGTCTGGAGACGACACTAATAACTCTATGAGGCGAGATACGTGGCTGTTGTATTAAGTCGCCTATTAGTTGGCCAACATGCCAACAGGTAGCCAACAGGCCTCGTCAATAATACAGATCGCTCATAAAGGGAAATTTTCAACTTCAATTTGCTGACTGTTGAGGCCTATTGTATGGTCGTCCACTCGGACGTGCCGTCCTGAGGTTCTCGTCCAGCCACTGCTTAGCCATTCCCGGCACGTACAATACACATATATATATATATATATATAAGTATATATGGACGATATGCAGCAATCGCCAACAAACAACAGGCCATTTTCAATGGACGCAATGCTTTTAAACGTCAAAAATAAAGCGTGGTTTAAGCCGCATTTGGTTTGAGTCATAAAAATATTCATATTTGGTCAAATGAGGCTTTGGATTGGAAAATATAGAAAAAGGTTCGAAGTTGCCTCGTATGACATAAATGATATGGAATGCATTAGAAGTCAAACTCAAAACTTGATTTATATTCACACTACTTTGCCCAAATATTATCATTATTATTCCCCAGTGAAGTACAGACTTTGGAGATATATGTATCCTGACAGTCTTTGCTTTAAAGTATTGCCTTTTTTGGCAAACGTTAAGAAACTTTTGTTTATTTTTAAGAGCGTTTGAAAGCTGTTTGTGGTCTTAACTCTCAATATGTATTTTTTTTTTGCTGCTGTTGTTGTTGCTGGTGTTGCCTTTGTGTGTTTTTTGTTTAGTCTGTTTTGTTGTTAGCTTTAGCGTTAGTTTTCACTTACAAGCGCAAACTGAAGGTGAAAACATGGCAAAACTAGTTTAAGACCATATTTTCTGCTTAAATTGCATTGTGGCCAACTGTTTCAGTTTTCAGTTGCGGCCAGCCAACAAAGCACTGATTTCAAGTAGTGGCAATATCGCAGCACTTTGCACCTGGCCCGTGTCTCTGTCTCTATCTCTGTCTCTCTCTCTGTTTCTGTCTCTGTTTGCGTTTGTGTTTCTGGCTCATTTGCATTCATAGAGTGTGAATTTTTTCACCTTTTTTTTGCATCGACTTACAAAGAATTTGGAATTCCATGAATTGCTTTTGGCCTTAGCTTCTCACTGTCGGACCCTTTTCCCATAACCAAACTGCTGGTTGGTCAACAATTGGCACTTGCGATAGATGCTTTTGGGCAAGAGATGCAAATGCAGCCAGTTGTGCAATTAATATTGCACAAATGCAATAGATATGAATGAATTGAACTACTTTCAACTTGACTGAATAATAACTGAAAACTTGAAGAGTCATATATATATATAGATATAGGAAAGTACATGCCTATAAACATGAAATGAACATTTGCAATTTGTAAATCAATTGCGAAATGTTATACCTTGTTTGTGTGCATTTGTAAGCATGACATAATATCTGACATAATCTACAAATAAATGGTAATAGAAATCAATATGCCAGCTGTCGAGAGTTTTGTTGGCTATAAATGTGCGTTAACAATAGTCGAAATAAATGGGAAGAAATGCACGTGAAGAGTCTGTCGAAAAATGCGGAAACCCACGAAATGCTTTTTGCACCCTCCGTTTTATGCCGTGCCACAAGAATGAGCCCAAAAATAGCGCCAGAGACCGCAGGGTGGAATATATATATATATATATATATATATATATATACATATGTTCTGTATATATATATATGTGCAACTAAAATCGTGGCACACCAAAAACAATGCACTCGCAGCGCAGCTCGAGCGACAACAATAAAATTAAAATGAAACTTCGCTGGAAACCCTACAAGTGAAATATGACCCTAATACAAATTAGAGTCCCCCCACAACACACACACTCACACACTCTCACACACACACACATACACACAAAAGCGCAGTAGCAACCCTCGTCCATAAACAATAATTCATGAACAACAATGCCAAGCCCAAAACAAGCAATATCCAAAATCGAAAGGGCTGCAAATTTATGAGTCTGCTCGAAATCCAGATCAAAGCTGGGAAAAAAAAAACGAATTCGAATTCGAACTCGAATGCGAATCGATTTGCGCATGAGCAGCGATTCACAATGAATGCCCTGTCTTGGCCAGGAAAAGGGAAATTTATTATTTCAATGGGTGCCTCAAAAAAAATATATATAAATGATAATAATCAATTGTTGGCAGTTGTGATAACTGATAAGAGCACCGGATATGTAGGTCGTTAGGTACACACACAGATACACACACACACACACACATATCAGTGTATTTGACAACTGCGAAAAAGATATTGAAATTCCAGGCCAGTTGCCTTTATCTAGATGTCGCCTGTTGAGGGATAAGTGTGTTGCTGATGGTTGTGGTTGTGGATGTGGTTGACAATGTGCACCACTTTGATAAATGCCGCATCGTGACAAGAGCGACGTGCTGCGACGTGCAGCGACGTGCTGCAGTTCAATAGCGGTAAATGACGTGGTTATGGATGGGCAACCCTCAAAGTGAAGGCGATAAGGCACCAACCAAACTCTAAACAAGTAACCAGGTCCAGACAAAGGGAACTTTCAAATGTGCTGCCTGGATTTGAAAGCTTGAAAGAAGGGCTCTTGTATGAGGCATAAAACAATGCCTGACCTGGAAGATACCCTGTATGTCCACTTACATTTCTTCACTTTTCGATCTTTTGGAGATAATGAAATATTTTGAAAAGAATCAAGTTGACTTTGGCTTGCTTAACTTACTATATTTATTTATTTAATTGCTCAACTGACCACGAGTCGAGTAAGAAATTCTTCAAAATCTGTTTCTGTTTCAAATATCATATGCGAAAAGTTTCGTCAACGCTGCAAAAATACAAATACAAAGACTCAAAATGCTGCTTAATGGAGAGAAAAGCAACAAACTGCGACGACAACTGGAAGTAAACAAAATAAAGATATTTGAGACAGCAAAAAGAACAACAAAAAAACAAAAAAGTTAAAAAACTAATAAAAAACAATAAACAGCGAAAACAAATAGAGAAGTCGGCGAATTGAAGCCAGCAGCCAACCAGCGGCATACTCGTTAACGTTGAAGCAGCCTTCATTTCTGGGCGTGGACTTAAGTCTGAGTGGGGCACAACCAAAAAAAAGAAAACCAATGACACAAAAGATTCAGTTTACAGAGTGCATAAGGAGAGCAAATTTGAACGCTTCTAAGGCTGCCTATAAACTGGAACGGAGGCCACACAATGTTTGGCTGGTCAAAGTTCAGAGCAAAAGTATTTAGACTGAAATGAGTAAGTTGCCTCTTTCCATGATGAGTCTGCTGCAAGTTCGATTTTCTTTATTTGTACAGATAAACCCGTGTACCACACAACCAGTCCAACATTCTTCGAAGAGTGTCTTGGAAGCATTTCAATTACCGCAGACCCGTTTTATGAGGCACTTAACCCAGACGGGGCCACACAGCGCGAAATCTCACACCGAATGCTGCCACAGAACATAGATTAACTTGAGTGCATCGACAATGGGGCAGTTTATATAATTGACATACACACACACACACACATGTTGCATGATCTAACAACCGCGAGATGTGTGAAATGCGGCTGGAATTGTTTGAAATACAGTCTTGGACAACGCATCTTTATCTATATCCTTCATTATTTTATTGTTGTTATGTTTTATATAAAGTTATCAATATTAAGAATATGATATATACCATTATATCTGATTCCTCACTCTCTCTGAAAAGATTTTGAGAATAGTTTCAGTTCCTGAAAGATTTTTTATGTGCTAGAATTTGAACACGAAAATCGTGTTTCTACATGTCATCTGGGAATTGAGTTTCTATTGTTAGAGAGAGAGAGAGAGAGAGAGTGAGAGAGAGTGAGAGACTTGAGAATCCATCAGTCATGCGTGCATTGTTCGAATCCGCTTAGTAAATAGCTGCACCACCATCGTTGGTGCCACCACTAAACGTTGCCCAACCACGCAAAACAGACAAATTGCTTTTACATCAGACTTGTTGTAAGCTCTTCTGTCCGTTGCAGTTGCAAGGTACTGAGAAGTGTGTAAGATTTCCATATAATATACACTTTTTATAGTCTTTTCAAAATTTCATACTTATAAAACTATATAACTATATAAATTACCGATTAGTAGTGATGTGAAAAATCTATGTTGCACAATAAGCTTACCTCACTTGTGTGTGCTGCAGATACATATACTATATATCTGCAGCTAACAATAGTTTTTTTTTGTTGCATTTAATTCTCGTTTGGCATTGCATTTTGCATTTTCTGCGTAAATTGCATTTTACGCAGCTTTGAAGCCGAGAATGAGGTCAGTTGGGACTGAGCTTGAGTTCCGCTGCAGTTGAGTGGCAATGACTCAAAGTGCAATTGTCTATGTGGGGGAAAAAAAACTTAGTAGCTTTAAAGTGTTGCTGCCACAAAAAATGAACAAAAACAAATCTTTTCAAGTTTGCCGTTTCGCTGTGTGCTGAACGTGCTTGCCCCAAAAGCACAGCTGCTCGTCACAGACGGCGGCTTCAAAGGGGCCAAGCCAAAACCAGCTGACAATGCACTTCCGTTTGGTGGCAGTAGTAAGTGGAGGAAGGGGGGGCGTGGGTGGGTTTAAGTCGTATATTGGCGCGTGCGCACGCACATTTCACGACACATTTTGGGGCAGCTATGCGTTGCACGCATTTCAATTGCTTCCTTATGAAGAGCATTTAAACAAATTAGCGGCCATTGGAAACACAACAAAGCATTTGCTGTCAATGGTTGCCTTGGCATTGTTAGCCGAACCGGAAATTTGAAAACCGATACCCAGCAACAGCAAATGAAGCGCGAAACTCGAAACAAACGCTTGAGAAAATATTCACACGCACTTTATGCAAACAAAAACTTGAAAAAAACATTCTTCAAATTTGTTTAAGTGTATTAAAAACTTTTCGAAATACTTTCATAAACTGCATATGCTCGAGGGATTTTCGAGAGAATTTGCCCAAAGCAGTTTTTGTATACAAAATTGTGGATCAGTTTTATGTCGGATCAGTTTTAATAGCGTCTCTCGCGAGGATGCTAAACAAACATCAGCAAAAGAGCCATAACAAAAAAAGTATAAAAAGAGTTTGTTTTTCGAATAAAGTTCTTGCTAATTTCACATAAATTCTAAAAAAACCAAAAAAAAAAAGTGTTGGCAAATCCGAATTGCCAGCGAATTGTTTATACTCCATGCCCCCAAAAGGTGCCCCCATATTGCTTGGGCATATAATTAGTTTCGCTTGCCTGAAGCTGCCAATAGATAAACAAAAGCTAAACACACACACACATACATACATACATATGTACATATATGGACACATGTATGTACTTGTAAATATTTGTGCTGCTTTTCAAAATCTGTCAGCAGTGAGTCGCCTTTTTGTTATGCAAATCAAGTGGCGACATTCAAAAGTCAGTTGGAAAATAACCATAAAATAAGTCGCTTTGGGGACTTGACAATTGAACAGTAGCTAACAACCTCGTTGTGGGCGTGGCTGCCTATTTTTATATATTGAAATTCCATTTTCATTCGCTGTGGAAATGTGACCGAAAAAGGTCAATTGTCGCGACTTCACTCTAACAGTTTTCCCAGGCCCAAAAGCCAACGAAGCGAAGCGCTAACCAACAGGGCTCAAAGCCAAAGAATTCACTAGCCCCCTACCCTGCTTGCAACACTCGACCCAACCTGGCCACGCCCAGCACATCCTCACGCGACCTCAACGCCACTTTACACAGTCGAGTGCATTTCCCGCAGCAACGCGCTGCAATTTTGTTACTTTTTTTCAACACTTTGCAAAATAATTAACATAAAATGTAATTTAACTGAATACTTGGCATTTTATATATATTATTCAGATTTTTATTTATTTTTTATTTTTATTTATTATTGATAAATAGTAATTTAAAAAAAAAACATTCATTTTCCAAAAGGAAATAAGAAACTCATCATTTTATTTTGCTCAGTGTATGTAGCTACAAATTTTCGGTGACTGGACCCATTAGCTGTAGTTCTAGTTCCTCTCTTATGAGTTCATGTCTGTCGTTATCATGACAAACAGCGATACACACAAACACACACACATACACACACATATACACACACGCACACTCCCACACACACATGCAAATGCCAGCCCGGCACAGGTGTCATCCGCTTTGCTGGGTGCTGATCAGCCTGGTATCTTTGAGTGCTTCGACTGCACCTGCTCACCTGTCCACATTTTGTGCGCCCTTCGCTTATCTGGCTTATCTGGTTGTCAGCTATATAGTATCTGGATTTCGTAATTAATTTCAGCTTGCATCTCGAAAGTAGGCAACACCAAACCCATTCCAAATACGATCGTATTTCCCGACTACTCAGTTATTTGATACTTCTAACTAAGCGTCAACATTTTTCCTGATTTATTTTCGTTTTTTTCTTCTTCTTTTTTTTGGTTTTTATTTCTTTTTTTTTGGTTTTTTGTTTTTGTGAGCATTGCACAACTTCAACAGCAACACCCAAGTTTGTGAACCAACTTTTATGGATCCATTGTTAAAGCTACAACTACGTACGGTGCTGACGTGACTTCCACCGAATAATTAAGAAATGAATTCGTTATCTCTTAATATGAGGTTGGCATAAAGAAAACAGAGAAAGATCGGATATCTTCAGCACGCCGAAGATTACATACCCTTGCAGATCGGCATCAAATTGACCTCATCTAAAGTTCATTCTAAATAAAAATCGACCAGTTTTTCCCATGTGAGCTATATGACGTCGAACTATTCACCGATTGTTCCCAAGGCAGCTGTATGATATAGTTCACAGATTTGGGCGGCATCGATGGATGTATGGTAAGTTTCATCATAGAATCATATCTATATCTATATCTGTTTGTATATCTATTTGTCAGTTGTCATTTGACGCGTGAGTTGAAGAGCGCGTTTACGCGTTAGTTGACGCGTGCGTTGATGCGTTAGTTGAAGCGTGCGTTGACGCGTTAGTTGAGTTGATGCGTCAGTTGACGCGTAGGTTGACGGTTCGGTTGATTGGTGAGTTGACGCGCGATCTATATCTATATCTATGTCTATATCCATATCTATATCTATATCTATATCTATATCTATGTCTATATCCATATCTATATCTATATCTATATCCATATCTATATCTATATCTATATCCATACCTATATCTATATCCATATCTATATCTATATCTACATCTATATCTATATCTATATCTATATCTATATCTATATCTATATCTATATCCATATCTATATCTATATCTATATCTATATCTAAATCTATATCTATATTTATATCTACATATATAGCTATATCTATATCCATATCTACATCTATATCTATATCTATATCATCTACCTTCTACAAGGGTATAAAAAGTCACTTCAAATGTGAATTTGAATGAAATGTTAATTAGTGATTCAGCCATCTGATCTGCGAAATTTCGATTTCATTATTTTCTTTCTCGGACAGCTAACAAATCTCTTTCGACAAAAACGGGTTATTTTTGGAAAGAGACGGCGCTGAGACAATGTCTTAGCGTGTTTTCACACGCTGCGCCTGCGCACTTTACTGTTATTATATTATGTCACCTGTGGCAGCTCCATTGTGTGGATATTATCGTTACTCGAATTAGCATCTTGATGATCCCGTTTTGGTCAAAACAAAATTAAGTCAGAAATTCTGTCAAATTTATGACATTGCTTGAGCTCATTTTGAGTTATTCATTTTGAGTTATATATATATATCTATATATATTGCTTTACTTCCTCAGTTATATCTCTTGCAGCGATTCGGTTGAAGTCAATCTCGTCTGGAATAGGAGCATATCTCTCATGATATCTGATATCTGATAGCTTCTGTGATAACTTCTTTTTATAGACATCATGACATCATGAGAGATATCATCAGAACCGTTCACTCAACTACTTCAGATGAGATTGGCCTCAACTGTTCTGGTTGAAATGGCAGTTTTTATCAGGTGAGGGTAATGTTGGTTAAACACTGATTGGCAAGAGTGGCTAAAAGAGTGACTGTTGCTGTTTGGATGTTTATGTTGAAGTTTGTGAGCACACTCGGAATCATATCTTATCATATCTCTAGCAAACAGTATTTAACAAGCGTTTGGGTTTGACATGGGTGCCGTTTCATTCAATCAACATCCGCTGCACCCAGCTGCAGCTCTTTGTTAGTTCGTTCAACTCAGCCCGAACTCTCCGCCACTTCCGACCAAGTTAACTAGGAACAGGCCAAACAGGCAAACAATAATAATAAAACAAATGAAAACTGGTTAAACTAAAAACTAAAAACCAAACCCCAGAGGGGTAAATTCAAATGCAAAAGCCCGCGACGAAACGACAACAAACCGAAACCCAAACCCAATCCCAATACTGGAAACACAAAATGAGAGGCAAAGCAACAGGCAACAGGCAACGTTGCAGGTCAGACTCGGGTCGGGTCAGGCTGGAGGGGTCAAGCTTGAACCGACATGCAACATATGCTATGCTCCTGTGCCGACTCAACTTCCGTTGCAAGCGTCCTGCGCTCCAATGAGTCATCAAACAGGTTTTCTACACTGAAAAAAATAATAATAACATAACAAGAAACATTTTTTATTTTTTATATTTTATTTTTTGTGACTGCTGATTACTGACAAGCGTTCTTCTATATTCCAAAAGGTAGAGCAACTTTTGACGCGCAGTGTACTGCATTGAAATTGAGATACAGCAATTAACCCGTTCAGTCGACGCAACGTTACTCTTGCCACAATCCAGAGCCCGATCACTTGTGGAGTGAGGCACTCAAGCTTCCTTCTCCTGCTCCTGCTGCCCCTTGTGGCGTTGGCAATCAGGGCGTGCGGCGCATGCGCGACCTCCTTTGGCTTCAACTCGACTTGGACTCGACTTGGACTCGACTTGGAGTCGACTTGGACTCGACACTGGACTCTGTTATTGTTGTTGTTGTTACTGTTGCAGTTGCGCATAATTAGCAACAATAACAACAGCAACAAGTCCGGCGCTTTTTGGATCTTGCTGGTTTGGCTGCAGCTGTCGCCGTTGGCTGCATTTAGTTTGTTGTTTTGTTTATTTTCGCATTCTGCTTTGTTACCGTTGCAGATTTATTTGTTGCACACACACACACACCACACCATTCGCCTCCCCTTGCCACAGGGTCACCCTCAGTGCACTTATTGCACTCGATTTGTATTTTTTGCTGCCACTTCAATGACTATAAATACATATTCGAATATTCATCGCTGCACACACATACATGTACATAAAATCAGGAGCAGCTGCGCTTGTCGAGCAATTGCAATTAGTCTTATATACATACATATATACACATGAATATATATATATATATACACATAAATCATAGAAAGGGTTGCTCTACAAATGTCGACAAATTTTCGATTTGGAAACAACTTTTGGAACTAGTTTTCAAAACTCTTTTTACCAACTGATATTTTACAGTTTCTAAACTATGAAAATGTTGAATTTTTCTTTTTAAACAAATAGTTCAAACCCTAAATAAATAATGTCCTCAATATATAACTTCTCCGACACCACTTACTATCCAAAATCTCAAAGTCACTCCAAAAACTTGACAACGAAAGTGAAAATTTAGATTTTTCGTAATAATTACTTAATTATTTGAATTGATGTGTGATTTGCATAAGTGCAACAAATGTTATGAAAAGAAAGTTTTGTAATTGTTGCATACTAATTGCTTAGTCACAATTTCCCTTTTGTCTGTTTGCCACTGGACACCAGAAACTTCACACCTTGTTGACGCTCAAGTGGCAATGACTTTCACACGGAGGAAAAAGCAGTGGAAAAATCGAACAGAAATAGACACAGACTGAGTGGTGTGGGTAAGTGAGCATCTTATGGGTTTGGAACTGGTCGACAGCACTTTCAATCAAGCACATGCACAACCACACACAACTGGATTCTAGATCCTAGAATCTGAATCATATGGCGAATCCGGCAGTCGCCAACGTCATCTAAATTAAGGCTAAAGTGCGCATTTAAATTTTATGACACAGAAGTAAACAAACTGAGAGTAGCTAACAACAGGGGCAGACATGCTGCGTGCTGCATGCTGCATGTGGCATGCTGCATGTGGCATCCCCTGCCTTTTTGAGTCTGTGAAAAGCGAAAGCAAGTGCTACCCCAGATGACAAAGTCGTCGCTCTTCCCCTTCTCCATTCGCTGCTCCTCCTCCTCCCGTTTCTCCGGCTCCTTCTCCGGCTGCTTTTCAATGGCTACCGCTACTTTGAATGTTTTGATTCCTGGTGTCGCTTAATGTGCAACTGCCACTGTCAGCGCATAGAGGCGGGGCAAGCGGCGAGCTGCAAGATTTATGGGCAATTAGAAATCTCGTGCGTGTGCGGAAGAGAATAGCACTAGACATGAGGATGAGGATGTGGATGCCACATTCTGCTGACAAAAATTTCATAAATAAGCCAAAAAAATGCAAAGCTTTTGATCGACAAATAAATGAATTGGATTCGAGTTTTACACCACCAGGCAGTCCACTCCCCTCCCCCTCCCTCTATAAATGGGCACAAGCTCATAAATAATATGAAGAGGGTGGGGGGAGGGAGGCGAGGGGAGGGTTCTTAATTAAAATCTTTATATTGGCTCTGGTTGCCCATTTGTGTGAAATATTTCACTGACACTTTGGTAAATGAATGCGCTTTGCTTTGGTTTACTTCTCTCGTTTGTGATATATATCCAGCATATATCTGATATTTGATAATTAATATGATTTCTATAGACATTCAGAGCGGGCATGACCCCAAAAATAGCCACAAACTGGAACACAAGAAGGCACAGCCCTCCCAGAAATGCAAAATTATTTTGGTTGGTCTGAGATTTTCCCCAGCGAATAATGGAATTAGAGTCGCCTCTACTTCCAAGGCAAGTTCCAAACAATATGCCGCCATAATGAGAGCTGAGAGCTGAGAGCTGGAAGCTGTTAATAGATTTGGTAAAAATTCGTAGAATCGAATACTCCTTACAACTCGCGCCTGCCTGTGCTGTGTCAATACGATTTTCTGTGGCAAGCAGCCTGTCTGTCTGTCAATCAGGGCGAGTTTTAATTGAATTTGAAATAATCATGTTTGTAAGTGTGTCTGGCGGAGTTGGAGTTGGAGTTGGTCGACTGACTGCCTCAGCTTGACAGCTCAATGACGTTTCAGTTCGCTTCAAATTGTGTACTGCGACACCGACATCAGTTCCAAGTGCCGCTCAGACCAGACCCAAAACTTTAAAGCTTTTTTTGGATTTGATTTCCAAGACTTTGCTCAACTGACTCTTAAGTTGGTCGAGCTATTCACAATTTGATATATATATATATATATGTATATATATTTAGACTCAGTGTTCCATGTAAGGTTAAAGTTTCAAGTTCTCAAACGGACTGGAAAATTGAAGATTTATCTCCAACAACAATATCTCATTTTTGGTGGCATATTAAAAACTAAAATTGTTTAATTGTGGTTGCATGATTTATTCGTGCCACCCCCTATCGAGTTTCCATTTGATTAATTTTCATATTTAACGAGTTGAACTAGGCATGAACATGTTCCGAGCAACGCCCGCATCTGTCCAAAATCAGCAAAACAACAACAACAAAAAAAAAGTGTGTTTTTAGTATGATTCATCCAAGTTTTATGGAATTGGCCTTTTGAGACTCTTGTAAAGGTAATTTGAAAAGGTGTCGGGGATAATGATCATAAATTATAAACATTTAATTACAATCTCATAACTTAAGTTTATGTTTTGGTAATTATACATCTTTTTGGGCGTTGAGTTGATAATCCCAGAAGTATTTCAAATAAAAATAGAACTGTTCAGATTTTCCGGTTTACTTCAGAACAATATCTCGATTGGTAAACAGAAAACTGCAGAATCACTGCAAAATTATATATTATATATTGCTGACATCTGCTTGATATAAGAATCCATAAATATATTCCAATATGCATATAGACGATATATAGTATATAAAGTCTGGCCTGGCACTTAAGATTCTCTGTTGTCTATCAAGATTATTAATAGATGCTCAATGCAATTTGCACCATGAGGCAAGTGCTAACAAAGTAAATGAATAATTCATTTATATATCCATTAATGAGGCGATTTTTCTTGGTATATATATGTATGTATGTATGATTTCCTTTTGTATGTGTCAGTGAATGCCGTGATCAACTTTGACCTCTTTTGCAACTGCCAAGCCTCATTTGATTGCCAGCGTTTATGTTTATGCCTGCTGCTTGCCTCTTTGCCGTTTTGTGCATTTTGTTTAAGTTGGCCAAAACCGGTCTTTTGCTCTTTCTCTTACTCTCTAGCTGCCCCACTCCTTGAGCCAACAATTTCCAGTTTTCAAGTTTACTTACTGTTTGCGTTGCTTGTAGGGGCCAGCTTGAAAGCCACAGCAGCAGCAGCACCAACAACAACATGGCCCAAAAGTTAACACGACCAACTGTTGACTAACTTACTCTCGACGCAGTCGCAGTTCAGTCTAACACCCTCACAAAATGTTAATTATATTAACAAAATAACAAAAAAAACTGCTGCTAAATGATTTATTGCAGAATCGTTTAGCTTTCACTCCAAATTGGCTAATGAGATCAAGTATGGCAAACTTACACTTGGATCAACGGTTAACTCGATTTAACCATACTTTTTTCGAGTCTCACTTGAACTTCAGATTGCAACTAAGATGCCTTCAAGAACTCAGAGTATTTGCAGTTCGTCGTTAATTATTTTCATCATATTTATATTGCGCCTTGTTTATACATACAAATATTTTCAAGCTTGCAGTTTTTTTCAACTCTTCTTCTTTCAAGCCAGTCTTTTCAGAATTTAATTTGATGTGTGTGCGCTTTAATAAACTTTGTTATCAGACTGGCTGGAGGAAATCCATCACATCCCTGCCACAATGCGACTGATCGTGGCTTACTTGAGCTTGGAATCTGACGTCCCCAACTGGAAACAAAGACCAAGTTGAAAGTCGCTCAATGTTTTAGGGATAGGAGAAACCCTTTAACAATCTATAATAGCTTTTCACACTCTGCTCCAACAGCTGCGGCTGCAATTGGCCAGTTTAGCTGTTAGCCAGGCTAAGGCCTCTTCAACTTTCCCATCGCATTGGGAATTGTTTTGGCGCGTGTTTTCGTGTTGAACAAGTTTTCCATGGTATTTTTCCTGCACGATCTGCTGGCCAATTCATTGCCATTTATATGCGGTCTGTGTGTGAGTGTGTGTATGTGTGTGTGTGTGTGTTTGTGAGTGTATTTGTGCTTGCCCATAAGCAGTTTTCTATTTTCCTTTTGCGCTGGCATGCGACGATCCATTAGCGCTGGACATGGCCAATTTACACTTTAGGGCCTCCTTCTCTCGGCTTGACCGGCACAAGTTTCACTGCCGCCAGGCAAGATTACTCGATCCCAAATGTTCCAGACACCACGTACCAGAGCCGTTAAGACACCTTCGTGGCCAATGCGCAGTTGCAGTTCAAAGAAAATAAAGCAACAAAATATTGGGTCAATTATTTAGCGCACTTACAACACCAAATTTGGAAAGTATAATACGGAAATAATCTGAAAGTCTACAAAACATTCTTAGATCAAAAAAATGGAATACTCAGAGTACAAATATGATATCGGTAAGTCAAGAAGTTTAATTGTATATATGTATTTAGATATAGAAAAATACAAAAATGAAAAATATGTCTAAATTAAGTCCAAAATCGGCGTAAATTTTGACAAATGGGCTTTGAATCTATGCTTAAAACTTGAACATAATCTGTAGGATAAACCTACGAAACTTACATATAATAATCTGGTTTAACGAGCAAATTTTAGAATAATATCTAAGAAACTCAAATGTGAAAGTGGGTCGGGTACCAAATGTTCACTCATTATAAATAGTGTCGCTTATGTTATGTACATATATACATATATATGTATATACTTTACATATTCATTCATATTTTTTTTTATGCTCACTATTCATTATAATAATTCATAAGGTACGTGCAACAATGCTTTTTGGTAATTGTTTTCTACACACCTAAAACAGTCACACATCAAATATTACATATACATATACATATACATGCATATACACATACACACATGCATATACACATACACACATGCACACATACCTAAAGTCTTAAATTGCTTCCCCCCCACTTCACATTGACACTGAATATTATTTAGGATGTAATTTTTTTGCAGTCCATTTCTGTTTTGTGACCCACACTTCGTTGTTCCCGTTGCTCTCTTTGCATTAATTGGGTTTACGAGTTGTCTTTAAATGAGTTTAAATTGTTCTGCGCATCGTCAGCAATTATGATAGGCTCTGTCCCAGTCTGACAGCTGCCATCTCTTTTTAGCGACTGATCTTCAAATTGATGTCAAGGGCTCACACGCTCTCTCTCTCTCACTCTCGCCCTTTATCTTAATTGCATTACGTAAGTTTTTGGTTAACTGTTCTTGAAAAACAAATATGCGAAAGAGCGTAAGAGAGAGAGGGAGCGAGAGAGAGAGTAAATGGCAAAGCATAGTTTGCTTGTGTGTCTTATTGTGATTTATGCACAATGTCACACCCAGAGCAATGATCAGATCTCGTTTAGCCACGGCAACAGTTTGACGCATGCATATTGCTGGAAATCCATGTGTGTTCGTATCCATGTGACTTTTCATTTATCAATTTCAAAAGCAACGTTGCAACAAAGGCGTGATTCAGTCTCGAGGCCCAGCTTGAGCTCTAAGTTCAGTCTTCGGTTTGCAGTTGGCATTTGGCATACAATAATAAATATGCACATACATATGTATTTATGTATTCCATGTACGTGACAATTTCCATAGAGAGAGTGTGTGGGGCAGCATGCACTGTAAAGAATTAATCATGAATAACGATACTCAAGTTAACTGATAAGAATTCCAAATGAATAACATAAGTGAATGCACTTTTCGAGTCTGCATTTGTGAGTGACCACTTGGAGGAAGCAACCCTGTTTCTTCGTTTCTTGTCATTTTTCAACACTCCCTTTGTGACTTTTAGTGGGAGAGCCGATCGTAAATAAATGTCATAATGCAATAAAAGCGAAAAGTGTCACATTCGCTGACAACATGCACACGGACATGCGACCCCAATGTTGTATGCAACACACACGCACACGCACCTACGCATGACATGCCATGGAATCCAGTTCCAACTGAATTGCGTGTAAACTGCACAAGATGATGTTCAAAACTGTGAACTTGCAACGGAAGAAAGAGTTTATACATATATACATATATATAAATGTAAATATGAACATTCATACGCAAAGAAGTGTCGAAATGCATCTTGAACATGTGTGTGTAGGTGGCTCAGATTAAAATTTAAATAAACAAGAGTGCTGCAGCCACAAGCGCGTGACTACAACTTACCCCGTAGCCAGTCTCTGTCTCTCAGTCTACCTCTGCAACTAAGCCAGAACCAATTAAATGTTAAGCAAATTAGCGACACGTTTGCTTGTGTTAGTCACGCCCAAAGATTCAGCTCCCAAATTTAGATATACCACTGGCATATACGATTTTACCTTAGCGTCAAAGTCAAGTCTTGGGCACCCACACAAACTTTTGCAATGCAGAGAATTCAAATTATTTTTTTACTTACGTTTTTTGTTAGCACGCAAAAGGTGCTCAACTGGAACCGGAACATAGTAAAGCCGAGCAGAGGTTAGCAATGTGCTCCGACCCATGTGACATGTGACTTGGCTAACAAACAATTCGCATAAAATTGTTAACAGCAGAGTTGCGAAATTCTTTTGCCGGATTAGAGTTTAGCCTATGAAGAGACACACATATATATATGTATATCTACAAAAATATATATTTACATCTGTATAGTGTAGATGGCATCACTCGCTTTCTTTTCCAGTCAACGGACCCGCAAAAAAGTTCAGTCTTTCCGGTCAGTGATTCTTTTTGCTTGCCGCATGTTGGGGTGAAAATTATAGTTTACGATTATAATTAATATGGGTTAATGTTTATGACTGGCCAACTGGTTGTTCACTTTGTGAACTTTCGCTTTTCTTACAGAAGAAAAAACACATTTTCTAATTGAATTTTGGTACTCTTTTACTTAACATTTTAACTGCTTACAAAATCCGTAAAAAAAACCTGTTAAAATAAATTACTTTTATAATAAGACAGAAGTATTACTTCGCTTATAGGTTCTGAAATTCTTGATTTATGGACATCAACTCAGAGAGATTCGTTTCTTGTTTATTTAAAAAACAAACATCTTAAATCTGCAGGAGAATCATAAAGTTAAGTCCCTTTGAAAGCAATGTTATGAATAGAATTCGAAAGCATTAAATTGGCTTTGGAGGCAATAAACATCCCGAAGACAGCTCTGGAGTAGTCCCAAGGGTTGTATTTGTTTATGTTGACTTGCTGCAGAGAGGACTTAACTGCTGATAAGCGGCAACTTTGCAGACCACCACATAAAAGGCCACAAGGCAAGACGCGGAGGGGGGGAGACACCATCAGGGGTTGTCACAACAAGGGCTGGGCGTGGCATGGCAACCAACATGGGCTTAGTGCATGCAACTCAGCAAGTAATGAAATCAGCGAGCTGTATCGAAGACCAGGATCTGAATCCAGATGGTCTGCCCCCACGACAGCAAATGCAACATCAATTTCAGCCCTTTCACTCTCGCTGCTCCGGCAGCTGCTTCTGGAGTTAAATTTGCTTCCGTTTTTGCTAAACGCGTGCGTCAGTCGCATTACTCAACAGGCTGCGCCGCAGGATGCCCCCGGAGAGCTGTAGTAACCTTATGCCGTGCCAGTAATTTCATTTAGTTTATTTTCTTTGCAACGCGGGGTTCCCCATTTTTAGCGACTACTCCAAAATGTATGCAATGCAAATAGAAAAAGAAAGAGAAAGTCGAGTGTGCTCTAGGCTGGAAAATTAAGGGAGAGTTTAGAATAAACAGCGTATGTTTACATTTTTCTGGTCATGTTTATCCAGACCGGCCCAGATTTACCCTGCTCCTAAAAGTACAAGTAGTATATGAAGTATATGTACTCCGATTGCGCTCTGGTTTAATTTACTTTATTATTGTGACAGCTTCTGTTCCAGCTTGTTTGCTGGGGCGGATTGCGTTACAAATTGCTCGAGTGATTCAATTTCGATAATGTTTTCGACAACAAAACAAAAACTAACAACTGCAGTTATAGCCAGCATCGGAGGGTGAGCAATCTTAACAAGTTTTACTAAATAAAAATACATTTGAAAAAGTTCAAATCGTAAAATGTTTATTGGTATTCATTCAAATCTAAAAGTGAAATCTGATGAGTATTTTATATATATATATATACACATTCTCATTATTATTATAATTAAAAATATTATTTCTATTGAACACAAACAAGAAAAGTCGAATAAAATTTTAAACTCGAGTATTTCTTTACGTGCTTTTTTATTAAATTGCCCGTAAAATAAATGAGAACTTGTCGGCTGTTTTTTTGTTTATATGCGAGATGTGCGTGATGGCCGTAATTACCACATTGGAGTTCCACATGCGCCACGAGTTGTCAGCGACAAATCTACGATGCTGGCCATAAACTCAAAAGAGCATGTCGAGAAGTGATAATCTACTCTGTTCAAAATCTAGCGGCAGATGTTTATTAATTTCCCTCCAGGCAGGCAAGCTCACTAGCCGGGAGCAGTACAACAACAATACAACTGTAAATTAGTTGGGCAGAGTATAACAACAACAACAAGAACAACAACAAGAAAACTGTAAATTATAGATGAGTACCATGAATGTAAAGAAACGGGAATTGTCACGAATTGCTGCGCACATGGTCACCTGTGCGAATGAGGGAGGAGCAAGCATAAAAGCGAGACAATACTTAAATGCGTATTTTGCGTGTGCGTGTGTATGTATGAGTGTGCTTGTGTGCGTCTCTCAATACGCAATAATATTACGTACCCCCTCCCTAGCCGCCCACTCGCGTCACTCCCCACAGCAATGCCCAAAGTGTATCTAATAAGCAGCGCACCCAGTGATAATAAAAACGATACAATGCGATCAAAACTAAACAGCCAAACAATACCAAATTGGCGCACTAAAATTAGAATGAATTGTGCTCAAAGTCGACTAAGAGATACCTCGTAAACTAAAAAAACTTTGATTAGATAGAGAGAAATCAATTAATATAACTATTTATTATAATTAGTTTTATTCAGAAATGAGATACATTTAGAATGCTTTTCTTTATCTACCAGATTTCTTACGTTATCATATCTTGTCCACGTTTCCACCTACTTGCTGCGAAATATAATAACCCTTCGCATGCCCCCAAATACTGGGTACAAAATAGCAGCGTACAAAAACGGAAGCTAGCCGAAATTGAAGTAACTGACGACAGATAGTACGACAAAACAAACGACAGACAGGCAGACAGACGGACAGACGGACAGATAGACACTGACAATTAAAGCGTGACACAGTGAAAAGCCAGCTAGCTGGAGACAGCTAAATGTGTTCAATAGATAGCTTCACTGCCCGGGGATCCAAGTGAAGCACCGCAAATTGAACGTTGTCTTGTGGATGTGTCTGGCCATGTGTAAGTGGGTCTCCACAATAGTTGTGGCAGACACAAACAACAGTAACCACAAAGTAAAAGTCGCGCAGACAAATCGACAGTCGACAATCGTCGCCCTCGCCCCAATTGTGTCGATTGAAATGGACTCGCCTCCAAAGAGATGCCGGAATCCGATATCACCATGAATAATGCTGCATATATGCATTTGTCTTCTTCTTCTGTTTCCTACTCCAGAAGCAGTTCTTTGGCATTTGTAACACTTGAAGCCTGTTTCTTGATTGGAAAATTGCCCAGTTCAGCGCATACTAAAATTCCATTGGAAATAATAAACTGAGGAAAATTGGAATACTCCAATTATGGGTGATATAGAGTAGGATTTTGGGTTGAATAATCCACCAGACATATTCAAAGACTTTAAACTCTCATAGGAGTAGGTTTTGGTTTAATTTTTCTTTCTTCTTAATGCAGTATATTTAATTACTTTGAGTTTATCCATATGCTCAATTTATACTCATTCTCAAAATTCGAAATAATTTGAATCAATTTTTGATAACATTTAAATATTTATTTATTGTCAAACAAATTTTCTTACATAGAATATTTTTATATATTTTATTCTTGCACAAATGAAGTAATTCAGGGTGATCCATCAGCGACTCTCCCTTTTCCGATTGATGGTGACAACAAGAGTTAACTTCTGTTCACAAATGGAGGGTTCACTGTATTACTTCAATGTAGTCTTTAAGCGCATAATTCACAAATTTCTGAAATGATAATGAAAGCAGTCGAAAAACTGTCTGTCATACGCTGATGAATTTCCATTAGGCCCGACCCGACTTCTTATGGGCTTAATGTTGTGCCCGTCGAGCAATTGAAATTGAATCGTGAGATTTTATCAAACCCAAATTATGATTTGCTCTGCATAATTGAATCAATTAACTGACAGTCGAGCAGATCCCAAAATATTATGTTACCCGAGTATTTTTTTTCGAAATGTAAAAGAAGAGTTGCTGTGTGCAGAAATACCCTGTAGTTGCGACTAACTGCAGCAGCGATAAAGAATTTTTCCTTTTTTCCTGTACAATGCTGGATGGATATGCTCTCTCTGATGTTTCGCTTGAGGCTGGGTATTTGATTATAAGTACATAATTAATGCATTCAAACAAATTCGGGCAGCGAATGGAGCTGTGAACAATGTGCAGCAGAGATTGTTCCATCGCCAGCATAAATGGGCAAATGAGTGGCATGAAATGCAGTCAAATAAATAAGGGAGTAGCAACCACTGCAGCAGGGAGTGGGAGTGGCGAGTGGGGAGTGAGTAGGGAGTGTTCTCAAGTGGCACCAGTAGCAGAAGTAGCCGACTTTCAATTGAAAGCTTACAAAGCTGCTGAGATTTCAAGTCTCTGTGCAACAACAATCGATGGGGGCATGGGGCATGGAGCACGCTGCGACTGCGCAGCACTTGTGTATATGGATCGATGTCAATCGACTGCCATTAGAGGCACTTAACGGAGACGACGCAGCCTCGGAATTGATTTTAAATGGCCAACAATAAAAACAGACAAAAAAATGCATTTCGCGCACTTAAAAGTTTTGATTTCTTACGCGTCGACTAAGGTTACGCTTGAGGAGGCATGCGTCACGACCAGTTCGCCCACTAAAGATTTACTGTGCGACCGCTCCAGCCACAGAGCGGAAGCCACTCGACAGAAGAGGAGCCACAGGAATGGGGCAGCCCAAGAATGCCACTTGAGCAGACAACGACGCCACAAAGTATTCAGAATTCAGAATTCGCGCTCGATTGTGTGTGTGAGAGATGGGATCGAGTGGCCAGGAAGACGCACAGCATGCAACAGACACCCAACAATGGAAATTAGCAGCTGCCACAAGCCTCATAATTGAATATGCAGCAAGTTGGCAAAAGTGCCCACAAACGAGCGTTGTGGCGCTGTCTTCTGCCTCCGGTTGCATACAACGACACAGACCAGCTGGAGCTGGTGTCTGATCTAGCCAAGAAGTTGCAACAGCATACCCACAGCCAAGTGTCGCACTTCATTTGCAACAAATGTTGCGTGTCTCTGCGAGACAGACGGCAGATCTGTATGTGTCTGCCCCCAAGCAAAGAGTCGTGTGTGACGAATTTAAACTTGATTTATGCATTTGCATTGCCTCTTTTATGTGCCACATTAACCCCCTCTCTGCTGTCTACTCTTACCACTGCGCTGTGCTGGTGCGACTTTATGACCAAATCAGAAACAATTCATTACAAAGTTGGTACACGCTATAACCAAAGAAGATCCCATAAACATTTCCATCTGCAGCCTGTTTGCCATTCCCATCATTAGGGTGACTCAAAACAGGAAGCCAAGAAAACTAAAAGTCTAATAAGTAGCTGTAAACTGAAAGAAAATTGAATATTTTCCAAATCAAGAAAAGATTTTCAGTGTGGCAAGTCTTTTGGTATTACACTTTGAGTGCTGAGCCACCCTGATGAGCTGCATGAACTGTTGAACATCTCCTTGTTGAGTTGCAACATTTTATTGTCAACGAGATATGCCCTCGGTCCATTGAAAGATGTCAATCAAAGCAACTGGAGCATGAGCATCATCCCACTCGACAAGGCCCTAAACATTCCACGGCTCGAGTTCGACGGAACAATAAAACATATGTGCATATAAACAAACATATATATATATATCTACGATACATAAGTAGATTGAAAAGTGGTTGCCACAATTGATGGATGCGAAAAGGAAACGCAAAAAGAAATCAATCTGTCGTTCAGGGGGGAATGGGGATCGGGCTGTTCCTATGTTGTTATCCAACTTCCCGACTCAAATAAATGATTGGTAAGGAGACTCCAACGCGTGCTATTGTCGCTGGATAACAACCAAATAGCTTTCCCATTCAGTTATACCCCTTCACTCAATTCAATCAATCTCCATCTCTCTCTCTCCCTCCCTCTCTCTCTCACTCTCTCTCTGTTTCTTTCTCCAACCCTTTCCCGTGTTCTCCCACAGCTGCAAAATGCATTCAATCACTTCATTCGTTACGTCTTCCATCTTCTGGTCCAACTCAAGAGAAGAAGGGAAAAAAATTGTATTTTATTTACTCTGCACTTATGACCCCCATGCCAGGCGCTGCTTGTCGCCGATCGGGTGAAGTGAATCTGATACGGACTCCGGATTTTGTTGCTGGTTGCATTTGCATTTCGAAAGCGTTGCTGGAAGTCGAATTGTCTGTTTAGCCGGCGGCCACTCAGAATGTCATTGCAAATGACAATCACGAAGGAAAACTCTGCCTCTCTCTCCCTCTCTCTCTCTCTCTCCCTACTGTTTCTCTTTCTTCTGTGGAGCATCGTCCGCAGCACCTCAAGCTCATGCTGCAGCTGCAAAGATACTTTAGAATGCATAAAGTGATGGATTGTGTCCCTGGCCCCATATGCATGCATATGCATGTGTGTGTGTGTGTATCTATATATGTGTCTACAAAGGCAGTAGCGAAATCAACTGATCGTGAGCACACTTACAGTGCCATCCAAAATAGTAGTCACAGCAGTATTTTGACAGTAAATTTTCCGTTTAAAATCGTATTTTTATCAGATAAATATTTAAAAAATGATTAAATTAATGGAAAACTCAATAATATAACAAATAATTATTTAACAATTTAAAAAATTATAAAGCACTAGAAGAAAATGAATTTTTAATATTTAGCCTGCTTTTTTCTATTTATTTTCATAGTGCTTAACATAAGCACAATCTGCTTTGACCCAGTGTGCGCTGTGGCAAGTCGCTGGAGTTTGACACCGATTCAATGACAACAGCAGCAACAACAACAACAACAGCAACGAATGTGTACTGCTGTGTTTGCAGATGCAGCTACCCACAGCTCTACACACACGTTGGTGTGCGTACCTACGGGTGTGAGTGTGTGTGTGTGTGTGTAGCTTCTTTTTGTGTGTGCTCGCCTGCCTCGTCGCTGATCTTTAATTGCAGAATTGTGTTCGCCGACCCATAGATGAGGATGAATGTGACTGTGACTGTGGCTGTGGCTGTGGCAAGCCGGGCATTACTACGTTGCCCATCCGCCGCCCATCTGCGTCTCCGATCTCTGGTGATTAATTGACGCTGGTGTCGCGTCAGTTGCGCGGGCTTATTAAAAGGATTACAAGATGTGAATGTGCGAGGCGGCAGCTGGAGCCGCAATTCCATAAATGCTAGGAGGCAACTCGTAATAAGATTAATTACGAACGCATCGTCCCAAAGTGCCACAGTGGTACAATGTTTTGACACGACAATTACAAAACTGAGCTCCGACATTGTTGCCTCAAGTGTCTCATTAATTTGAAAGCCTTCAGATCGTTGGGAGTTGGGAGTTGGGCCACAGCCGCATCCATAAACTATACAATACTTTTCGAACAATCCCCTCCAGGGACTATTGCCCTATAATCCTTGCCTGACATTAGCATACTTAAGTTTTGTATCCTGTTGACACGCGAGCCCACGGGGAAGGGTGAAGGTTGCGCCAGGATAAGTGTCATCAGGGGCGCAAATAATTGACATTTAACAAAGGGCCGGACTCTGCGGCAGCGTTACGCCAATTAGTAAAAAGTGCCATTAAGGGTCGCAGCAAAATATTTAAATAATATCTGAGTGTGTGGAAGTGTAGTTTGGTACACTCAAAAAAATTATTGATGATTTTTAAATGGCCAGAAATAATACTTATTTGAAGATTGCTAAATTGAATACTGATCAGGCATAAGCTTAGCAGCTTCGCAGATATTTCTTAACAATGGAATTGAAATCAACACTGAACAAAATTACTTCCATTACGATATTTAGTTATTATTTAAGTATTAAACTTTTGAAATCAGTTCTCGTATCATCTCCAATGAATGTACTTTTAAATTTTGAACCGTAACAGAAATTCTTCTAATGGGGATGTTTGCATTTAACACAGCGTTTTTCTGCGAGTGTAGGAAACATATTAAATATGTACATTATAAATGCGACTCTTTTGCGCCCCACTTCGCAGCATTTGCGTCCGATTTTGAATATTCCCTGTCAGCGCGTGCGGAGAACTGAAAAGTGAGATACGCAAAATGTTTTGTACAAATATGCAATTTATTCAAGATTTGAGTTGAATTCTTTTTGTTGGCAATGATGATGATGATGATGATGATGAGGATGATGTCATTCGCCAGAGCATCCAATAAATCATGCTGCGTTCGACAAGATGATGCTCATGCTCATGCTCTCTGACAGCTGGATACGCAGCTAAGTCTGTGGCCGCACGCCAAGAGAGTCGAGGACAGTGGAAGTGGAGCAGCTGCCAGAGATTAGTCAGCGCCAGTGATTGGCGCACTTCAAATCACTTGGGAGCAGCCAAGCTGCTCAACTGGTTTGCTGCTGGAGCAGATCGTGTGTTGAAGGGGAGCGGCGTGCACAGAGATCAAGGTCAGTTTAGAATTAGAAAAAAAACAAGCATTTCTTTAACACTCATTACAAGGAATTAAGAAGATAATTTTCTATATTATCTGTAAGATCTCCTCAAGATATTTTGCGTGTTTGTCAGTTAATCGAATTAATTCTACGAGAGATCTACACATTAGCTAAAAGTAGACAATCAAAAACCGCGAGAAATATAAATCTTATTATATACATAAGCAACAACAACAACAACAACAACAATAATAATCTTACGCAATGGAAGTTTAACGGTTTGCAGCTTAGAGGTCAGTCACAGAAACCAAAATTTTCCTGCCATCAGCAAAAAACGGAGAACACAATGAAACCGCATAATTTATGAAACACTAAAAATGAAGAGGTCTTAACCCTCATGCTTTCGCAGTCTCAACTCCGACTCCGTCTCCTTCTCCATCTCCATCTCCATCTCTTTCTCTCAGCGCTTCTCATTCTCAGCTAAACGAACCGCAGCCGAGATGTGTTTTGCAGAAGATCTTGGTTTGGCTGGCATATTGCAAATTTCCATGTTGCAGCAGCAGCAGCAGAACAGCAGCCCAAAAAGAAACGCACAATTATGAAATATAATAAAATAGTCAAGTTTAAAAGCTGGCAACAGGAAATGCAACGTTAGTAATGCTGCCTCACTATTTCTCAGCATTTTGACGGTATTTCCTGTCTTGGTGTGTGTGCGTGAAAAATCGCTGCTTAGATGCGAACAAAGATTTTCGCTGGAAAACCTGTTCTTGCCATTGGTCACACGCTTGCTGGCTCCAGCTAGAGCTGAAGTCAGCTAGAATAAGCTGATAATAATGTTTACTTTGCAACACGTTAGCAGCTTATTTGTTTATCTATGTGCACTTAGGCATTAAGCCGAGCCCCAAGAGATTTATGTAGAGTTTTCGAACAACTCCAGCTCAAAGCTATGCGTGCATATACATACATATATATATATGTACATGTACCCATATGCCACATACATATTAACACACATGCTGCATGACTCACGGTCACGCTTAAGAAAGGTAAAAAAGCATGAGAGAAAAGAGCCCAAAAAAAATGACTAAGTGCACATTCATGGTTTTTTAAATGGGACGCCGAAGAATCAAAAAAAAAAGACAAAACTGTTGGCTTAACTGTGAGCGTGACTGGATTTCGAATCTTGTCTCTTATCGTTGTTGTTGTAGCTGTTGTTGTTGTTGTTGCTGTTGTTGTCTGTTATGTGATCTTCGGCTTATGGGCGTCAATAAGCTTTCTGTGACATGTTGCAATTTATATATTTTTGCATATCTTTCGCTTTCTTGGAGACTGACATATGCTTTTGGATATCACTTCTCACATGGCATTTATTCGGGTTGCATTTGGTTTTTTAAGCTACACAAAATGGCCAGTTTCGTTTCGGTAAACTATTAACTAAAAACAAAACGCGACATGTTTTGCGTCATTTTCCTATTTTTCCGTTGTCCAGTTTTTGGGACGCTCTGCCATAATGGTGTAATCGTTCTGGGCAACATTCACTGAGCCATATTGATGCGTCGGTGTATCGGGAAAGAATTCCCAGCCCTGTTCAATGGACATCTTCTTGATGACACCGGCTATGCCTGGAGCAGTAAAATATAACATTAAACATGAGTGAGCATAATTTATATATATAGATTAACTTACCAAGGAATAGTCCAGCACACAGACCAGCTACATGATTGCGCTTCCATGCACCAAAGACGCCACCAGCAGCAAATCCACCAATCAGATAGTTTATTCTGCAAAGCAAAGAGTTAAAAGTTGTTTGGATAAACCAAAGGCAAAGGCTCGTCTCACTTATCATCCTTGCCGCGGAATTTTGTGGCTGCTAGCGTTGTAAGCGTAAATGCCGTCGCCATGCCCATCAGTGGGCCCGTATTGTACGCGAATCTGCCAATTGTGGGTATGTAGCCCTGCGGCTTGGACAGGGTCAGCACATCCACTGTGGACCACGCCAGACCGGCGGCAATAGCGTATCTGTTCGTGGCCACAATCTTGCCAAAGGCATCTTCGCCATCGGGATGGTCGTAGTATTTGGAGCGTAAGATCGACATCCTCGGCTACAAATAAAGGCAAATTAAATATATTTATTTAATATGTAAATAATCATCACAAGCAATTGCCAAGTGAAACTGAAATTTGTTTATCGCTCAAGCATTGGGCACAGCGCATTCACAGTGCGCTTTCGACATTGCAGCATACTTTAGACAATTCTTTGTTTCACTTGTTGGTTGCTTAACTGTTTATTTCACGTTAAACACAATCATTTACTAACCTGCCGAATTTACGTAATTATTTCCAAACGCAAAATAGTTTGACAAATCAGCTGTTGGTCAGTGTGTACCCATTGGCAAAATTTAAAAAGTATTATACCAAAAAATACTAGCATGCCATTTTGAGTGAACTAGTAATGTCCAAATTAACAGAATGTTAAGTAACAGAGGTTCAGAAAACGACTTTTTCAAATTGAAAGAAATCAAATCAAATACTTTATTATGCTATGGATGGCTGCATTTTCTTTAAAAGCCAGATATGTTTTGTCAAATCAAGATTAAAATTTATTTCCATTTCTGTTTTATTGAAACTAATTTCAAAAAACTCTGTGGCACTAATATTAATAACATATTCGTTAAACATGAAGTGCAATTGAAATTTTTTTGTATGATCTTCAATGTAAGGATGTAAATTATTTCGAAAACGACCATTTATAATTATGTACGATTTTGATTTTAGATACGAATACATTAAGTTCTTAAATCGATGGGGAAAGACTAGTTTAATTTGCATTTCAACTAAATAATATACACATATCTTGCGATTTAAATAAGGATTATAAATATCCATTCTATGAATTCTTTTCTTTTTTCGTTTTTGGCATACACTTAGGAGTTGAGTTGACCAAATTGGAGCAGATACAAAGCAAACAAACTAAATGATTTCGAAAACAAAATCGATATATTAAATAAACACGCACAATACATATATTTATATATATATATATGAGCAATAATTATATACAAATCAAATGTCAAATTATGATCAGGTTCTATTTTTTTTCTCTTTGTTTAATCAGTCATAATATTTGCGGTGAATTTGTCAAATTTCACTCATATCTTCCAAACGTGTGGCATTAGTTTTTTTTTGTTGAAAAGACAATGCGATTGTTGACTGCATTATCATATTGCCCTAACAACGATATATGAGCATAACAAATATATATATATATATTATATATAGCTTGCAATATGTATATATGAGCACTGCACTTATTTAGTGTTCGTCGTGTCCAATTATTTCAATGTCATCAGCCAAGGGACTCTCGATTTCCGGTTTGTTCTCATTACCATTTTGTTGATTTGCATCCAAATTAATCAATGATAACGTCATCTTGCTGCTGAGTATAACCTGGTCAATAGGAAAAGATAGTATTTAGTTCGAGTATTCAAATTGTCAACAAACTTTCGACTTACGGCCGGCTCATCAATGGATCCATTGAGTTCAGTGTCATAGACCTCTTCACGTCTCGTCTGTGAATCGGCCACCAAAATCTGTGAGTCGTGTGCCAAGGCGCCCTCCAAATAAATGGACTGCGGCTCGGGTAGTTTTTCTTCCAATTTGGACTGAAAAATATTGAAAAACCATAAATATTATTAACAAGTTTGTTTTGGCTGATAGTTGTCATGAGCACTTTTGGCATTTCAAAGTGTTTCGTTGTTTGGAAATTTCTTTGAGTGTGGATTGGCAGGATGGATTTGCGGCTGTCGAGGCACACTTACATATCCACTATTTGTGCGATAAACTGGCGTTGGAGGTCTTCCGGTCCATCTGTGACCGCCCTCGCAACTAGTTGTTAACTCCATGCCAAGAACCTGCACCCCATATATATATATATATAGTACACATAAATCATGGCAGTAATTATTGGTAATTATTTTATTTTCATATTTATTTCTCACCGTCATTTCGCGCTCAGCGCTGATGTCGCGTTGCTTCCTTTGTTGTTGTTGTGGTTGCTGCTTGGTCTTAGCCTTGTTCTGCTCTTGGTCCTTTGTTGTTGTTGTTGTTGTTTGCCCATTGGAAATGTTTTGGTTGTCTACATTTGTCAAATTCGTTTTTTCGTTGTCGTCATTTTGCTGTTTTTTTTTTTTGAGTACAATTTTGATTATTATTTGTGGCCCAAAACTTGTAGTATGCAATTAACCAAAAATTGAGCATTTCTAGTTTTGGTTTTTGGCTCAGAGCAAGAAAACACAAAATACAAATTTGTTAAATCAACATTAAATCATTTTATGATAAAACAATATTTACTTAATTGTGGTTAACAGAACGCAACAGAAACAATAGATTAATTTTGAGGGGCAAGTACTCAGTTACATTTGCTGGTGGTTAATAAACGAATAACGAAAGAGAGTTAAGAAACAATTTCAAACGATTGCTGCAACGTGGCCCGTTCATCGGCGCTAACCTTATTTAAATCAGTTTCAGTTTCAGTTTCAGTTTCAGTTGCAGTTGCACTCCTCGTCGCCCCCTTCACATCTCGAACGTTCAATTGCTCATCGGCAGCGTCTATAAGACCTTGGATCGCCGTTACAACTACATATACGGTAAATTGTGCAACATAACATTTTTTTTTTGTTGTTGTTCGGTACAATATATAGTACAAGATATATAGATATATAGTTATATGAAAACGAGGAAACGACAGAGAATAAAAGTAGATTTTATAAACAATTTTGGCTTTTGGCTTTTGGCATTTGCTCTGCTTTTCACATCAAGCTTGGCTAAAACTCTTCGATGTTGGCATGAAATTGCTGTTTAATTTATGGCATGAACATGAGCTATGAATCGAAAAGTTGCTATTATACACATAAGTACATATGCATATATATATATATATATGTATGTATGTATGTATGTATGGTTTATTGTATTTCAACGGATTTGTTATGGTTTCTAAAATATGTCCCCATCATAAGTATTGATATTCTTTTAAAGAAAGCTACAGACACAATTATGTATAGATATATTTAGTAATTCTGGATAGTTAGTAGGACTACAATATTCGCATGCTGATCGAGCAGACGAGCAAAGTTATCATATAGTTTAGTAAGAGTGCAACAAAGAGAGAAAGACATAGAAAGAGAGAGAGAGAGTTGAATCGAAGCCCACACACACATGCAACAGTTGAAGCGTGAGAGAGATATACACAGATATACATATATATAAAATTGGGATACTGGGTGAAGGCAGGCTTCAAGAAGAACGCAACGCAACGCAAACGCTTTCATAGCAAAGATCCTTGTTTTAGCTGCGCTCTCGCATGCACGACGCAGAGCTGACCGATATGCAACTGTTTGATTGTTAAACCGTTCCGAGGAGTTGGGGCTATATACATGGTACATGATACAAAAGAACTCGGGTACATTATTTACTAGAAATCAAAAGTTGAAACGAACTTGTATGGCTTGTACTTAGTTGTGGTCTTTTTTTTCTGTGATTTGATTGATTTTTTGGTTTGTTTTTTTAGTTGAGTATATAAAAGTTGGTTGGATTAGAAATTTTGCTGCCGCTTGAGAAAGTTCAGAGCAATCATCTTGAAAATGAGAATACAAATAAAATATAGCATATATTAATAAATGAGATCATAATGCGCATGTTTTGAACACTACTGAAGGCATCAACTAAAATCTCTTCGAGAAATCTAAAGTGATTTGTGGGATAAAAATGTAGGATAAATGGAGTACTAAAATTTTGCCACGAGAGCTACGATTTTTGTTCAGTTTTTTTTTTATATATGATGCTAACCTTTGCCTCACACTGATCGGCGTTCATTTCGGCAATTAATTTTGCCATCTCACGCTCCGTATCCTCGAGTTTTTGTCGCAACTTTTCAATTTCCATCAACTGTTGCGTTTCCTTATTGAACAGCGATTTCTCCACCTCAGCGAGGCTCTTTGGCCCAGTCGGAGCACTGTGACACTGCTCCTGGTGAGCCCTCATCGATGTGGATAGATTTGCGGCCAATGCCGTCGCCGATAATGTGGCATTGTAGAGTTCCTTATCGTTGTTGCGCCTGTTGCCATTTGCTGCGCTCGTCGCACTTCCTAAAAATGTGTTCGTAGGATTTGTTGCTTTAACTGACAGTTTTGTGGCATTGTGGCAAAAAACGATAATCGAAAACGATAACATAACAAAGTGTATTTACAGCAAAATAATAAACTATCGAACTATCGAATGTATGACAAAATATTCACGAACTACTCAAATGTTTTTGTTACGGCTGGTGAATTAGTAGACACTTAAATAGTAAATACGTATAAAACAGTACAACATTTAAGGATATATATATATATATATATGTATATGTATATATATATATATGCGTGTAAATACAAAATCAAGTTTGAGCCTTAAATGCAGCTAAGCACACCAAATGAAGAGGACATATTTTCAAAACTCAACAGAGCCAACTCTCGCGTACTTAATGTACTTAATATTAATATTCACACAAAATTGATAATTTTTTAGAGAGTCTTGTTATCAAAATCAAAAATAAATTCTATCTTACTTGTCTGATGTTCGCGCCAACCTTTATTTTGTTGTTTCGCAAAATGTCAATGCAGAAAAATACGTATAAAAAAAGCAAATTGTGAAACGATTTTTAGGTTAGTTTTTTTCGATTATGAGTTAAGTTAAGTGTGTTGCTGGGGTGTATGTGTGTGTGTGTATGCGTGTCAGAGTATGTATGCCTAACTACAAGAAATCGTTCTATAACTCTATACAAGAATGTAATTCTATCTTTAATCTTAACTCACCCAATTTGGTGCCGCCCAAATCCTCCACTTGACTGTGATTCTGCTGTCCGAAAACCTCTTGGCGGAAACTTGGATCCGCTGGAGCGGGTCCGTATGGAGCATTTGGCACTTGCTTCTTAAAAACAATCTGTAATCCATTTCAGTTCATTAGTTATGCTGCATCAAATGCAAATTATCAAAGCCAAACCTTCATAATTGTATAGCCAAAGAAGACAACGATTCCAATGGTATAGAGAGGCATCAGGAAACCCATGCTACTTCCGGCTCTTTGCTGGGGCTGATGAAAGGCTCCCGCTCCCATTGGTGGTCGCATGCCCGGAATCGGTCCAGGCTAAAAATCATTCATAAGTAACATATGGAAACAAAATGTTTACACTGTTCAAATTATTCTTTTTAAGAAATATTTATTGTAAACATTTTTTAATATCTATTTAAATATGAAAACATGAATTTTTGATTATAATTTTACAATACAAATGGGACATATGAAATTGACAGGCTACAAACATATGTATCAATTTGTAGCATATCGGAACCACATACATCCCATATAATGTCGAATCGTACAACAAATGGAGGCGCGGAAAGGTGGCGTATAACATTTGGCACAAGTTCAATATGAACAATATTTTTTTTTCTTTTTCTTTATTTTCTTTCTTTTTTGCTGTGCTCACTGTGCCCACTCTTCCCTTACAGTTTCCTTTGTATATTTTGCTTTCGTCTTTTCGCCTTCAATTTGTGTGCAGTGTCATAAAAACAAAAACCCAAATCCAAATAAACCAAACGTGTCTATTTATAGCAATTGGGCGATGTCTCATCCACAAACGTCCCAACGCGTCCATGCCCAATGCGAAATGAAATGTTTGCCGACGCGTCTTTTCAATGCGTCGTCAATGGAAATGGGAAAATGGAAAATGAGCTGCAAATTTGAAGTCATAACTCACACGGCCGTCGACCATCCGTGGCGGTGGATTACTCGGCGAAGTCTTGCGCTCTACAATTGGGACGGTGGGCGTGGCGGGTATTGCCCGCCCACGTTCACGCATCGCCTGATATATGGACTCCGGATGCAGGTGGGCTGGCCGTTCCTGACGCAGACCTATATACGAAATTTTTCAAATGCCAATTAAAATTACAACGATTTAGAATTCATACAAAATGGGTTTAGGGGCATCAATAAAACGTGTTTATCTTTGAGTGAAGGCAATTAGTGGTCGCTTCGAATAAGAACATATAAATATGATATATTTTCAGAAATGTCTGATTCTGATTATGGAGAGCATGTTTTTACTGCTTTTTATTAAAATTAATACCAAGATATAGAGAAATTTACTTTTATCTTTATTTATTAATTATCTTATCATTTTTTTAATTAAAAATTACAGCAGTCATAATTTCATTTATTTGTATGGCTTATTTGCCACAAATCAGAATCATTTCTGATTATATTTATAGAGCGACCACTGTTATTATGTATATAAACAAATTCAGTTTCAAAAGCAGTTAGACTTGTTAGGTTGTTCAAGGCAAAGTTTAAACAGTTAGTTGAAAGCGCATTTAACGATTAAACGGTTTGCACAGTGGCGCCACCTACTTATTTCGCCTGTGTACAAATTGATCTGTTTGCGATACAAATGTGGACCAAACGGTTCGGGGCTCGGCTTTGAGGCATTCATAAACTGTTCCCGGTCAAGCACGACATCACAACAACCTGACCCCAGTGAGCAAGACAACACCAACACATACACGCACACAATATTTAAGTAATAAATAAATTTGATAATTTAATAAACAATAAATATGACACAGGAACAAGGACTCAACCACTTACCGCCTGGTCCGCCGCGCTGTTGCTGATCCTTAAAGTTTGGCTTGGTTGGCGGTGCTGAGCCAAACATCATGGGATGGAATACCTTTGGCCATAAAATGGCAATGCAACCAACCACCGTTACGATCGCAATGATGCCCATTTTCTTCGGCGACATGCTCATCTCTGTTCCTGTGCGGTGCTTCCCCTTCCCCGCTGTTGCCGCTTGTTGTTGTGACATTGTTTTGGACATTTTTACCGTTTCCTTGTTAAAGCTTTAATACTAAGGCAACTCTCCGTTTGTGCTTGAACTCCAAGTTGAGAATTATAACGGTGTTTTTTAACTGATGCTGAATGATGTTTTTTTTTAGTTTTTTTTTTCGAATATTTGAGGTTAACTTTGGCGTAGGCGCATTTTTGTTACGTTTATTTATGCAATTTTCTTCATTAATTATTGCCTTGATATTGCATTATCTGAAAAAAAACACATTTAGATTTATACATATAAATCTGTATAGTCCCAACACAAGCACAAATATATATATATGTATGTATGGATATATTTAAAAATACATATGTTGTAACTCATTTGTAACCCAAAGAACACATCACTTTAAATGATCACAATTCACAGCGTATGTGAATATTGATGTTTTTAACAACAACAACAACAACAACAACAAGAACAACCATTTTTATTACATAAATAGCGGTCCCGATTATTTTATTTTTAGCGCTCACACTTTTCCGTCGTTTTGACTGGCTAATAATTTATTTTTTCCGTAAACCATAAGCGATTTTTTCACAATCAACCACAAGCATATTTAAGCAAATAATGGGGTAAAATAAGTAAAAATAATGAAACACAATTCTAATAAAAATAAATGGAAATTAGTATGGTATCTGAATAAAATTGAAACGAGCTGTGAAACGACGAATGCTTACGCAAAGCTCCAATGTTGTTTCCGAACTGGCCAAGCAAATTTTTGAAACTATTAGCGAATTTTTAAATACAGCACAACGACGACGACGCATTGCTGCTCGTTTTCTTGGGCCCAGTCGGCCATAATTTGAGCGTTTGTCTGTTATTTTTGCCGCTAGCCGCTGAAATCAAAAATATAATGAATGCGACAAAATAATTTGCAACAATTCGCCCTGCACTCGTCGCGCATATTTTGCCGAACCCCGGTTCTGGTCCCCTGGTCCCGGATAATAAGCGCACGCGCTGATCACCCTCATTTTGGGTGCGTCGGCATTTTCACCGATTTGTATTATGTACATATATATGTTATGTATATTTGTTATTGTTTATTTTTATACCATTTACCAGCATTTTCACGGTATGATCTTTTGATGAGCATTGTTGCATATACAGTCGTATTATCGTATAATCGTTCATGTATATAGCTATGTATATAGCATATACATCATAATGACGTTGTCCGGCGACTCTCAAGCAAATTCCCTTTCATTTCGCTTTCATTAACTGGCGAAAGTATTGAAAGTGCATTGCACACATACTTATATATATCATTGTTTTTACTTTTCCTTACTTTACACAAGTTGCGTGGCAACCAGATATATCTAAAAAAAACACTGTGACTTTTGCTATGTTCAACAAATATTCTTCATTTTCCATGTCCAGCACTCAAACTAGTTTTATTTTTAGTGCCAGTGGCATTGTAACAATTCAATGTCGCACAGTTCACAAATGTTATTCATATTTTATTTATAAATACATATCTACAATTTTTGTAACGCTCGACTAGATACCGTTTTATGCGGCGATTGTGAACGAACATATTTTGGTAATTTATGTGATGCACACCGAGAATAGTAACCAATAAATATATCAACATTTACCAAATTTTAAATAGGTTTATCGTCAACTCTTAAATGCTAAATTCAAACTACAAGTTTGTCGTTATGAAGTGGGTCGGAAAATCAATAGAAATGCAGACAAATTTATTGGGCTACCACCACAATTTATCGGCAGTATAATCGATAGGCAGTTAGTACTGTAAAACGTAAGTATTGTAAAATACTAAGGTATTTGAAGACAATTAAAAAATTTGGCAAGCTCTGTATATTTTTGGAATTCCGTAATACTATTAAGAACGAAATCTTATTTGGATTCAGCTGTAATAAATCGAAAATTTCACCTCCTTAATGACAACATCTAAAAAACTTGTGTTTACTATATTCAATAAGCAAATATGCCACTGTCAGCCAACAGCATAAAAACTAACTTTCTGCTCATGTTCTGGGTACGCCTGGGGTTTGCGAGTGAGTAACGCAACCCTGGCATCTGCAATCACCCGGCTTAAATGTCAAAGCGTGTTTAGTTCATTTAAATTGAAAGTAATAATTAATTAATTAATAAAAAAATAAAGGCATTAAAATTACTAAGTTAAAGTTCAAAATAGAAGGGTAAGTAAACTCTCTAGGAATCTCGTATACACACAAATTTTATGTTTGTGTTGAGTTCCACATTAAAACAGCTGTTCAGCAGACTAGAGCTGTCATCGTGTGTTACGAAAAATAAGGTGAACTGATGGGCAACTCTGGCAGTGATGTTTTCTTTGTGTTATTATTGTAGACAAAAGTTAAAATAAAATTGCGAACTTAACGAAATAATCGAAAAATTATCACATTTAGCCTGCAGTGAAAATTGCTCTTGGCGCAAAAAAGAATAGCGTGTTAAAAGTTTGAAAACTGTAATTGACGGAAAACCTAATGCGAGCTGTCGATTGGCGTCGCTCCAAATTTTCCAAATTTAACGTTGAGCCACAAACAGGGTTGGCCATTATGGGCGACGAGGCGTGTGTGACCGTTGAGAAGGAACTCGATCGCGTCGTCAGCAAGCTGGAGCAGCTCCACGAGATCGCCTCTGCCGAAATCGGGGATGTCGCATCGCTAATGTCGCAGCTGGTCAATGTGCTGGAGAATGCGGAGCAAATGTTGGTCACCACTCTAAATACTGGGACGCAAATGAATGCACCGGGTACACCGGGCAGCGTCGATGATCCCATGGGCGAGACTGTCAACATGCAGGTGGAGACAGAGCCGTCAGCTCCACAACGTTTAACCGAAAGCCAAATGGAGATAATCCGTGATGCCATCTCCAAGTGCAACGTGCGCGTCCAGAAACTATCGACAGAGCATCGGGATTCGCATGGTGCTGTTTCGAAAATTGGCAAGGCCATCGATCGGAATTTCAACTCCGACTTCAGTTCGACAATGCGTGTGGATGCACTGCAGGATGAGGACAACTTGATGCTGCTCAATAAGGCGATTGCCAAGCATTATTGCCGCCAGGGCATGGACGAGGTGGCCCGCACCCTGATCAAGGAGTGTAAGATGAGCGACAACGATGCCCAGGATGTGTTCGACTCGGAACGTGAGTTCGCCGAAATCTACAGCATCTGGATACAGATACAGAAGCGCGAACTCACCGAAGCCCTCAAATGGGCCGTCCGTCACTCCACTCAGCTCTTGGAGCGTCATTCGCTCATCGAGTTTCGGCTGCACCGTATGCGTTTCATGCAGCTGGTCTCCAATGGTCTGGAGTCGCAGCACGATGCCATCGTGTATGCCCGGACCAACTTTCAGAAGTTTGCCGAACGTTACGAGCACGAGATTGCCAACTTGATGGGCAGCTTTATCCATCTGCCGGGTGGCTTGGAGAAGACACCCTACAAGATCTTCTTGGCACAGGAGATGTGGACGGAGCTATCGTTCACGTTCCTCAACGATGCTTGCCAGCTGCTGGGCATCAGTAAAAACTCTGCCCTCTCCGTGGTGGTCAATGCCGGCTGCACCGCTCTGCCCGCCCTGCTCAACATCAAGCAGGTGATGCAATCGCGCCAGGTGCTCGGCATGTGGAATGGCTGCGATGAGCTGCCGATTGAGATTGATTTGCAGCCAGAGTTTCGATTTCATTCGATCTTCGCGTGTCCCATTCTGCGGCAACAGACAACAGAGGACAATCCACCCAAGAAGCTGACATGCGGTCATGTCATCTCCAATGATGCCTTGCACAAACTAAGCAATGGCCACATCCTCAAGTGTCCCTATTGTCCCGTTGAACAGAATGCCGAGGAGGCCGTTCGTATTTACTTTTAATATATTCATACACCTAACACTAACCATGCATAGCCCATGAAAAACTACATAAAAGATAACATCTAAAAACCATTATTCAAATTATATAATCCGATTTAATAAAAATTGTGAGCCTGCCTCGAGGTTGAGCAGCAGTCAGCGGCTGATAACGTTGGTTTTTACTTTTTCCTTTAGCGGCAGCTTCTTCCTTAACTCAGTTTGCTCTTTAGATAAATTGGCAATGAAGCAATCGAAACTAAAACGCATCTATAAGCCCATTAGTTCTTAATAACATACGTATATTTAATAAATAAATAAAAATTCATCTCGAAAATGCGACTCCATTGTTTTAATGCGAATTTGCAATTTAAATAAGCAAGTCTATTGCGTAATTATTCGCAACACCAAGAAATGGACGCTCTCGCTCAAGAGTTGTGTTACCACTGTGCTCACGGTACTCACAGCAGCGCAAGCGTCCCACTGTGTGCTCGGCTTCTGCCGTTAAACCGGTTTCGGGTATCTTTTTTTTTTGCGTTCGTGTTTCGCTGCCTCGAAATTTCAACGTGTTGCGTTCGCTTCTTGATTATTCTTTTTTGCGTCCAGTGCCTTTCAGACAGCTGATCTGGGACGGTGTTCATTATTGGAATTATTGCAGTGCGCTTTGCATATCTCTTTCTCTCTCTTTCTTTCTACTTGTTTAGTGGGTGGCAACAAACTCGCTAAACTCCTTAGAATTCAAAACAATTGAATTATTTTACGACTTAATAACATGAAAAACGTTTTGGATGTCATGTCGTTGCAGCAGCACGTGGAAACGAGCAAAGTACAAAATATGAAGCCCATTGATTATCGGTGAGCAACACTTCAATCAGCAGCAGCAGCAGCAGCAATAATTTCAACTTCAATTTGTACTTAAATGTTGCAGCAGTTCGAGTAAACCTGGTCTGGTGCCACTCTACATCTTCGAGTGCGCTGCCAAGCTGAAAATGAAGCCACTGACTGCTGCCTGTGCTGCCATCGTCTATCATCGCTTCTTCAAGGAGGTCAAGTCGTCGGATTACGATGAGTTCGTGAGTATTGAGTTGATCTCCTTCCTGTGCCCATATATGAAATGTGTTGAGTTCCTATTACAGCTAATTGCTGCCTCATCTCTCTATTTGGCTGGCAAAATCAAAGACGATGACAGTGTCAAAATTCGCGACGTCATCAATGTGGCATATGGCACCCTAAATCGAGCCAGTGAACCATTGGATCTAAATGATGAATATTGGGCAATGCGGGATGCCATTGTCCAGGCCGAATTGCTCATAACACGCACATTGAGTTTTGATCTCAATATTGAGCTTGCGCACAAAGTAGGAAGCTGCAAGTTGTTACCAAATTATCAAGCCACTCTTTTATCAATGTTTCAACTTTCTCTTTCGTTTGGCAGTATTTGCTCTACTACATGAAGACACTACAAGATTGGGTCGGTGCGGATGTGTGGAACTCTGTGCCGATTGCCAAGACGGCTGCCTCGTACTTACAGGACTTTCACCATAGCCCAAATATCTTGAAATACAAGCCCACGCACGTGGCAATCGGTTGTCTGTCGCTGGCAATGCAAACCTATGGGGTGCAGGTTCCCCTGACCGACGAATCGGACGAGGCATCCATGTGGTATAAGCCACTGGTGAAGGATTTCACGAGAGAGAATCAGTGGGAGATCATTGATGATGTCATTGAGGTCTACAGAGAGGAGGCATCCCTAAACGACAGCTAACCAATCCCTCAATTGCCACGACTTTTCGCCATTTCCAATTAATTTATTAATTTACAGAAAATTAAAAGACTTTTGGCTGTTCACTGAACTACACTGAATATTATAAACTTGATTAAAATGCGCAGCAAGAACTTCTAATGGCGATGTTTGTGCTTGTGTTTGTTGCTGTCCGAACGATGGCGAGCTGGTGGAGAGACGCTGCCCCTTCGCCCCCCACGCGAACTGTAAACCGATGCGGGCGCCGGTGATGGCGATCTGCGTGATGATAAGCGAGCAGCTGGACGTTCCGAGTAGCGCTTGGGTGAATCCGATTGACTGCGAGAACGATTGCGCTTTACAGATCTGCTGCTGCGACCGCTGCTCTCTCCGCAACTGAACGGTGAATGGGATCGTTTGCGACTGGTGCGCTGGCCGGGACTCGATCGGGAACTACTGCTGTAGTGGCCACCTGGGGCATGCCGGCCATCGGGACTCTCGCTGCGCTGTGAACTCCTCGACTTGGTGTTCATATAGCTTAACGGCGAGTCCACAGAACCCACGGGTGAATTCTGTAAGCACGACAATGTTTTGAGTTCGCTCTAAAAAATAGTTTCACTCCATTAGCGTGCTTACCCGCTTGAGCAAACGCTTGCGATGGTATTCAACCTGTTCGGGCAGTGTCCAGCCGGATTCCAAGCGCCGCTTGCCCGACTCCAGCTCATCCTGATATTGCATAACTTTCAATTCGATTTCACGCAACTTTTGACGCTTCTCGTCATCGAATTTCTGTGAGTTATCATCATCGCTCTCCTCGTCCGAACTGAAGAACTTGGGCGGATCCGGTGGATCTAACGTATCCCACTTGCTAGTCGTTATGGCCTGTGCCTCAATTTGTGTGGGATCAACCGTTTCCCATTTGGATGGTATAAAGCCGGGCATTTTTGTATGCGACTTGCTGTCAACGGCTTTCTGTACGAACTCCAAGGGCACACCATCGAGATCATCATCCACTAAAAGGATTTAAAACATGAATATCATGTATAGATATGCATGGGAAAGAGCGGCTTACTTGGAACACCATCGATTTCTTCAACATACTGGTCCCGCTTGGGCGTATCTCGCTGTTGAGCAGTGGCATCTGGTAGAGCTAGCTTCAGTGCACTCTTCAGCAATGCAGCACCGTCCAGGGGCACACCATCCAAATCTTCATCGTCTTTCTCCTCGCCTGACAGTGGCGCCCCATCTATGTCCTCATCCAGAGTCTCCTCGGAGCGCGACTCATCTGCTTGGACCGGGGAGACAGCCTGCAAAGTAAACAAAATAAATGAATCTGACCTGGTTAGCTATGGCTGTACACATACCGTTCGACCCATGAATACCGCATGCAATTGGGACAAGAAATCCTTTGGGTAAATTGTCCACTCCTCCCAGGTGCGTATTACATTGTAAACGCGCGTCTTGAATCCCTCCGCCTTCAGGCGACTCTCTATACCCAAGTAATAGGTATGCAAGCTCTCGAATATATCCAGCAATTGTTTCTCCACGCTGTAAATAAATAAATCAGTTAAAGCCTGTGAATCATCGAGCTATCCATGGTCAACATACGATTTGCGAAAGAACGAAGCGTTTGACACCTTCACAGTGCAATTGTGTAGAATATCGGAAACAAGATATAGACGAGCGATCTTCTTCGAAGCGGGAGTCTTCAAATTTGCCAATGATTCTGCAATGCATTCGCAAATCTCGTCGGCGGCATCGGCATGCTCAATGCAAAAAATCATGGCGTCGCCAATGCGGGCGCGCTCCGGTGTCAACTGCCGTATCAAGTCTTCGAGGCGATCACGTTGCCTGCCAGCCACAAGAAATCATTAATTCAATCATGTTGATATATAAAGAAAATTTGATTTACGCATTAGATAAGGCACCCTTGTGCACAACGGGTGCATCAGGATCGACGACCAGCTCATCGGGCATGCCCTGCGTGTAGAAATTGGCAATGGGGGGCGTCCACACGGGTCCATCCTTGAACATGCGAAACTGCAGCTCGCGCCACTCGCTCGGTGTGTCACCCTGCAGCAGGGAGTAGAGCTTCCAGCGGTAATAAATGTGCGCCGGACTCTCGTTATCGAAGAGGAACGAGAAGAGTGGATTCTCCATTTCCCGGCTCATGATTAGCGCCTCAAACATGGGTCCCTCGCGTATCACAAACTCGATCATGCGATGTATGATATTCAGCACGGATCTAAAATGCAAACGTCCCAATTAAAACCAATAACATAAATTGAATCCAAATGAATCCTACTTTTCCGTCGGTATGAAGACTTTCACCACGCACTTGCCCAGAATCTGAAATATGTAACAAAAATGAAAAGACTTGATGCTTTAAGGGGCTAAGTGACTTACCCGCTCCATGTTCTCTTTGTCCTCGATGGAATCGTAATCCTTGTAGTTCTTTTTGGGCAACGTATTCGCCTCGCTGGGCGGTGGCTGGGCATTGAATGGCAGACCCGACGGCGGCGGAGGCAGTGTCAGTTCCAGCAGTGCCTGTGGCGCAAAGATCGGCGTATTCATAATGGGCACCGTTTTGCCCCAGCCCAGACGCATCTCATAGCCCATGATATAGCGGCCGTTGAGGGTGCGCAGTGCACGTTCCGCATCCTTGCGGCTCATGTATGCCACAAAGCCACAATTGCGACCACGTTGCTTCTCTTCCTCGGAGCGGGGCCACATGATTTTGATGCTTGCCAGCGGACCATAGCGACCGAAAATTTCCATTAGTTGTTGCTCGGAGATCTTTGGATTCAGATTGCCCAAATACAGATTAGTCGTATTCGGATCACCTGTGTCAAAGGAGCCACCATCTCGAGCAGTGTTCGCCTGTTGGGAACTGCTCGAAGACGGTTGCTGTTGTTGTTGCTGCGTCTGCTGTTGCTGCTGCTGCTGGGAGGAAGAGGGCGGCGCGCTTGGCACCACCATATGCTTGTACTTGTGCCGCTCCTCACGCTCCTCCTGTATTCTGTGGAAGTCATACATAATGGAGATTATCTCTTCTAGTTATAAATTAAATTCAGCTTACTGTCTTAATTCCTCCTTGAACAGTTCCAAATTGCTCTTTTTCTTCTCCTGGTTCTTCTTTTTCAATGGCGCTGGATCCTTCTTGAGATCAGAGGCCAAGAGTTTGGCATAATCTTCCGCCTTCTCGGAGGCGCTCTTCTCAATCAGCTTGGAGCCCGGCTTGTACAGTTTGCCCTTCTCACTTTTATCCTCACGCCGAGAACCCGCATCGTACGTGCCGGCCTTAACCCACACCTTGGAGGAGGCAGTCGGCGCCTCCTGAAACGTCTCCACAAACTCCTTAAACGCCTGCACATTGAAATACAGAATTGCTAATAACAAGTTTCAATTCTTCAACATTTCCTCACTCACATGTGCCGCAGCTGCCTCATCTTCCTTCTTCTTTTGTTCTTCAATTTCTTTTTTGGACTAAAAGCAGGGTTTTATTCAATTTGGTTAAATTAAGGTGAAGAGTTTCGCAGAACTTACCAATTGCCGCTTGGAAAATGTGCCAACCGTAAAAGCCTCCAGCTTCTTGTCACTTATGCGCTGAATACAGAATATTGTTAAATACTTGGCAGTGGTTTGTGTCTCATTTGTTTACCTTCATTATGCAAAGTTGTTGATTTCCTTTGATATTTATGTTCTTTATTTATTTCTCACACATCCGCCCTGCATATTGCAGCCGAAGAATTTCTAGTCGATATTGTTTTCATGCAGCCTGCAACCCTAGTGCATCATGCATTAGCTGCTTGACAGTCTGCTGCATGAAGTGACAGTGTAGTACAAATCGATTACATCAGATGTTTCGATGTCATCTATCGATGATTGATAGGAATGGTGCATCCCTAAATACAATTAAATTAACATTTTTTATACAGTAAATTAAGACTGTCAGATCTCATACGCTGCCTGCAGCGCTTGCAACTTAATGATAAGCAATGGAACCGCAAGTATGTCGCCTCTGCCTGCGTGGTTGTGGTTCCCAGATGTGCCTTCAAATCTTTAATAGCGATGCAGGTGAAGCAGGTGCAACAGCAGCTGCGGGTAACGTGCCAAATGTTGCCGAAGTTCTGCGCCAGCACTTTTGGTTTGAGGTGAGCTGCACACACACACAGCTACACAATAACACTCCCATACACCCACACAAATATATATATATATATTCTCGTTGCCTGTTTTACAGCTATTACCAAACGATGCCATATCGAAAGTGGTGTGCAATGTATGCTGGACGCAAGTCTCGGAATTTCATCAGTTCTATGTATCCATCCAAGACGCACATGTGATTTACGCCAGTGCACCGAAATTCAAACAGGATCCGGATCCCGAAATTATGTGCACCCCATGGCCCGAGGAAGTTATGATGCCAGCGGAGGTGCTAACAATCGATGGCGATGCCAATAACGATGGCAGCAACAGCAACAATCCTCTCGATGAACTGGACGTGGAGATGTCCACGTATCAGGCGGACACAGAATCAGATAGTAAGCCGGACATTAAGCTGGAAAGGCTGTCGCCAGATGATTACGTCAAGGATCAGGATGATGAGAATGTGATTGTAACACGTAGTGGCCGCAAGTGGAAGCGGGAAACAGATACTTATGAAAAGCTAAAACCAGTCAAACTGAAGAAATCCCTGCAATCGAAGGGTCATGACAAACGCAAGTTTCCAACCAAGCGGATATTCAAGAAGCATCAATATCCACCGTTCTGCAAGGAGGATGAGGATCTAATCAAGCAATATATTGTTATGGGCTGTGAACTGTGCATTTTTCTGGCCGATGACTTTGATGGCATGCGGGAACATTTCAAGGATAAACATCCCAACGAGCGACCCTACATTAAATGTTGCGGTCGAAAGCTAAGCAAACGTTGCCTTATCGTTGAGCATGCCAGACGTCACGAGAATCCAGAGTATATTAAGTATGCATCTTTTTATATTGGATGGTGTACCTTTTGTATATATAACCATGTCTATGTATATACCCATGATTTATCTGATTACTTCCAGGTGCGACGACTGCGGCAAAGTGTTTGCCAATTCGAGCGTGCTGCGCGCACATTGGCTGGTGCACCATGTGCCGGACGAGGAGTGCGACTTTCAATGCGACGAGTGTGGCAAGCGATTCTCTCGTCAAAATCTCCTGGAGCTGCACAAGGGCTCGCATGTGCCGGTCAGCGAACGCAAGTTCATCTGTCAGGAGTGTCCCAAGCATAATGCGTACGTCTAACTACAAATATAGCTTTTAGCCTTTTATATATAAAATTTCAATTGTATTTGCAGCTTTGCTACAGAATATCACATGCAGGTGCATGTTAGCATGCAGCATCGTAAGGCGGCCAATGTGTGTCATGTGTGTGGCAAGGAAATCAAGGATAAGGCTGTCTTTGAGAAACATGTGCGACTGCATTTTGAAGAGAGTGGACCGCGCATTAAATGCCCACGGCCGGATTGCGAGAGCTGGCTCAAGGACGAGGATAATTTGAAGCAGCACTTAAGGCGCCACAATGACGAGGGCAAAACGTTCATTTGCAGCGAGTGTGGCAAGAGTTGCAAGAATTCGCGTGCTCTAATCGGACATAAGCGCTACTCGCACTCGAACACAGTCTATCCGTGCGAGCAATGCGGCAAGACCTTCAAAAAGGACATCAGCCTTAAGGTGGCAAACTTAATTTTATATATTTAATATAAATATTTATAACTACGATTAATAATATACGATTACAGGAGCACATGGCACAGCACACGGGCGAGCCACTCTATAAGTGTATCTTCTGTACGAGGACATTCAACTCAAATGCCAATATGCATTCGCACAAGAAACGAATGCATCCAAGTGAATGGGATCACTGGCGTAAAACGAAAACGGGCAGCTCGCAAAAGATGCTCCCCAGCGCTCAGGTCTCACAAATGCTGAGGGAGGATTCGGATCCGTTTGCCATTCCAAATACATCTAACGTATTTTAGAATATAATTATCCCTCGCTTATTGTAAATACATTTTTATGAAATATTTAAATAAAATGTACATACGTACATATATGTAAATGTAAATGTAATTCATGCATCTGCAGTTTTTCTAAAATAGGATTGAGATTTTTAGAGAGCACTATAACTAATAACAATAACCAATGATTACCATACAAGCATATGATAAGCAATTGTACTAATTATTAAATTCGAATTATTATCGATAAGCGTTGTGTACATATCGATGAATGCACAGCACTTATCATCGAAAGTTGTGACGTATCGTGCGCAACCTTAGAACACTTAAGACACTTGATACAAGCAGCAACGTCAACAACATTAAAATGAATGTAAGCAAAAATATTTCGCACTTTTACCATAAATAATATTTCCAAATTGTGGATCTTTATGTGTGCGACTCTCAAATGTTTCCCTTCTTAAACCAAAAACCAGGAATCGGAGATACCCATAGATATCCACACGCTGAAGCTGCAGGATTGGCTTATCAGCAGACGGATTGTGCCCAAGAACATCCAGGCACCAATCAAGGACATACATTCAAGGATTAGCAATGCGCTGCATGATATGCCAGCCAACGATCAACTAATCAAACTCTTGTCCGGATCCAGTAGGTGCTCCCCAGATGGATATATATTTTAGATTACAACTAAAGGTTGCATTATTTTGCAGATATAAACTATTTGCACGTGAAAGAAATCATCGAGATCCTGAAGCAGACGGAAAAAGATACGAAGAGCGTGTTCGGCACCTATGGCAGTCAGCGCATGAAAGACTGGCAGGAGATCTGTCGTCTGTACGAGAAGAATGCCACATATCTGGCGGAGACGGCGCAAATCTTCGTGAGGAATGTCAACTATGAGATTCCCGGCGTGCGCAAGCAAATGATCAAATTGGAACAGCAGACGGATGAGTGCCTGAAGCGTGCCAATGACATGCACAAGCCAGAGGCTCAACTCCTGGCGGAGCATGCTGCTCTGCTCGAACAGCTGGGCGTCAAAGGCGAAAATCTACATGCTGAATTTGTTGAGGTCCTTGCAGGCCTGCAGAATCTATATGCCAAATCCTTGCAGAACATTGGCCGCGTGCAGGCTGGCATTGACCTGTATGCCGAGGTCAGCGGACAGCAACAATGTTTGCCCATACTCCGTCATTTGGTTGAGCATGGCAACACAACCGTTTATCAGTACATCCATAAAGAGGCGCCACTTGCAATTGAGGAGCCTGAGCTGCGTTTAAGCATCAGCGGATCCAGCAGCAGTAAGGATGGCAACGATGGCAACGAAATCGACTTTGGCACTGATGACAATGGCGGCACATCCTCCACTGTCTCAGCGGAGATTATCGACTATGCTGATTTTCCGGAAGCAGATGGCGGCAACATAGATTGGGGCATCGAAAGTGCACCCACAGATGCTGTCGAAATCAACTTCGATATACCCGTCGAGGAATACGGTATTGTAGTCGAGGGTACCGGCATGGATGGTGGCACTGCCAAAGGTTGGCATCAACTAGTTAATGATTCCATTAGCATTTACTAATGTTTACTTGTTCTTTTAGGTGACCAGGCCTATACGCTCCTGGACTCGCCCAACTATCGCGATCGTTTTCTGGACGAAATCCACGAACTGGAGGCATTCCTGCTCATGCGCCTCTATGAGCTCAAGCATTTGGAGTCATCGAACAACATAATGTTCTCCCTGATGGACAACATTGCGACGCACGACAGCGAGAGCATTGGCAAAATATTGAGCGATGTGGAGAAGATCATTCAACAGGTGTCCGATGAGCAGACACGTCATCTATTCCAGCTGAAACATTCACCCAAATATGCCGATCTGCTGGCCAGCAAGCTGCAGCAGATGACCAAGGCGGTGGATAAGCTGCGCAACACGCGCGATGGCCTCAAGCAGCGAGCCGTGGAAATTCGCGAGCAGCGTCAGAAATTGAATCCCGTCCTGGATGAACTGATTGCGCAGACCCGCAATCTGCAATCGTACATCGAGAAGGATATATCCAAACGCTATAAGAATCGTGTGGTGAATCTAATCGGCGGTGTTAACTAGATCATTTTATAGATGTATGGAAAAGTGCTAATAAATTGTTGAACATATGAACTAAAAATAAATTTGTTGAAAGAAGTACAGTGGTTAATGGCTAAATGGAATCGTAAGCTCTAAAGGAAATCAAATGGTTTGTTTTAAAAGAATTTTATTTATTTTTATTTTGCTATTTTTATTAAATATACAAATTTTATTTATATTTTTTGTGTTTTAATTGTTTTTATTCCTTTTTTTTGTTTTTGTTTTTGTTTTGTTTGTTGCTTATCATTGTATCCAGAATACAAATGTAATTTAATGTAGTTGTTGGTTGCTTTTTTGCTTTGTTCATAAAAGTAGCCTTACACTTGTATCGTTTGAAACTTTCTTTCACTTATGTAATGTTTTTCTTAGCTGAATTGAATACACAATTTGTAAACAATAACAACACTATAACTAATATGTTTATGATCAAAACTTAAGGGGTCTGAAATAGTAGGGGGCTGGTTAAGGAAATACATACATACCAATCAATAATAAACATATTTAGTTGCGTTTGGAAGCGAAGGAAGTAAAGGTATATGTATATATATATATACGCAGTTATGACGGGTTAAACGAGGCTGAGAGACGGAGGAGCAAGGGGCAGGGCATACCATATTATATAATAGCAGCATGCATGATTTAAGAATAATTACAGAAGTTTCGGGTGTAAAAAGCCACAAAATGGGTATACATACAAGATATAGATATATACATACATATATATATATATCTATATATATATCAACTAGACTTAGGCACTAATCTAACAAAAATGTGGCGCTACAATTAAGAGGGCTCCATCGGCATATTGGGGATCATGTTAATCAAATATGTGTATGTATCTTGTATGTATGTATGTATGTATGTATGCATAATTATTGATTGTTCAACTAAATAGAAAATAACAAGCAGTATCCAAATTATAAATGATTGATTCATATATATAGATAATTAATGTTCATTTTGTTTTTGTCACGGCAAAGGGCCTCATTGATATGGTTGTGTCTGGGTTCACGATCTGGCAATCATCTATCCTTTATATATATATATATATATGTGATGCAGGCCCCATGCGTTAATTCTTTGAAAATAAATCTACAATCTGTTGCGACTTATATGTGGATACATTGTATGCGTATATATATATATATATATATATATATATATATAATGTTGCTTTGATTATATATCAACAACGTACGTATTTGTGTCCATTCACAATTTTCTTTTAAAGTTAAAGTAAGCATAAACTATGTTGCAAAAATTTGTTCGAAAGTTGCTTATTGGTTGTTTGTTTGTTTGTTTGTTGGTTGTGGTCTGCCGTTACTGTTAGTTAGTACATGCTTACAGGCTACATATTTTTATTACATTTCATTTACGTAATTATTTATAGTGTTTTTTTTTGTTAGCTTACACGCTACTATTTATATATATATTTATATATGTCTGTAGTTATGTTGATGTTGTTGTTGTTGTTTTTTTTTATTCTTTGTATTTGAATTCAGTTTGTTGCATGTATACAAGTTGTAACATTGCGTTCGGTCGGAGTAGATAAAACTGAGCATCGAAGCCCCCAAATCTTCAAAAGTTATTGCTCTACGAATTTTGCATAACATTTTGTTATCCTTATGATAAAAACCTTATCTAGTTAGAATCCTCCTTTCTTTCTTATCTACACAAGCACGTTTCTCGCTGCTGACATCCTGACATCATGACATCCTCACATCCTGATATCCTCCACACTTTACAGACTAAACAAAATGTGTATTTTATAATTTTGTTTTATAATATTTTTTAGCTTTTTTTTTTTGTTTTGTTTTTTGTATTTTGTGAATGCTTTTCAATGAAAAACATCGCCTCTCTTGGCGCCTAAACTTGCTGCTGGTGCTGGCCACCAGCGCGTATGATTATGATTATGATTATTATGCGCGTAGTGGTTGTTGTGGTGTTGCTGCTGCTGCTGATGATGCTGGTTGTGGTTGGGTTGTTGCTCTTGTTGCAGGTGGTGCTGTTGCTGTTGCCCTTGCGCACCACCCAGCGCCGGCTACTTTGGTTGTCAATCGTTCTTCACTGGATAATAGATTAGATCGGGCTGTTGTTGCTGCATATGATGCATATAGTCATTGATCGGCGGCAACACAGATTTGCTATCATCGCCCAGCATGGGATAACCACCAACACCAACACCCACACCCACTGGTGGTGCTGTACGCTCATAGACGCTGCCGTGCGGCGGTGGCGGTGGCAACAAATGTGTGGCGCCCGCCAGGGAATGCAACGGCTGCTGTTGCAGTCCATGCGGATGCGGATGTGGGTGCGGATGTGGATGCGCATGTGGATGATATGGCTGGAAGCTATTGTGCTTCTGCTGTTCGCTGACTAGCTGCTGCTGCTGCTGCTCACTCAGCGCACTATGGTTGTGATTGTGATGCTGTTGCTGCTCGTAGTAAACGTTGCCCGTTGGAACTCCGTGCCGCATTAAACCAGCACCGTAAGCAGCAGCAGCATTGTGATGTTGCTGACTCGCCTGCTGTTGCTGCGACTGCTGTGGTTGCTGCTGCTGCTGCTGCTGGGGTTGCTGTTGCTGCTGCTGCGCTTGTGGCATTAAATCAAAGCTGTACTCCAAAGGCGTGGGATTCGTGTCGATGAGATTCGTGAGAATGCTGCCAATATTATTATAGTTGTGTGCATCTCCCGGCCCCACTTGATTCACCTGCGGCGCTGCTGTTGCCGGCTGCTGCTGCTGTTGTTGTTGTTGTTGTTGCTGCTGCTGTTGTTGCTGCTGTGCCTGTTGCTGCGGCCACATGTGCTGGAAGCCCAATAGATCGCCAGCTAAGGCGGGATCTTGTGGCGCCTGTTGCTGCTGCGGCTTGTTGCCGACGACAACAGCGGCTTGCTGCTGGGTGGGCGGCGCTGGTGGGCCCACGTTCATTGGAAGCCCGAGAAACTCGGTCGAGTCGACAATGTAGAACTTGTTGTCCTTCAGCTCGACCGGCTGCGTGTTTGGTGCCCCACCAAAGCCCATGTTGCCCCATGAGTCAGTCGCTTGTTGTTGTTGCTGCTGCTGTTGCAAGAATTGCTGTTGTGTTGCTGACGCAGCGGCCGACGGCGACGGCTGTGGCTGTGGCGATTGCAATCGCGAGTGTTGCTGATGCTGCGGCGAATGACTGTGACGATGCTGCTGCAGCAGCAACTGATGTTGGTGATGCATTGGTGGCATGTGATGCGGCGAGCTAAAGTGTTGCTGCTGCTGCTGCTGTTGCAACTGCTGTGCTTGATGCGGATGTGCATGCGCATGTGGATGTGGATGCGGATGTGGACTTTGTGGCGTGTGGCTACGCATATGCTGTTGCTGCTGCGGTGGCTGTGGCTGCGGCGGCTGCTGTTGTTGTTGCGGTTGTTGCGCTTGCTGCTGCTGCTGCTGCTGCTGCTGTTGATACTGATTCAAGACCTGATGCTGCTGATAGCCGACAGCTGGATTGCCGGTGGGCTCAAAGTGAAACTGGCTCTCCGGCCCGCCAAAACTGTTCATTCGCTGCAGATGCAGTTCCGGCGTGCTGTTGTTCGGCGTATGCGGCGTATGGCGATGATGCGGCGGCTGCTGCTGTTGCTGCTGTGCAGTTGGCAACGCTTGTTGCTGTTGTTGCTGTAGCGGTGGTGGTGGCGTTGCTGCCGCATGTTGCTGCTGCTGATGTTGATGCAACGCATTCTGCTGCTGCTGTTGTTGTTGCTGCGTCGGAGGCTGCTGCTGCTGTTGCAACTTGTCCGCACTAAAGCTCTGATTGTACATGGAATTCTGCTGAGATTCGCTCGTGGAGACCGAGTGCTGTGACGTGGATGCCGTCGATGATTGTGAGCTGTTGCTGCTCACAATGGCGGCATTGAACGGATCCTGCTGCGAGCAACCCGGCGTCGTCGACAACGGTGGCGGCGGTGTGGGCGTGGCACCCACACTACCACCCTTCCCAACGCCCGACTGCATCTGCTGCTGCTGCTGCTGTTGTTGTTGCTGTTGCTGCTGCTGCTGCTGCTGTGTGGCGGCTGCAGCTGCCGCACCTGCTTGAGACTTTGCCTTGCTGACCGCTGACTTTTTGCTAGCCTTCACCGGCGGCGGCCCTGGCATATCAGGCAGTGGCAACATGTCTATAATATTTACAAAGATAAATAGTTTACAAATTGTGCACAAATTGGGGATGCATCTCAGCACTTACCCTCTTCGTTGGACTTGGGGAAACGCTGTTTGCCCTTCTTGGGTGGCGGCGGCTGATTCCCATGCATTGTCTGTTTGTGACGCACCAAATGCGTCTTCCACTTGAAAGTCTGCACAATACAAATATTATAATAATGAATATTGTTTACAAATTTTGTTGGGTTCTGAGGCCTTTTCACTGTCCACAAGTTGCAAGATTCTATTTACCTGATCGCAGTGATTGCAGCAATGCGGCCGCTCCTCCGAGTGCGATGGCAAATGGCGTTGCAGTGACTTGGCCGAACCGAATCTCTTGCCACATAGGGTGCACTTGCACTCGGAGACATCGACATGGGCGTTGCTATAGTGCTCCTTGAGTGCGGGATATGTAAAATAGGAGGAGCCGCACATATCGCACACATACGTGCGCTTCACCTCCGTGTGCAGCTGCACATGTCGCTCCAGATTGGCCTTGAGCGTGAATCGATTCTGGCAAATGTGGCACTCAAAGAAATTGTCACGTTTGTGCACCCGTATGATGTGCTGATAGAGGGCATTCTTCGAGGGAAACTCGGCGCCGCAAACCTCGCAGATGGCGCCATCGGCCTTGTGGCCGGTCTCCTCAAAGTGCTGCTGCAGCTTCTTTTGCGACAACTTCAGGCCGCACTCGCCGCACGGAAAGACTGCAAATCCAAATACAAAAATTGGGCATTAGTTGAAAAGCTTTTCAGTTGAGTTCAAAAATACAACAATAAAATAAAAAGAAAATGCGCTCTCGCCTGCCGGTGGCTTTGGTGAAATTTACATTCGGCTCGACTCACTTTTGAAATCCTTCTTGTGCGACTCCACATGGGCATGGAACTGCTGTCGACGCGAATAGGATTCGCCGCAGGTCTCGCACACAAACGGGAACTCCTTCACATGCATCGCTCGATTGTGTTGAATTATCTCCTGCAATAATTCCAAATATATTAGTTAAGATTTATGGTTTAAAAGTCGCGATTTTCTTACCTCCAGCGTGTTGCCATTGGGCTGTCCACAGTCGTGACAGTAGCCGGGATGCATCTTGTAGTGGTCCAGCAGCGATTTGCGCTTCCGATACGATTTGGGGCACAGCAGACAATTATAGCTTGGTTTGTCCTTTTTACTGCCGCCGGGCGTATGGCTGCCGCCGAGCTGGGAGGGTGGCGCTTGCAGGGAGGTGCTGCTGCTGCTGCCGCCATCAATGAGCTGCTGCTTGGCCGCATCCAGCTCGTCAATCTCATTGTCCAGGTCATCGTCATCCTCATCGCCCGACAACTCATTGTCGTCCAGCTCCAGTGATGAGTTCAGCTGCGATGATCCTCCCATGCCACCCGCTGCACCCAAATGCGTCGGTGGCTGCGACTGCGAATGTGGATGTGACTGGGGATGTGGATGCGGATGGGGATGCGGATGTGGATGCAGATGCGACTGACGATTGTTCATCAGTTGGGCATGCTGATGCTGGGGAAATGGGCTCTGCTGCTGCTGCTGCTGCTGATGCATCTGCATTTGCATCATTTGCTCAATGATGGGCGGCATTGAGAGCGGATTATTGCTTGAATTATAATGGTTCTGGTTCTGATTCTGTGTCTGGTTCTGCGATTCGTTCTGCAGCTGAATCTCAGTGCCAGCCATTAGCTGCGTTGTCGCCGACATCGCAACGCCATCGATGCCATATCCGCTCCTCATTGGTGGCATCGATAATTGTTGCGACTGGGACTGCATCTGCGCCTGATGATCCCGTTCCGGATCCTGATGCGGCCCGGACTGCTTCGAGGGATGGTCAGCCGCCAGTTGCTGCTGTGGATTGAGCGCATTATTGCTCTTGTTACAATTAATGTTGTTGCTGTGCATATTGCTTGACGTAAGGCCATTGATCACAAGATTTCCACCACTACTGCTGCTGTTGCTGCTCCTGTTGATTTAAATGTCAAAAATATTTGTATAATTGAATTCTTCAATGTAATCAAATAAACAACGAAGCGAAAGTTCTCCAGTTGAGAGTTCTAGGAAGGATTTCATATAAATAGTTCTAATGAGAAAGTAGGTGAAGAAAAGTAAAATCCTTTTCTAATTGTAACCAAAAACAAATCCCCCAATCCACAAGCCTTACTTGGATGGGAAAGTATTGAATCTGCAATTCTGAGAAACCTCGACTAGAGAACTCCTTGGTTGCTTAAATGTCAATGTCAATTATTTATGCTTACAGATGGTGCGAATGAAGCTGCTGCCCATGGCTGGTGTCCATGAGGAGGGAGGCGATGCCGTTGTCGTGAACGGCGCTGCTGTTGCTATTGCTGTTCCCGCTGCCGCTGCAGGTGCCCGTTACGCTGCCCAATCCACTGCCGCCACCGTCACCGACGTCGCCGGCGCTGCCACCGGCACCCGCTAGCATCATCTCATCTATTTCCGGCTCCATTTCGAGCCCATCGATGAGACGACCTGCGCCTACACCATCATCAATGAACTCCTCAAACTTCATAATCTCCTGTGCCGCCGACGATAGCTGCGATTCCGTTTCCGACTCCAGCTCCGAGTCACCAAACGAAATGGATCTCAGCTGATGCTCCGGCTGCAGTTGCAACGGCGACACTGCCACATCCAATTGCTGTTCCAACTGCTGCTGTTGCTGATGCTGGCTGTGCTTTTGCTTTTCCAGCTCCAGCTGCTGCTGTTGCTGCTCCTGCTGCTGTTCCAGCGCTAGCCGTGCAGCAACTGTTGCTGCTGCTGCTGCCGCTTCCTTTGCAGCTGCTGCTGCTGCCGCTTCCTCTGCTGCTGCTGCTGCGGCGGCAGCGGCAACAGTCTTCGCCAACAGTTTGCGTTCGCGTTGCCGTCGCCACTCATCCAGCCGCTGCTCGCGCAGCTCCTTTAGCACCCGTGTCGAGGGCGTGGTGCCCAGCAGCCGGCCGGTGATCACAAAATTCTCATAGAACTGCTTAAGGAACGGCTTGTGATGCTGACTCAGCGCCAGACGCAACAGCAGACGAAACTGTGCCTTGAATGCCCGCTCACTGAACTCGCCGCTGCTGTGATGATAGCGCAACGTGTACTGGCTGTCCTCGTGGAACACATAGCCATCGCCCAGATGTGTGGATCGTGTGGACAGCAGGTGGACAGATGGTGAGATGATATTGCTGCTGCTGCAGCTACTGTTGCTAATGTGATTGTTGTTATTGCTGCGCTTTCGTTTCGCCAGCCTTTGTTGCCGCCGCATCGAGAGCAGCTCATCCGCCTCCTGCTCCTGCTCCTGCCCCTCCTCGTCATCGTCATCATCATCAGCGAATGTCGCCGCATAGCGTCGCTTCACCGTGTGTATCAGATCGAGTGGATCATCAGTGGTGTGCAGCAGACCGTGTCCGGCACCTCGTCGTCCGGCAATTCCGGCATTCACATTGTTGTTGCGATGATAGTGATGCAGTCCATGTTTGCCAATGGAAGATGAGTTCTCCTCGGTGTCGACATCCGCATCGGCATCCGCATCAGCATCTGCATTGGCCACATCATTATCGAGGAAATCATCTTCCTCGTCGAGGCACATAAACTCCTCCTTGCAGAGAATTTTCTCAAAGTTTTGATTTAAATCGATCGCGGATGCTTCATCCTCGTTCTCTAGCTTGATTTTCACAACCCCGATTCCTGTGCCCGGTTCCGTCTTCTCCTTCTTCAAGGCGGTGGCAGCAAGCAGCAGCTGCAACTGCTCGCTCTTCGCTAGCTGCACTCCGTCCTTCTCCTCTTGCTCCTCCTCCACCTCCGCACCGGCGCCATTGTCAGTCGTCGGTTTGTTGTGACTACTGTTAATGTACAGACTCCTGACGACTCTGTCGCAGGCCTCTGGATATTTGCACTTAAGCGTTTGCAGCAGAAACTTAATTGCATCGCACCGCGACGCTGCGTTCAGACTGTCCAGTAGATTCACTGACTGATCCACCTGCAAAGATAGGAAACAAATATTGTGTCAGTGTTAAAGTTGTTAGCCAAGAGCAAGTTTTTATCGACGTCTTTTTCCATTCGATTATTAATTTTGTTTTTAAATAAATAAAAATAGGGGTAATTTCAAAAGGCAGTTTATGTGGCTTAAACATAAATAAAAGTAGGTATTAGCAGATAGTTTACTAGAATTTCGAAATAAAATATGTCCGATTTATAATCTAACTGTGAATGCGAATTATAATTGGAATTGGGTTGGAATTTCGTTTGAAAGAGATTTCCATGACACCATCGACTAAACTGGTTTTTTCGTATCGATTTTCTGACTGTCTTTAAGGCGGGAATTAATCTATACAAATATATATATATATATATATATATATATATATATACAAATATATGTCTACAAGATACTTGAACTCAATGTGAATGTTAACCTGTTATTTGAAATGAGTATTGATAGTTTTTTTCTTTCATTCCTATAGTGACTCGGGCAGATTTCCAGGTGCGGCAGCTTGTTGACCATCTCAATTAAATGTTAATTACAATTTCGCGTTAAAAAATGACCAACTTCCGCTAGATTGCCCCAATTTGTAACCACAACGAATGTAGATGATAAATAACAGAGCTGCAGAGTTGCCACGTGGCGGAATTCATAAAACGCTCAAATTAAATCAAATAATTATGTACATTAACTTATGTAACGTAATTGAATATATTTGTTTGTTTTCATTCCAATTAAATTGAACAGAGATAATATACAAACACACACACCAACACACACACACATGCATAAACATGTTCTCTCAAAAAACTGTCATCAAATGCAATTACTGAGGATGATTTTCCAAACAATTTAATGCAATTAGAGCGGGAAGAGCGCGCCTCTGCTCAGCTCAGCTTCAGTCGGCGTCAACGTCGACTTCAGTGAAACCCGTCAGCAGACAGCGCGGCGACAGCGAAATCGACTGCGCTGCCAACGCAAACGATTAGCGCACAGCACAACAACATAGCAAAAAGGAAGATGGTAAAGGCAAAAAGTGTATAAAAAATAGCAGGAAAATAAAAACAGACTACATATACACAGATACTCACACATACACATATACATATACAATAATAATAAAAATAAAAAAATAGCTCGCTGCCAGCGCCGATGGCAGCAACGAAAAGGGGGAGCAAAGAAATTAAAACAGCGCACAATTTGTGCTACTTTTTCCCCATTCCACAATGTTGCCATCTCTTCTCTGTGTATATTATGTACACATTGTATATATATATATGTATGTGTGCTTCGTATGTTTATATTTATGTGTGTCTGTGTGTATATGTGCATGTGTTTGTGTATTTGTATGCGTGAGTTAAAGCTGCGAGTCAACAAATTATTGTAGTTGTAGTTGTAAAAACATGATGGCGCTCTCTAAATTGCTCTCCCACAACCCACCCACTGGCTGGCATTTGTTTTGAGAGAGCGAGGGAGAAAGAGAAGGCACAATATATATATATATGTACGTAGCTAGACGGAGAGTAAGTGAGCGGCAAACTGAGAAGATGGGGTATGAACGGGATGGGGACAGCGGCACTGAGCAACACAACTCGGGGTCCCGCCGGCAATTTTTAAATATATATTATTTTGGCAGCAACATCAAATTAATTCGATGTTTATCAAACTGCGAGAATTAATTACGAGCGAGTTCAGAAAAAAATGAACCGAGTTTAATTTAAAATGAAGGAATATTAACACTAACTATGTAGATAAGTGTATTTTTGTATGTTTAGCAGTAAAATAACTTATTTATTTCTTCGTAAAATGTTTATTTTTTCCCAAATCACCGTTGTGTTTATTTAAGCAGCATTAAACGAACAAATAAAAAATGGATTAGAAAGAAGGAACTGCTTCCGAAATGTATTGAAATTAAGAAAATATATCTGCCAGGGCGAGAACACTCTCTCTTGTTGTTGCGTTTGGTACGCATTGCAGTGTTGTTATATGCCTAACAATATGCAATATGAACAATATGAAAGAGAAACAGAGAGAGACAAATAGAGCGAGAGACAAGGATTAAGAAATATATTTAAATATTGCAAAAAAACATTTATATGCAATTCTAACCGGTTCTTCGATTTTAGTTTGACTAATAGCTATTTTTAAATACCTGTTACTGCGTATAGCTAAAAATTTAATTACTTTAGCTAGCAAGGGATTCTTTTCTTAGCATGCAAACATAAAATAAATTTGCATGTAAAAAGTTCTTTAAATAACTTTGAATCCAATTGAGCACAGCAACTACAAAATATATGTATATATACACATAAGTAATGAGAGTACATGAGTATGTGTTAGTGCATGTATATTTAGTATACACATACATACATATATACATTAAAATGTATATTTGAACATAGGCACAAAGGCTTAAAATCTATATACGACACAACAACAAAAGAAACATATACAGAAATTGTTGTTAGTGTTGTTTTGTCTTACACAAAATTTATGGGCCTTTCGATCTTTGTTTCCTTCTTTTATCGCATTATTATTATCGCGGAGCTCAAAGCACTGGCATTTGCTACGAAACTAAATTTTAGCTTTTATCGGGTTTGTGTGTAGGGGAAGGGGGGAATGGGGTGGGTGTCGGTCATTTATCAAGATACGTTGTAAAGAATGGGATTTACCGTATGTGCATACGTAAAACTAACTACACTGAGAGAACGAAACATGAACTACCAAAATAAGGTACATAATTCAGATATAGGGTATTCAATAAACGATTGTTTTTATGTACAGATTTAATTTTTAACATAAATGCATTTGGTCTTGATTTATTGGATTTGGCTGGTGCTGCCGCTTCTTCATTATCTGATAGCTCATTTTAATATATTGTTATATACCTGGTCAACATACGCACAAACACACAAACCGTAAAGCAACAGGGGAAGAGAGATACAATAGAAAAAGAGTGAGAGCACAGACACACATGCACACATGCATACACATTTAGAGCTGTATTTGTTTACATACATAGCACATGCTTATTTAGGTTGCCAAACTGTAAACGTTGCAGCTGTAGCTGAAGTGGGGCAAGAATAGCGGCTGCATTTTTGCAAAAACTTATGTTTTACATTTTGCGCTCATGCACAACGTGTACCAACACACACACACACAGCCATGCATTTAAGCTGACACACATACATATATAACAAACATATATATATCTAGTTATGTAGTTTTACTAATCAAATAAAAATAGCATTTACGTTGTCCTCCTTTATTAATGAAATTGGCGCAAAGCGAAACAAAACTAGCAACACACACATGCACACATTCGAATGCATGCATGTATATATGTGTATGTACAGTGGACCGTAGTTTAAGTGTCCTAAACTATTTATCAGATATCAACAGAGATAACACAGCGGAAAATAATTGTGATATTTAAGATTAAGATTTTAAGTAATATTTTTTATAGAAGGAATTTTATATACATTTTTCTAATAGTTCTCTATCAAGTTGTTCAACTGTAGTTTTAGTGTTAAAAATAGATTAAAGCCGAAAAAAAAACTGTCTGTCCTTTACGACGAAGTAAACTTAATTAGAAGCGATAAAAGTTTTAATTGGGAAGCTCAATTAACGAAAAAAACAACAAGAAACTGCAATGTATTTCTATTACCCGACACTGGTCTCCCATCTAGTTTAATGGGTTATTGGGAGTCCCCAATTGGCAATTTTATTCTCCTTCTCAGAAAGAGAAACACAAGTATCTTTTTCAAGTGCATTCCAACAAGAACAGAAAAGGAAACTAGAGTCTAGAAGCCTGTTATTGTACCACTGTGCGCGCTGTTTACAATTTTTTACTTGTGCTTTGCTCGTCCATTCGCTCTCCCCCTTACACAAACACAAACACAAAACAGAAACACAAACACAATCAAATTCATGCTCTCTCTCTCCCGCTGCTCTTGTTGTGTTGTTGTTATTTTTATTGTATTTGTAGTCAGAGTGGCGCGCACAAGTTGAATTTCGTAGTATTCGTAGTATTTGTGTACACATATATAGATTCAAACAAACATACACACATACATACATACATATTTAATAGTATGTAAATGTCATTGTTCATATTAAGCATAAGATTGCTTGCTATGTGTGAGCATGTGTATGTTTGTGTGTATATGTTCAAGTAATGTAATGTGGTTATAAACTAATAAAAATAAAAATAAATATTTTCTCAAAACGACGAGGAAAACAAAACAAAAGTGAATAATAGCCAGCGCGACAACAATAATAATAACAACAACAATAATAATGAATAAATGGGTCGAAAGTGGGAGAACTAAAACCTAAAACAGACTAGCTTCTATGGATTAAGGAAGGGGAAGGCGGAGGAGTGGGGAAACAAAACTACAATTCATTTTAGAACAAAAAAAAAATAGAAGAGAATAAGAATGCTATTATGTGTGGCAAGGGTTTGGGCAATGAGGCAATGAGGAAAGGGAGTGCTACGGGTTAGTAGGTGGATGGCTGGAAGAGGAGAGGGGGTGATGTAGAGGGGGGCAAGGGCGCACAACACTGCGGAAGTTCTTCATATACAAACGCAAGCAAAATGTGTCCGTGTGTGTGTGTTGGTGTTGTGCAAGAAGAAGCGATTGAGAGCCGAGAAACGGAAAGGGAACAACGAGGAGGTTGAACGTATCTTCTTTTTTTGAATAATAAGACAATCCAATCTCAAAAGCAGGCTAACATATAAAATAATAAACATACAAAATATGGATCACGATTCATGTTTTGTTTATATTCACGGTCGCTGATCTCTTACTTTAGAAAGCTGACAATATTTGTAAATATTTACAATCCAGTCTAATTTGGCGTAATTTGATAATAAATAGAAAAAGCTACACATTAATATTTATTTTAATTTATCATAACAATAATTATTTAAATACAATACAGTTTAATATAAGCGGCTAGTGCACACTGTACTTCACTTTATTTATTATCTTTCCCTCTCTCTCTCTGCTTTCGGCTGGCTGCTCTATGTGCTCCGCTGCCGCTCTCTTCTTTGCCTACGCATTACACGTTGTTTTGCCACTCTCTCATTTGATAGTCGCACGGAATGTAGACTTACATATACAAACAAGCATGTGTCTGTGTGTGTGTGTGGATGTACGTATGTACGTCTAAATGTACTTATTTATGTAGTCGGTGCAGGAGGAGGTAGGGGATCAGGGCATTTAATAGGAAACATTATTTAATTACCAGTAATTTAAAATCCAACTGTGTAGTTTTGTTATCCATTTTGTTGTTGGTTTCTGCATTTGGCTGAATTTTATTTATACGTTTCACTTACACACACATACACAGCACACAGACACACATATACACTTGCAGCGAACATACAAGCACAATTTCTACATATATACAGCACACGTACACGTACTCGTATGTATGTATGTATGTGTGTATTTTATTATTTCGATTTTTCTTTGCTTGTGTTTCGCGTTTCTTCTACTTGCTCGCTACAGCGCAGCTCTTTTTTTCCTTTTTTCTTTTGATGTTATTTCATTTTCCTCATTTTCTTTTGGCTTTTTATACGTTGTTAACGTTGACGGCTACTGCGGATGTCGTCGCTGCTGCAGCTGCTTCTACACAACTTTTCACTGTATTGACAACATTGAGATATTGCCATTGGTTTCACATATTCACATATTTCACATGCACATTTTATTATTGCATAAATCTATACAAATATCAAATTATTTACGAATATTTCTCTCTATATATATAAATATGTATGTATATATTTACATTTAACTATTGCTGCTGCTTGCCTGATTGCCACTTTCTGTGGCACACGCACGCACACACACACATACACACACGCACACATACAATCGCACGCACGCACGCACACTGTCTCACACGCGCTCATACAGACGCGCGCTCAATGATGATCTGCTGCGTAGGAAAAATGGCTTTGCGATTGCTTTTACTGGTTTTCCGATGCGCGCAATCTATACGCGTATTATTCCGTCATTGGAAACCGATTATTTACTAATTTTACAAATATATTTAACTTTTTTTGGGAGCGAAAACTGCAAAAAGCGACGGAATTTCCACAAAATGTTTTGTACGGTATTTTTTTTTATTTTTTTGGTGCATACGATAAAAGGGTAATATTTAGTACATTTTTACAAGAGCTGCCAACTCACTCGAATTGCTAGAGTTGCCACATCGACGCAGTATTATCATGATTGCCTTTTGAATTACATTTTCTATCCCATAATTTTGAAATTTTATTTCACATACAAAATGAAATCAGTTTGCCTTTAGAATTACAAATAAAATATGTACCAAGGATAAGAGAGTAAAGAAGAATGCTTAGGATGATTTCGACTGCTGGGCTTGTTTTTCCTTCTTGGCCGCCTCGGCCTCCGCCTCCAACTTATTGTATTTCACAATTAGCTTCTCCACATCCGATTTCTCGAGGACATCGTAAACGGTGGCATTGTTGATGCGCTGCAACGTGGCCATTTCCACCTTCTCCGGCGTTAGTTTTGTGGTATCCAATGTCTTGCTCAGCACCTTGACAGCCAAATCCTTGGCCTCCTCCAACTTAATGTTATCCTTATCGGCCAACTCCTGTTTCAGCATGGAAATGGCGGCGCCAAAATTATTGCCAATACAAGTGGCCTTCCAGCCGCCATAGTTGCCGCTGGGATCCGACTGATACAGCTGGTAGCCATACTTGCTGTCCCAGCCCATGTACAGCAGCGAGACACCAAAGGGACGCTTGCCACCGTACTGGGTGTAGGCCTGCTTGATGTCGCACAGATGCGAGACGAGCTGCTCGCAGGGAATCACCTCGCCATAGCTGAACTGATAGCGTTGGGCAATCAAACGCAGCTCCGACGTCAGTACATTAGCATCCGATGTAATCCCAGCGACAGAGCAGACCATATTCCTTTAAAATGAAATTAGCAATAAATATTTTACGTTTCGGAATTGGGATTCAAGTCTTACTCATTTAATTTGTAAATTTTCTCAGATGGAATCGCGTTGTCCAGCAATTTGTTAGTGCTGCGGCATTCGGCGGCAAGCACAATGCCATCTTCGGCGAGGATGCCGAGGCATGTGCCGGCATGCGATATCGCCTCCATGGCGTACTCCACCTGATACAGACGACCTTCCGGCGAGAAGATCGTGGTGCGAGAATCATAGCGACGCGCCTAAACAAGAAAAATTGAAGCACCAAAAAACAAATTGTGGCCGTGATTAAGCAAATTGCACATGCAAATTAATCAGATATAAGTGCGTGTTTGTTTCAATTGAAATGCACTCATTACATACACTCGTAGTTAGTTGCGCACTTAAGTGAACTTACCATTTTGTATTAGATTTGGAATTTACGTATTTTTTGTGGAAATCAAGCAAAATTGCGGCGTCGAATGTTTTCCCTGCAAATTGGACTTGTCATTCCCGATCAGAGTTGTCAGCCTTGCTCAGATTTATGTTTGTTAGAGAAGACATCGATGTATTTGCAGTCACTAGACGGAGAAATATACGGCGTCATGTGCAATTAGTGGATTCATCGATAAATGGATAAGAATAAGTATCGATTCCTTTGTAACTAGTGTAGATTTTGTGTTTGCAATTGGCGGCTAAAATCTAAACTGTTTGGTAATAGAAAATGCTTTTAATAAATTATTAAGTTATTTATGTGTTTCTGGTCGGCTGTTAAATATGTCATGGAGACAATAATTATATAAATAATTAAAATAATACAAATTAAATAATGAAAAAATAATAAGAATGTAAAAATTATAGAATAAATAATAATAATAATAATATTATTATTATTTCGCAATAACATTTTTTAAATGAGGTTACAGCGATATTCTGGATGTGGGTTCTTATATAGCCAGCAGTCGGACGAAGCAATCTGAAATAATAATTGAATATTAAGCTAAAATATATATTGTAAACCATTTATAATTAATTGTATACTTTTCTCAACATTAAATCATGGAGTGTTTCTAGAGACGTTTCAAAATGCCAGTCAGACTGGGCAGAAGCACAGGATTTACTGGGCCATAAACACAGCTGAAGCAGACACGATTATTGCTTGGGCACTGGAGACCCGCAGCGTACAACATCGAGACGCTTTAATTGTTGGTGGCACGCGACACAGGTTTTTTTTTTTTTGTTAGACTGTTGCTCCTTTCGACTGGCAAACGTTTTAAATTCAAATGGAGAATTACAGCAACAAAAAAGAAGCAGTTGCCCAAGTGTCTGTTGTTGGCTGACATTGTGTCTTCTGGTGGCAACCTTCGACTTTCGCATTTAAATTGACGATGGCCGGCACCGAAATTCAGTTTCTGTGGCGCCACCCACTGACGATGAAGCCGAACTGAAACGAACGCCAGCCATTGGCTGCCTTGCCTCGGCTTGCAATGCTTGCCCTCTCCGTATATCCTGCTCTAACTCCTTCTGCAGCCGCCCCGAGTAGCAGTCCCTATATAAAGGGTCCAGGCATTTTCCTCTGGTCTCATTCGTTAAACGCGCCTTTCAATGTTCGGTCTAAACTTCGCTCGGAATAAGTCAAATCCTTGCCTTGGAATATTTTCTTCTTTTAAAGTGGAACCTGTTGCATTTGGAAAATTTAATGCGAAGTGAAAAAGTTCAATTATTGACCACACCTATTAGGGATTACGGTCCTTAAGCACTATCCTCCATTAAAGTAGCAAAAGTTTCAGAAATATTTTCTTCATTTAAAGCTGAACCTGTTGCATTTCATCGGAAGTGACTTGGAAAATTGAGTGCAAAGTTTAATTATTGACAATACACACAAAGGATTACGTTCCTTGAATACAAACCCCATCTTTAAAGTGGCAAAAGGTTCGGAAACACTTTAAAGCAACAGCTCGAAAAAATTAGATGCGCCTCATTATCTTTGTGTAAGTGTTATTTGAATTAATTTCCCATTAAAGTGAATTAGTCGAATACATACAATTATTGTTTTCTTTTGAATTTAAGCATAATTTTGAATTTCGTTGCTAAGAAGTGAATTCAGAAAGTTTTCAACAATGTTTGATGCTTAAGCACTTTTCAAAAACTGAAATCCAATTATTAATTGTGACTATTTGAAAAAGGGAAAAGTATTTAAGATCTTCAGACTTGATTCAAGCACAAATCAGCTAAGTGTAAATTTTATTTCGGATATTAAATATACGCTCTTTAAACCCATAATTTTGAATAGCACGTTGTACAATATGTTGTGGATTAAACAGATTATATATCTGACTACTCTGATGCCCCAGGCATTGGGGAGCGATGTAGAGTCGTGGGAGGAACAAAGGGAACCAAACATTGATGGCATTATGTATCAGGCTCGATCCAGTAATGGCAGTGAAAGCATCGATATAAACGTCTTTGAGCGTATCCGAGAGTCCAAAAACCAGAAGTCCTCCTTCAACGAAGGGGACATTAGCAAGATGCGTGTCTACAATGTTGGCGTCCTAATGGCCTCCCATTTGGGTAAGTGAACTGTGTTGGTGGTTTTTTGGGGGAAACCAATTGGAGTCTGTTCTCTTGCATTTCAGATTCACCTTTTGATCTGGAACGTTGCGGACCTGCTGTCGATTTGGCTTTGGATCAAATCAACAAAAAATTCCTCGCTCCACATAATATCAGGCTGGTCAAGAAGAAGGCCAGGTGAGTGCTCGGTGGCTGCTCCCATCGTTGACTCCACTCCTCATTTTCCCACTTTGCGTGAATTGAAATGTGTGCTCCATCAACGGCTCCATTACTTTTGAGCCTTTCTTCGCATCCTAATGCGCTCTACACTCACAAAAATACTGCTCTCGAATTGCACTAATTACGAAAATAATTCTTTGTTTTTTAGATATCATTTTTTTTCAACTTACGTTACGAATTTCTTTAGTTTTTCTTTAAAAATATTAAAAAATGTTTATGGAATTGTTGTATTTTATTTGTATTTTGTGGAAATTCATTTAACAAAACTTTTTGTTTGCTGAAAAGCAGGGATTTTCCACAATCTTCAGGCTTATTTATTTTATTTATTTTTTATTTGTTTTCTTTTTTCTGCGTGCACTCCAAGATACAAACACTCTCAGCTTGTTGCGTGCGGCACGAGTCGAGTTAATTACTCGAATTTCATGGGCGCACTCTGCTCCTAATCCCCATCCCCATCCCTATTCCCATACCCATCCCCATCCCCATCCCCATGCTCATTGCCAACCCCCAACTGTTTGCAATGCATGTTTTCCACACAAAATGGTTTGTATCTTTTCCCACGCGCGCTTTGCTAACCAGTCTTAAACGATTACCTTTTCGCCTTTGCCTACCGTCTCCTCGCCTCCACTCCACTCCACTCCGTGATAGTTACCCATCGTGCTCGGGTGCCAAGGCGCCAGGACTGGCAGCGGATATGCATTTCAAGGACGATGTCATCGCGTTCATTGGACCAGCGTGCGCATTTGCTCTGGAGCCGGTTGCCCGCCTGGCCGCCTATTGGAATACGCCCATTATAACGGGAATGGGAGATCAGGTGAGTATCTGGATCGGTGTGTGTGTTTGTGTGAGGCAATCCTGCATGCGGTTTGTCATGCCAGCACGTATTCCTTGAGCACACCGCGCAGCAAGTGGCTTTCAATTATATGCTCCGCTCGGGAACAAATCCATCGACCCTCCTCCAGCCACATTGATTGCGACACTTAACAATTAAACAGGACTTTAAGCAGCTTTGGCAGTTTCCACAAGAAGTGCTCATTTACCGTTGAATCATTGCATAAACATATATCAATTTTATCTCTTCCCACGAAGCCACCTTCATCCGAGGGCGAACTTACTGTCACCTCGGGAATGCTGGGCAGAATTCACAAGTGGAAGAACGAGAGCACGGTAGGTCAACCAACACACAACTATATTAATTACATAGTTAATTACTTAATTAATTAATTAATTAATTCCGACTAGAAGTCAATTTAAAGGCTTTTAATTTGGTTTGACTTTAGATGAATTTGTTTAATTTTTGTTTCACTCATCACTCATTTCCAAAGCTACACTCAGAAAAAACGATAGATATTTGAACTTATATTCATTCCAAGATCTTCTGAGTGTAGTGATATGGATGTCGTAATATTTTCGGCCATTATAATGCCTATGCTCATCTCTTTGCCTTATCAATAATGGAATTGCAGGGCATGTTCAAGGATAAATCCAAGTATCCGACACTGACGCGAATGTCCTACTGTCAGTGTCGCCTGAAGCTGGTCTTCGCCAGCGTTTTCCGTCAGTTCAAGTGGAAGCATGTGGCGCTGCTCGTCGATCGCTCCGAACTGTACTCCCTGACGGTGGGCAAGAACCTGGAATATGGTCTGCTGCAGGAGGGACTCCTGAGTTTTGTGCGCGAGCTGAATGGCAACGAGGAGGAGATCTATGAGAACTATCTCAGGGATGCGAGCATGTATGCGCGAGGTAACTATTCAGATAGATATAGATATATAGTATATGTTTAATATATACTACGTATTTAATTGCAGTGGTCATCTTGTCGGTGCGAGGTGTTCTCGTGCGAAAATTTATGCTCGCCGCACACAGTTTGGGTATGACGAACGGGGAATGGGTGTTCCTCGATGTGGAGATCTTTCAGAGCGCCTACTGGGGCGACAAGGATTGGCAGTTGGGCGATGAGAATGATATGCGTGCCCGCAAGGCATATGAGGCACTGTTGCGCGTCTCCCTGCTGCAGCCAACTAGTCCCACCTATCAGGACTTTGCCGAAAATGTCCGCGGCATTGCCCTCTCCGAATATAACTACACGTTTGTCGAGGGTGAGGAGGTCAACTTCTTCATTGGTGCCTTCTACGATGGCGTCTTTCTGCTCGGCATGGCGCTGAATGAGACTCTAACCGAGGGCGGTGACATACGCGATGGGCTGACCATCACTCGACGGATGTGGAATCGCACATTCGAAGGGATAACAGGACAAGTTCGCATCGATAACAATGGGGATCGGGATGCAGATTACTCGATTCTCGATCTGGATCCCATCAATGGCAAATTCTCAGTGGTTGCACATTACTACGGTCTTCACAAGTGTGTTGCTTTTACTGATTTCATTAAATACCTTTCGTTCATTATTTGATTGGACTTGCAGGAAATATGCTGCTGCGCATGGCAAGAAGATTCATTGGCCGGGTGGCTGGGAGGGACCGCCACCAGATGTGCCACCCTGCGGCTTTTTGGGCAATGCTCCAGGCTGTCATGGCAATGGTAAGCCACGCAAATCATTCATTGTTAACGAAATATCAATCAGTGTCCTGCTGCAGGGACCACAATTATGTATTCGGTTTTTGGACTGGCTTTGTTTCTGGGTCTGGTGCTCCTCGTCATTTGTCTGCTGCAGAAGTGAGTAGAAGGAGCTCAAATGATGAGTGAAGCTAAGTAAGAATCATTGTTCATGTTTTTTGTCCAAGGCAAATGAAGCTCAGCAAGGAGCTGCACAATATGTCGTGGAGAGTGCGACCCGAAGATGTGCTGATCGAAATGGGTGGCATGTTTGGCTCGAAGGGTGGATTACAGCGCCTGGATGTGGAGAATATATCGCTGCAGCAATTTGGCATACATTCGGGCAGAGCGTCGATTGCGAGCTTTGCTTCGCTGCCGCCCCAAGTCTACACAACGATTGGACAGTTCAAGGGCGAACGGGTGGCCATCAAGAAGGTGAATGTCAAGAAGGTGGAGGTGACCTCAACGCTGCTCTGGGAGATCAAGCAAGCGCGCGATGTGAGCCACGAGAATACGGTGCGATTTGTGGGTGCCTGCATCGATTTGCCGCGACCCACTGTCCTCATCCTAACCGAATACTGCTCGAGGGGCAGCCTGAGGGATGTGCTCGAGAACGAGGCCATTGAGCTGGATTGGAACTTTCGGATGTCGCTGATACACGACATTGTCAAGGGCATGAGTTATTTGCACAACAGTGATGTCGTCGCCCATGGAAAACTCCGTTCCTGCAATTGTCTCATCGACGGACGATTCGTCCTGAAGATCTCCGACTTTGGATTGAACACGCTAACCACTCCCTCGGATTTTGTGCGTGATCAGAACTATTACACCAGTAAGATAATTGCCAGCACACTCTTGAGGATTCCCTTAACCCTTATAATGATGTTAATATATTTTAGAGCTGCTGTGGATAGCCCCAGAGCTGCTGCCGATGACCTCGATTCCCGGCTGTCCGGCGACTCAACGGGGCGACGTTTACTCCTTTGGCATTATTTTGGAGGAGATTGTTAATCGAGGTGGACCGTATCAGGAGGCACGACAGCAGGGCATGGATGTGCACACAATTCTGCATAAGGTGCGCCAGTGCGAATATCCCCCATTTCGACCACTCATACGGGAGAGGGAATGCCCACCGGATCTGCTTGTACTTATGGAGAAGTGCTGGGCTGACAACCAGGAGGAGCGTCCAGCATTCTCCATAATAAGAAGCAACATACGCACCATTATGAAGTAGGTGAATCTCCGAATATGAATTGATATATATACTATATATATGTAATTAAGATTGATTAATTTGTTATTGAACTCTGCTCTGCTCTGTCTTTCAGAGGATTCTGTGAGAATCTAATGGACGATCTGCTGAATCGCATGGAACACTATGCCAACAACTTGGAGACGCTCGTCGAGGAGAAGACCCGTCAGCTCAGTTTGGAGAAGCAGCGCACCGAGGAGTTGTTATATCAGATTCTGCCACGTCCCGTCGCTCAACAGCTTATGGCCGGAGATCTGGTGGAGCCCGAGGAGTTCAGCAGCGTGACCATTTATTTTAGCGACATTGTGGGCTTCACCGAGCTCTGTGCTCGCAGTACTCCCATGGATGTGGTCAATTTTCTGAATGATCTGTATAGCACCTTCGATCGCATTATTGGCTTCTACGATGTGTACAAGGTGGATTGAGATTGGACTTGGATTGGATTTGAAGAGGCAATAATAAATATTTATATTTTTGGTTAGGTGGAAACGATTGGAGATGCCTATCTGGTGGTGTCTGGTCTACCGGAACCCAATGGCGATAAGCATGCCCGGGAAATCGCTTTGATGGCTCTGGACATCCTACAGGCTGTGTGCTCCTTTAATCTGAGACACAAGCCCGATTATAAAATACAGATTCGGATTGGAATGCATTCCGGCTCTGTCTGCGCCGGCGTCGTCGGCAAGAAGATGCCCCATTATTGTCTCTTTGGGGATACAGTTAACACCGCTTCACGCTTGGAGACCACGGGAATGCGTATGTCACCAATTTATTAGCATATATGTATTTGTGCATAATTTGACAATATTGCTTCCATAGCTGGCAAGATTCATGTTTCATCGGCCACCAAGGCGATCTTGGATAAGTTTGGCACATTTCAACTGGAGCACAGAGGCGATGTGGAGCTCAAGGGCAAGGGTACGGTGACCACCTACTGGCTAAATAGCACTACCGAGGCGGAGGCACGTGCTCCAACTCCACCGCAATTAACCAACGATGAGGTGCCATTTCCGCTGCTTTTCGCCGGCATGGGGAAGTGAGGGGAAATTGCCGCCGAATATCCTTTAAGTGCCAACCAAAGTATGCCAAGTACAAAACTAGCTTGATCTCTGTCTACTAAAGATTAATGGCTCTCGAATTTAATGCATCCAAATAGTTGCTCAAATTGTTTTTTCGATTTTCTATTTGATCAACTTTTTGAAAATAGTTAATGTTACCTGAAAAAGATCAAAGTATTTTAAATAGTCAACAATGAAAGGCGCTGTGAACAAAACTAAATGTTAAAAATAGCAAAAATAATGCATTCCACACACATATTGAATAATCTCAACAATCTGAAAGATCTGGGCGCTATAGTTTAAGGGATCTTCGAAAAGTTGATCCTTACTATTCGATGTTTTTTGATGTATTCAAATATGTGTATGTATATGATGTGTATAAGTGTTGCTGTGGATATTTTGTAAGGCATATAAATATGCATTACATTTGTATGCTTATAAAGAAGAGTACTTGAACTGTAAGCTAGAGTAAATTGACTTGACTCTATATATACATACAACATCTATATATTAACAATTTTCGAGTGTATTTTTAGTTTTTACATAGCTTAATGTATGTAATTTTCGTCATAATAAAATTTATTTGATGTACTTTTATATATCCGTTAATAGTGGGAAAGAAAGTACAAAAATCAACGATAAAATATAGAAATTATATATAAATTGTGTAAAATATCGATTAAATCGCTCAAATTGCAAATGGATTGTAAGTATCGCGTCGCATCCATACACATTTAAGGGATACAAAAGTTAAGGTTATGTTTTGCGAAAGCTCGCTGCGAAAGCTGAGGATGTTTAACGGAATTTTAGCTAGGTTACAAACCAGTCTAATTGGCCAACCCCTGCAGAGAATCAGCTGTTTTGGCGTTTCACAAAAGCTTTGCTGACATGAGGAAAATATCTTTGCAAAGCTGAAAGCGAAAAGGGAAACTGAACAAAAACAAAAGTGAGAAAATATTAAATGAAATGTGTTTGCAATTGAAAATATACATTCAAGTGAATACGAGAGAACTCCATTGCTGTCGATAGGCTACATGGCCGACATAGAGCCCAAAGATACTAGAATCTAGCTAGAATAAAGCTACAAGTGCAACCTGTTTAGTGGAATCATCGCCAGCATCCAAAGAACACATCCAGCAATAAGATGAAAATATTCCGATTGCGTCTGGTTAAATTGCTGCTTTTCGGTTTTATTATTGTCAATCTGATCCTGTTGTATTACACATGGAACTCGCTGCTCTGGCGACGCATCACCCGAGCACTTGGCGGCAGTGCGGCCAGCGAGACGAAACCAAAAGCGGATGCGGTGCATGGGGCAAAGCTTTCGCCAAAGGATAAGGCAAGGAATGCCAACAAACACATACGCAAGTCTATAACAATTGTGTTCTTTGGGCACTACAACTTTGAGCAGGATCTGCGACCCAGCATCGAAAGGTAATAATTTCGAATATACGTATATCGATGAGTTTTTGGCACATATATTGTATATTCATTTTATTATTAGCATACTGGATGTGGTGCCCAATATGCCCATTCTGGTGCTGCAAGAGGGAACCTCTGAATACGCCTATCCACCAATAACCTTCGAACGGAATCTGACCACGGGCGAGGAGCAGACGGTGCACTTTATGAGTCTCGCCTTCGATGTGCGCCGGACACGTGACCAATTGAATCCCTTGGCCGCCATACACACAAAGTATGCACTGCTAATGCCGGACAGTGTCCGCTTGAGCAGCAAGAATCTGCTGCAGAAAATACTGCGTGAGATGAACACCAAATCGGGAACACAGCAGCAGCGAGTGACTGTCGCCATGGAGGAGACAGTGCGTCGTTTGCTAATCATTCCATTTGCCAGCAATCAGAAAGCATTCAGCAGCTGCGCCAAACTCAATCTCGATTTGCCCAACTGGACGATGAAGCTGGATGCTCGCAATGATACCACACATTGTGACTTGGTAAGTAGATGTAGATGACGTGCATCCACATACATATATCGATTATATATATAGTGTTGAGTTAATAATAATAATCTTGTGCATCTCCCTCGATAGTTTCTGCAGAAGCATGCAATTCTAATAGATGTTGCTGCACTTGGAACGATGCCAGAACCCTTCGCACTGCCCTTTCCGGAGATGCTCTATGTGCAGGCCAAGATTGCTGATCTAACGGTAAGCTAACCACACACTCCTCCATGGTTATCATTTAACTCATTTTCTCGCATTGTAGACGAGTGTGTTTCCGCACTCCTTTCTGGAGGGACGCCGTCTGTTTGCCTCGTTCCACACGAAGCAGAGGAGAACTGAGCTGCGTCGTCGTCAGTTTCGTGAGATGTACAAGAAACTGCAGATCAAGCGATTGGTGAGAAGAACCCACAAGATTGGTGGCAAAGCGACAGGACGACAGGAGGGCAATTGGCAGCCGCATAGTCCTGTGCTAGACGCCCAATTCTCCTCGTCAAATTTCTCGCTGCCCCTCGTCACGGATATCGATCTGTTTGGCTGTGAGAGAACAACCAAATCATGTATAGGACAAGTGTACAACAATCGTCCTTTCTACTATTATCTGGGCAAGCACACGCCGCCGTGCTGCCTGGACAAACTGAAGACCACCTTTAACCATGTGCTCGAGGAATTTGAGAATGTGGGCATTCGCTACTGGCTGGATAACTATGCCCTCAAAAGTGCCATCGAGACGAATCAACTGTCGCTGGCTGCCTACGATATCGATATTAGTTTCAATGTCCAGGATCTGGAGCGATCGAATGCAATGAAGAAATCGCAGAGTAAACCGCATGTGGATGGTGAGGGCTTCTACTGGATAAAGGCCACCGATGGCCACTACTTTCGCGTGCAGTTCTCCAAGGTCAATCAAGTTGGGGTCAATCTGCTGCCCTACGAGATAAATGGCAATGAAGTTCGGGCAAGTGGATTTTTTGGCTGGAAAGCATCGACCTTCTCGTCGGACTACTTGCATCCAATGTCAACGGTGCTGTTTCTGGGCAAGAGCGTCATGTGTCCCAATAATGTGCTGGAGTATCTGGATGCCAAAAATATACGAGTGCAATCCAATGATGTACCCATTGAGGAGGAGTAGTTGATATACCATTTAGAATGTCCTTTCCACTTAGTATAAATTGTGTTGACTTGCATTTTAAGGATATTAGAAGTAGTTATACATTTTTCTAAAATGTTTTTTTACCTTATACATTCTGTGTGTACTATATGGTTGTTATTCTTAAGATTTATATATGTATGTATTCTTAAATTGAGGTTATGTGTTCCTTCTTTTCTTGTGTGTGTTTCCATGATTATGTTGTTTAGCCAGCTCGCTTAGGCATATACAGATACATTTAAGTTAGTGAGTACAATTTCTAAGCCAAAGTTCTCGGAACTAACTACAACCGAATACATGTCTGTGTAATATATACTTAGCCGTACAATAAACATCTATGTACCACTCGAACTTCTTATATACATATGCTAAATTATTAAATATAATACATAAGTGAGGATTTCACAACATGAACTGCCTCCGCCCCTCTAGGAACGCACAGTTGTGGCAGCATCTGGAATTACAGGACCCTCTGGTAGCTCACGCACCAGGGACAACAGCTTCTCCAGCTTTGCGTTCTGCAGAGTCACCTGATCGAGATAGAGCTGCTTCTTTGGCGGCTTGACCATGACACGAAGATTTGGTGATAGTTTCAAGGAGGTGGTTACTCCCCTGGACATAAAAAAGAACGAGTTATTCAACAGGTTCTACTTCTGTTCCCGACTGGGAATTATGGGAGTTTCACTGGATACTCACTTCTCATCGCCCACCACAATGAAGGGCAGCTTCTCATTGAATGCGAGGCGTGTGAGTTTATTCTTGCGCTTGGGCACCACAGCCTGGACACAGATGGCCTTGTATTTATTCACATTGAGATCGAAGACATGCACCTTGCCCTCGTTGGTGACGGCAGCGAATACGGTGCTTGAGTAGGGCGCCCATTTGACATCGCCGACAGCGGAGCCGAGATCGAATATGAATAGTGGATCCGCACGCATATCCTCCCAGACCTTGACGCGCCAATCGCCGCTGCACGATACAAATATATTCGAGTCGAAGCGATTGAAATCGATGCGATACACGGACATATAGTGGGCATTGTAGGTCATCAGATACTTGGAGCTGAATGCCGTGCTGCATTTGTAGATCAAGCCACATTCGGTGCCAACAAGGAATACGGTTCGATTCGTCGGATGGAATTGTACACAGGAGCCGCCGCTCTTGAGTACCACTTTAGTGCCATCCGGTCCTTCGGCAATGCCGTTCTCTAAATAAAGCGTAATTATGGTCGTTACCCAAAGTTTATTTTGCATCAGTATCCAATTGAAGACGCATCCATCAGAGGATACCGAGAAGAAGTTGATTTCGCCATCGGCCATGTCCGGTCCCCATTTGATTTGCCACACGCATTCGCCGTGCTTGCATTTAACTCCCCTCGAGACATACATGGCATCCTTGCAGCCATCCCGTAGATCGTAGACAGCCACATTGCCATCGTACAATCCAATGACCACAAGGAACGGATAGTTCGGATGGATATCACAGCACATGACACCACAATCAGCTTGAACTGCAACCGAAAGGATTATGAGAAGATGCCGGAAGAAACGAAAAGAAAACAAAATGCAACTCACTGATGTAATCCGGATAGGAGGGATTCTTGACGGTGAACAGGCACAGATAACCCTCGTTAGGCTGCTTAAGAAAATCATCTGCCAGGCATACAATCAAAATAAGTCTGGATTTCCAATAGGATTACACAGTGGGAACTCACGTGAACCGAAGCACACGGCAAATAGATCGTAGTAGGATGGATTGAATGTGATCTCGGTGACATTCATTTTCTTGGTCTTCTCGTATTGGAACTTCCAGAGGGGCAATAGGTTGCCCTCGCCGTCGCGAAACTCATCAGCCGGATCCTCCCAGTAGCGATAATCGTTGCCAATATCATCGAATATATTCTGATTAATCATGCGCTCCAGGATCTGCCAGCAACGCATATATTTGCGATTCAGCTGCTCGGCCAGAGCGGTTTTCTTTTTGTAGCTCTTCTTGCTGGAACGAGCTTTGTGATCGCCGTGCGGATTGGTCGCCTTCTGTGTCGCCTCGTAATCCTCCTGATACGTATCATAGATGACCCACTGCAGCACAGTGCCCCCAAACGATGAACGTGGCGGTGGAATCGTTTGGGTGTCCACACTCTAGAAGAATACAGAACACAGAAACTAGAACGTAAGGCGGAGATTGGGAGAGGAGCAGAGAGTTTCTACTTACACGCTTGGCATTGTTGTAGGTGAGAGTGGCGCGTTCGCAGTAGTTGAATTGGTTGATGAGTTTTCGCTTCTTGCCAGGAGCAGTGGTTGCCGTCTGCGTTCCTCCTGTACGCTCCTCTTCGTCGCCACCCGCTTCGGTGGTCTGTTCGCCTTCCGTTGCCTTGCCCTCTTCATCCTCTTCTTCCTCGCCCTCCTCTTCCTCGCCAGCTTCGCCGGTGCTAGTTTGTTTGCCGTCCATGTCAGTCTTCTCTTCCTCTTCGCCTTCGCCCTCCTCCTCGCCCTCAGCGATGGTTTCACGTTGCTCCACCACTGCATAGTTGGGCATAGGCAGTGGATAGCCGATTTCATCGGATTCCTCAACCTGACGTCGCGCCTCCTCCGAGTCAACGTGCAGCGAATTGCCCGGGAAGCTAATCAGGGTCACCGTATTGCCCGGCAGCGGTGCAGGCACATATTCGCCTTCCTTGAAGCTGTACACAACCAAATTGCGCTGCACATTTGTATTGGTCGGTGTCAGCATCTTGCTGACCTCCTCGCCCAGCTCGGCCTCCGTTAGATCCAGTTGGTCATCCGGCTTGACCAGTTGGCGCGACTTCATCCAGGCATCAAACTCATCCGCATCGCCACCGCCGCCACCTTCTCCCTTTGTCTTCGACCCTCTATTCTGTTATTCATAATATATATATAATTAATATAACCATTTAATGATCTGATCAATTGGAAACGGGATTAGGTCGAGTGTAAAGTGTGTCTATGCAGTATTGTTAAGAGTGCGAGCGAATCTTTGATTAACTGGTAGGAGCAGGACACAAGGCGAACTGGTCAGTGACTTACCTTCAGTGCTAGGATACATTACAGGAATCGAATCATACATCAATTGTTTGAGAATAAAGGGTGCTTTCGATTTTGGAGTACATTTGTGTGGATTGTGTGGATTTCATTCATCTGGTACAATAGAATCAGAGCCATGCAGCATGCACATCTTTTAAATGTATGATCTAACTATATTACTATAGCATATATATTATCATATACTCTTTCCAAAATGATTAACACATTTAAGGAAATTAAACTAATATTTGAAAGATGATTGCTTTTATGATTAGGTAAATTATTTGATATATTATTTATATATATATATATATATATATATCACGTATCGCTCATGAGTCGGATGTAATTTATTTGAATGGAAACATTTGGAAAGGGCATATGTATTCGGTGTACCGAAGTGAAAGCACTTCTCTGCTCGTTTCTCTGCGCGTTGACAGCTTAGAGTTACCTCGTCCAATTGCAGTTCTTCCATGACAGCCTCTTCTTCTGCACCACCGGCACAAGGACGAGCCTCGTCCACCGGTCCATCGGCTGACATTTTTTTATTCTTATTCTTATTTTTTACAACAACTGTACAAAAACTAAACACTAATTGATCGAGTGCGAAACAGACAGCTGGAAGACGTGGTTAAGCTACTTATGGATTGAATAAAATAGATATGTTTATATATGTATATACAGTATGCAGTATCAGCTGTCGATCAGCTGACTGAATGAGTAGATCTACAAATTGCTGAGATTCAAAATTGGTTTCATATTTACAGATTGCAGGCAGAGTAGGAGCAATGATTCAGAGACTGGCTTGTATTTACATGTTCTTTGGCTACTTTCATACCTATACACAAATACACACACCACACACACACACACACACGCACACACACACATACACTTAATTTGCACTACTTTTTGCGATAAAAGCAATTTTGCGTTCTAAACTGCTCAGAGATGCAGATACAGATACAGATATAGATACAGATGCGTTTAGAGATCGCTACAATTGAATACTCATGCATATACCGCCATGGCTTTGTTAGCTAGCTTCCACATCTTGACCAATAATCTGTTAGGGGAGAGGAGCACGCTAAGAAACACGAGACGTGCCTGAAGGCGATGGATGACAAACTCGTTGTGCAAAAGCGCAACACGACTGAGACCTGGTCGAGAACAGTCTCGAGTGAATACTGCCAACAGCCCCAGCTCAATACGGCTCAGGTCCTGGAAAAGTAACTTGATTGACGTTCGCGAAAAACTTGCGACTCGCAATCAACAAAAAACTAAAAAAAAAAGAGAAAAAAACAAAAGGAAACGGAAAGCATTCCTCGCTGACGTCTCTGCAGCACGTCATAGGTGAGGATGCGATTGGAGTAGCGGGGTGTTGACATTTCCGGTTTTTGGGGCCAGAAGCTAAGGTGCTGGGCGCGTAAATAAACAAATTGCACACAACTTGATTAAAGCTCGCAACGACGGCGGAGACATGGAGTAGAGCAGTCAACTTGGGGCAAGAGGAACCATCTAAACTATTGCCAAAGTCAATTACAATACCAACACTCAGAGAACAAACGGAACTCAAAACTCAAAGTTATATATAAGAACTTTGATACTTCAAATAAGAGCTCAATCTTAACCTCAAAGTAATTATGATCTTTAAGCATTTTTTCAAATCGTACATAATCTGCCCCTAAACATTTAGGCGTGCTTCGATTTTGCCTGAAAAGGTTAACTATATGTAATTTTTCTGAGTGCATCAGGCGTCAGTTTAAGTAACATATTTATTTATTTATGGGCCCACAATAAAGGTGCGCTCAGAGTCGTATATCCATGACTGATTTATTGACTTTTTCATTGCGTTGGATCAGAGGTGCAGACGAAGGCGACATTGATTGCCATCGACACTCAATTGGCCCTGGCTAGTTGAGGTATCCATAAAAAAATTTGGATATTCTTGGATATAGTTGAAATTACCAATTTGATCTACTGTGTGCCTCAATTTCTGACAGTTCCATCTCTCTCTCTCTCTCTCTTTCTGTTTATTCCTTTTGCCAGCACGCACATGCCAAAAAGCCACCCGTCCCCTTCCCCCAACCGCCCGCCCCGTTTTGGCCAACTTGAGCAAATTGCAAATTATGTTTCGTGACAAAGCCCCATCAGAGGGCCAATAACTTTTGCTACGCTACGTTTCAGCGAACTTATTAAAAAGTAATCGCAAATTTTTAAATACGAAAATAGAAGGACGAAGGACGAAGGACGACAGAGCCTTTTTTGACATATATATATATGCATGTATATCCTTGGCAAAATCACAATGCTGTCAGACCTCAAAGTGTTCGGATGTGCGGAGCACAGGACTCTGCGCTCAATTGTGCCGTGTGTGCTATGTATATATATATATATATACATATATATATACATATATATATATATATATATATATATATATGTGTATATATTTATCTGTGCCACAATAATTGCTGACTTACCTTCCTGTGTTTGCCCTCCTTGAGTTTGGTTTCCGGCATAATGCAGCTGTTCCTTTAATTGTTACTGGATTGCTCGTGTATAATTTCTGGTAGTGCTATTTAATAACACTTATCACAGGCCCTTTGTGTGGCTACTAACAATTTTTTCGCTTTTCACAGTCTAAACTTTACGTAATTGTGAATTGGAACAATAGAATGCGTCGCTTGCTTTTCGTTTCGATACGAGGATTGATTTGTTTATTTGAGTTACTATAGAAATTGGCTTATGCGACTAGCCAGTTTGACGCACTAGTTGCAACATTTGCATATCGATTTGGCAACACAAAAAGTTGGCAGTGTCAACAAACCTGGTACAGAGCTGTGTTTTTGCTACAACTTTTAGTCTCTTGAGACTGGTCGATGGAATTTTGTAGCTATAGCTCCAACAACTGTATACTCAAATAAATACAGCAATTAATATTTATCAAATATGCATAATTATCCATTGATATGTCTATCAATTTGGTTACCCATCGATTTTAAATGATGTCATATGTATCTATAGATCAGACACACTATTTGCAGGCCGACTAAAGTTCAATGCTCGCTCTCAAGTGGAAGTCTTGAGCAAACAAATGTGGTCCACAGAAGGTCAACCGTTGGGTTCAAATAAGGCGTCGCTCCCAGACAAGTAAGCCTCTCACTAGATCGCTGAAACCATAGCCGAGAATAAATTGAGTGCGACTTCTGAATATTCCACATCAATGCTTTTATTGTAACGTAGAGCTTGATGTTATATTGATTATACGGGTACATCAGTATAAATATCAGTATGTTCAGTATATATATATATATATATAGTCTATGTATGTGTGTATGTATAAACAATTAAGTAGGGTGTAAAAAGACCTATGTTTGCTGTCTCAAGCTCTTCACATATCGCACTGGCACTTCGGGTAGATAAACGGAGACAAAGAACATCAAGGGTCCAAATAGTATCATGCAGATCAGCCAGTAAACCAACTCAAAAACGGTTATCGCGTCCATAAATATAGAAGTGTTGGAGCTTTAGGGATGAATGCCAGTCTCGATCAGACAAATAATCAATGTGGTTTGTATAATCACAAGTTACGAAGTTACAAAATTAAATAACTAATATCACTAAACACCGGGTATTGGAGATTGTGTAATAGTCCAAATTACACCTATTACAGCACCGATGTTTCTAATCAGATAGTTCACTTAAAAACTTAAACTCTAAATATGCCAGATTTTCGGGGTTTCTAACTTCAAGCCCGCCACCTGTAAAAAAGATAGAATGGGAGCATTAGTGGTCAATATTTAATTAGAGATACGCCAAATTGACCAAATGGATCTGATCTTCAAACTTACGCTGCAAGTAATCTTTGCCTGCCCGTTGGTTAACTGTTACTGTTGCAGCTGCTGCGCTGAATCATGCACTTTATACATCAGCGGCCAGCCCAGATTTATATATTTTTGGATATATGCCCAGCCAGTTCACAGTTATAATCAGGGATTTACCACAAAAACACCTCTGACGCTCGTGCCAGCTAATTCCAAAATGAGATGGGATCGAGAGAACGTCGTAATCCCCCAAAAGCTGGTTTTCTCTATCTCACTCTCTCTCGCTCTCTCGCTCTCCCTCTCTCTTGCTCTGTCTCGTTACAAACGTTCTATATGCGAATATTAGCCACTCATTTGCTCAGCTCTAAAGCATACACTCAGAAAAATGTTTCTTTAGACCAAGAACAAGTAAAATCTTGGGGAGGAATGTTTGGAATTTCTTCTATATAGAAAAATGTATTAAAATGTTCTTCGTAGTTTAAGTCATGATCATAGTTTATAGTAAGACAAGTTCAAAAACATTTTCAAACTTAATGGTACACTTTTTTTTTGCGTGTACGCTTAAAGCTTTTGTCTGTGAATTGGAAATCGTTGGAGCCTAAAGTGGATTTTATATAAAATACTGGTATTTTTCAAGGCAATAACAATAGCAACGCCAACGACCGGATGGAAAAAAAAACTGGTTTACCAAAGCTAGCAGAGAACATTTAAAAGCTTTAATTACCTTCCCATACTTAGATGTTAATAATAGGTCGTTATCAATTTGAACAACGAAATATGATAAGAGATATCTCTGAGCACTTTTATATATGTTGATTGACTAGAAAATCGTACATTTCTGGCAATATCTGTAGATTAAGCTTGCAGATATGCCATTCTTTGCTACTTACATGATGTAAAAGTAATTATCTTTGTCCTTGGGCTTGACATCGCCACGGTTAACATCCCGCATTGAGGCGTTCACCGAACCCGGATCCGATGCCGATTGCATGTTCCTATTCCAGGTGGCCCAACGTCCACTTACGCCATTTTGCTGATTTCCAAGATTGTTTTCTTTGTTTGTATTGGCAAAAAACGACCGAACGCTGTCCATGACTTATTTATATTTTCTTAAGTGCGCAAATATCAGATATATATGTCGAGCCTCCGAATTGTCAACAAATCAAAAAAGCTAAAAATATAACAGAAATGATTTGTTTTGTATGAATTTTGGGTTTTTAGTGGGCTCGTTGCCAAGTCATAAATACATATATATATAATCTAGTGTGTATATAGAAATATTTGAATATATTAAAGAGGTTTGTTGATTGTTTCCAAGTGTGTTTCTTTGGAGATAATCGTATGATTGCCCATGGAAGATTATTCAATGATAAACTTTGCTGGTGGCATTTGACGGCCATATTTGCCATATAAATATTTTGCTTGTGCTGCAAAAAGAAAGTATCTGATAAGAAGAATCAAAATGGTTGCTTTGAAAAATGCGTCTTAGATTTACTGCTGGCAATTTCTCAAGATTAGCGCTTATATATACTGGCTGATTCGTTGTACATTATCAATTAGTGAACTTAGTCACACAACAAGTTCAAAACAGATCACTTCGCACCATTGATAACAAGCCGAACGCCCAAAACCAGCAAAGCCTTGAGCACGCGCCACAGTTAAACACAATTTATTTGATTTGTGAGAGCGAATTTCAACAACGTGGCGCGTCCTTCAAATAGCTGTTGAGCACCACTGTGGGGTTAATAATCTTACATGTGGTTTTATCTACATATGTCCAGCAGTATGCCAGATCGGACCTACCTCAAGGTTCGTTCACACAGGCAGTTGTTTGCTTTTGCTGTAATGGAATCAAATGATTGATGTTACTCTTCGCCTCAGTTGACGCCCTTTTCCGCACACTTCGAAAATTGGCTTGACACAGTTATATGTTCCACAGACAGATTCCAATTCCAATATACCGCCAATGCGCGCAGCCAATGAACAATGCGACGAACCGTTTTGCACAATGTCTGCGATCGCACTGAACACCGAACAGTGAACACTGAGCAGCCGTGGCGACAACGGGGCCCGTTGTTAAATGCTCGATGCTCGATGCCGGTGGCTTCGTACCATTTAATCAATTGCGAAGGCGTCACAAACACAACATTGAATGTATTTATATATGTATTTATTAAGTGCGTATATGTATGCGTGTGTGTAGATACCCAAGCTGATTATATTATGTTTTCAAATGCACATGGGTTTCTTCGAGTCTGTCGACATCAGGCACCGTTTTTTTTTTGGTGTTGTTGACTTTTGTTTTTCGGCCTGGTTGAAGTAGTTTTTCTTGTTTGTTGTGATCGTTGTTTCTCAGTGTACATACATATATAAGTACTCGAATGTTACTCACAGACAACATATACAGGGTGTGTTTCGTTGCAGCTGTAATATTTAATATCAACACAACAGTTTATTTTTGGATATCGTTAGCATTTTGCTCACTTATTAACCAGGCTTGGCAGATACAAATTAATTTATATATCAATGCCACGAACTTAATTAGCTGTTGATACAATTCTTAAAGATATTTGCATGTCATGCTTGTGTTCGCACGTATAAAATCGTATAATTTATATACAAATTAATATATGCTAACTGAACTAGTCTCTATTCGTAGTCGTATAGTCAAACTCACCCAGTATAAATGAGCATATATAATTGTATATATACATTTTAAGCGCATTTGTCTCTTTCATCTGACTGTACCGTAAGAATACTGTAAATAAGTTGATATATATACATGTATTTGTAGCTATATATTTAAACGAATACCTGTCGCACTGCCACACTTCCGCCAATCGGTTACTTTCTTAACCCGTTTGTTGTCATTGATAACAAGAATACATTTTTACGACTGAGTAAACTTATAGGGTATATAAATGTATGTATATAGAGAGAAGCGTTCGCCCGCTCACTGCACTGTTGGACTTTGCACTTTACACTTTTACACTCCCAAGCACACGTTGTACGCAGCATGCACTACAGATACTACGTAAGCGTGAGCGTACACAATGATAAGTATAATGAATTATATATGCATACAAATTATGTATGCAAATGTGAATTGTGTTTGAGTTTGAAATGAACGCCATACAACAAATTGACCATATAAAATCGAATCGAACATACTCTTTAGCCCATATATGACTTCAACTTAAGTGCTTTCTCTCAGAATGAAACTGTTGTCTTTGGAGTACCCTTAGAGGCAAGTAATTAAAATGGTCCCACGTTCAAGGGTTAGTTATCAGATATTTACAAATACAGAAGGGTGATTTTTACATTATTTTCCTTGAATATATACAATTTTAACTATTCGATTTGATTGATTAACCTTTTAACAGAAAATGTCTCAAAATTATAATAATCGAAGCCAAAAGTAAACCGCAAATTATAAAATTTGTTAAATGCTAAAATGAGAATGAAGTATTTATATATATATGTATACATGTATATAGTTGATTCGAATAATGTGATCTGCAAACGATAAGCTAGACGCCCTTTTGTGTTGCTAACTGTGCAAATATCTGTGGCACATTTAGATTTAATACAGCTGCAATATTTTAAAGCATACTTCTAGGCTGAAATAAAAAGTTTAATTGCACCAGTGCAATCCATCTGTTGACTGATCAAGTATTTAATTTTTGCCTATATATTAAAGTTGTGCGTATTTATTCAGTTACAATGTACGCATTTCTTTTTTACAAATACTGCAGACAATTTTACAGGTTGCAGGACCGCCAACGCCGACTCTGTGATAGACAGTTGCGGCTTCCTCGGGTAGCATAAGCTTGCTCCTGCCGAGTCCTGTGTTCCGGCTATTTTGCTGTCGCTTCTCCGTTTCGACACAGCAGCAGAGCAGAAAGCTGAGCGGCACCGCCTCCCCCTCCTCCAGGCTCTGTGGCAGATTCTTGCCACGCGTCTCGGGCAGAAAGAGACTGGCAAAGCCGCCCACAATTAACAGGGCTCCCATCACAATCAGGGGCAACACCAGCATCTGCTGGCCCTGCATTAAAGATAATCTTTAATATCTATAATATTTCAAATCTTATGCCCGACTCACCATATGATTGATAATGGGTATAATGATGGGCCCAGTCATGGCCACCACAGAGCTGAAGCTCATGCCCAATCCACGCACCACAGTCGGATACAGCTCGGAGGCAAGCAGTGGCAGCACAACAAATGCCGACGAGATGCCCATTTTGCCAATGCAGTAGAGGAGTAGCATCACATCCGCCTGCTCCTGGTAGAGCACCGTGGTCACGCAGGCCACACCGCCGACAAGCATCGATATGAAGAGTATCCAGCGTCGTCCAAAATAACTTAGACCCGGCCAGAGTAGTAAGTAAGTTGGTAGCTCCACTGCTCCAGCCAGGAAAAAGTTCCAGATCTCGTCGCCACCCAAAGCAGGTGCATAGTAACTGAGTCCCACATAGACGCTAGTGTTGGCGAACCAGATCAGGGTCACAATTAGCGTCTTGCGTCGCATATTAGGGCCACGAAATAGATCCATAATACCATAGTGCGTCGCCTCCGCCGGCTGTGTTGAATGCAACCGCTGATGCAGTCGCTCCACAAACTCCCTGCTCACATGCACCCCATTGACACGAGCCATCACCTTTAGGATGCGGACGGCCCGCTTTGGCTGTCCAACGGCAAGCAGCCAGCGTGGCGACTCGGGCAGCACAAAAAAGCAGGAGAAGAGCATCAGCAGTGGCAGGGATACGGCCAACGTTAGGTATCGCCAGTCGCGCACCAAGTAGACAACACCCTAGAAAATATTATCAATATTTTTATAACTAATCCCCAATCCCAAAAACGAGACTCACCGCAAGTAAGACCAGACCCAAGGAGTAGGCAATGTTGGAAACGATTGTGCAGAAGACCCGACGCTCCGGGCCGACAAGCTCAATTGCCAGGACATAGGGACTGGCTAAAATAGCCGGCACTGTGAGACCGACAACGAAGCGAAGTCCCAGCCAGGAGTAGTAGTTCCAGGCAAAGGCGCTCGCCGCACACGCCACAACTTCAAGCAGCAGGTAGGCGTAAAAGGAAGGACGCCGTCCCCAAAGATCGACCATATAGCCAAACACATAGTTGCCAATTAGACCGCCCAGGCCAAAGATGACTAGTGCCAGGGTGACGTAAAAGCTTCTGTCACACACCAGGTTCCACTGCAAAGAGCCAGCATTAACAAAAGCCAATTTATCCTAGTTGAGTTGCACTCACCTCCTGAACCACGGTGCTGGGATACATAGATCTATCGTAGTGCCAGCCGTGCTGGCAAGGAACCACTGCATTTTGGTCCATCCTTGACAGCTTGGACGCCTGTTCCTTTTGCAGCTCATATGGCGAACGGTACTCCAAGTAACGCACCTGTGCGACACAAGACAGACGTGATTATATCTAACCAAACTACCAAATCCTTTGAAATCTATATTTATCTAAAATCGGTTTAATATTTCCACAGTTTTAGATGCATTGTGCGCATGAACTGCTTGCCGACTGCTTGCTAACTGATTAACTGCACTATATGCACTGCTTGCTTGTCTAACAACCTCAATTATATGGCATATTTGTCTGGCAAGTTGCCAGATATTCAATAATATTCATCAATAAAATCGATCTAAATCGATCGGATTTATGTATGTGTGAATATATATAGTATAAAATTGATAATATATATAATATATACATGTATGTACATCACGCACTATTTCACTGTAGTTGCGAACGAACATGGTGCACTCCTCAAAGGATCCGTGTTTGTCGCGTGGTATGCTCAGATTCTGAACGAGCTGTATGTAATCCTGTGTCCATGGCTCCAGTTCCGGTATGCGGCACCAATGCTTTGGCGTCGCTGCAATAAACAACTGACTGCAAACGGGTGTTAGAGACGATCCAAGAGAGTGGGACTGTGAGCAGAGAGTGGATGAAATTATCCGACCCACCTATAGGCGTGAAAGGCGCAGGGCAATGCGGCCGGCAGCAGCACCGAGCAAATGATAATCTTTTGATATAGACCGAAAGCTCCCACCTCCTTAAGTACTTCATCGAAATCCATCGTAGAATCCGCGTCAGCACCCGATCCCAAATCGCGCACAACTGATCGCGAAGGGGGCCTTGCTCATTTCCAGGCCCCACAATAATCCGGGTACTGTGTTCCGCCACGCGGCCAAATCTCAATTGGACATAATTACATTACGGCCTTTCGAATGCTTTTAATTAATTGGACACCGCTGCGTGAGACAGGGTCGCGACCAAATCACAAATCTCTGCCAGATCGCCCAGCGGTCAAAGCGCAAAACAACAGTCGCCAAAAAACCATAGAATACCAGAAAACCCATCGAAGTTGATATACTCTTTGATATATATATATATATATATTGATAACCGATAACTGAAGCAATCACAAACAAATATGATTTATGGAAATGCTTCAAAACTTTCTTGCTATAGCCGATTTCGACTATATATAATGCCAGCAACAGAAATTATTCATCAGAGAGACTATTTTGCAAAGAGTCAGATATATATTATATATATATATATATATCGATGATATCTCACAACGATTCTATAAAGCCCTCTCTCTTTTGGGAAAGGGTATAGAAACGTACACTGTAAAAAGAGGTAGACTCGTATACATGAGTAAGTCAGCTGTAACTGTATTTCTTGAACAATTCCAATACGTAATCTCTGTAAGGTTATATAATAATAAATAGTTTTAGATAGACGACCACATCCAGTCTCCAGTCCAGTCCTCACTTAGCTGCGGGCCAGCCCAATGATGGTTAGTAGGTACATAAAGATGTTGACTATGTCCAAGTACAGATTGAGTGCGGCAAAGATGTACTCCTCGGGACTAATCGAGTACTTGTGATTGCCGCCGAGCATCAACTGTGTATCGTACACCAGATACACCGAGAAGAGCAGGGCACCCAGCGAGGCGTAGACCAGTCCAATGATTTTTCCAGGTATAAAGATGGCAATGATGCCAAAGATGACGAAAACGACCAGGCAGGCAACCAGAACACCGCCGCACATGGTGAAGTCATATTTGGTTTGTAGCGCGAACAGGGTTAGGCCCAGGCTGACAGCTGCTGTGATCCCAACAGCCATGAGGACCTCATCCGCCTCATATGTGCCGGCAATGATGCCGAGAAGAAAGGACTCCGCCAGCGTGAACAGGAACAGAAAGATGAAATTGATCGGCGTTTTCCTGCGCACACTCTCGCAGCAGGCCATGCAGATCATGGTCACAATTAGCACGGCCTAAATCAAAGTAATTACACCAATTAAATGCAAATGTGGAAACCCAGATGATGCCACAGAACTTACCAGTGCCACCCACACGAGCCAGACATTATTCTGTGCCCACCTCTGTGTTGCCTCTGAGAAGGTGAAGACGCTCACAAAGCCAAAGGTGATCATCAGTTGCACCTATTTGCGGATTATCAAATCGATTAATAAGTATTATCTTGCATACACTCAGCGAAAACCATGGCTGATTCCAATGTGTATGGTAACATGAATCATGTACAAATTACTCATTATAAAGACTAAAACTTTGTCGGTTTAACAAGCAAAACAAGTCCAAGTTTTGCTAGTTTCGCTGAGTGTATGAATTAATCAGCCACTTACCATGAGTATGAGGTAAACCTTGCGTATGAATCCTTTGCGAATCGTCTGATCATCGAATGCGAAACTCTTGTCCGCCTCCGCATCCGAGTAGACGCCATTGCCATCGCCTGTTATGGGCAGAAATCAAAATGGAAGTGTTTAAGTGAAGAGGAAGAAGAGTTGATTTGATCAGCCCAACCGACCATATTGAAAGTGTGTATCACCCATGACTATAGTTAGTTCTGATTGTGACCGGGATAAAGCCTGAATGCGTCTGAGTTGTTCGGTTACTGAATATTGACGCAGACCTTTTCAGCTCGCCTCTATTTGCTCCGATATCTCTGCAGATTAGCTCCTCGCTATCAGACGCACACCAATGCAAACCAGTTGATAATGAGGGGAGAGGGTGGACAGGAGTTGTAACACTTCTGCAGCTGCTGATAAGCACAATGGTGTGTGTGTGTGTGTGTGTGTGTAAGTGCTACTGATAACGAGTGTGCCACCACACCTGGCATTCATGTTAAATACAACAAACTGATTGAAAAATTATGTAAACCCCTCTCGCTCTCTCTCTCTTTCTCTCTCTCTCTCGCTCTCTATCTCTCTCTCGGTGTGAATCATCCACAGTTATAATCTTTGTCTTATCAAAGTGCTTTTGATTTGGCATAAAAGTGCTGAGATATGCATGGAAAATATTTAACTGGGAGTCAAGAGATCGAGACACAATCACATTCAGCTGGGATTACCACTGACCACAGTCAAGCAGCTGTAACACGAACTTTGGCAAGTCGAATTTACTGTAATTCCAACTAAATTCGATATAAATTCTATATCATTTTGATACTCCAACTCGAAATTCCACAACTCTATGATTAATTTTGAACTTAAACTTTTTTTTCAGTGTCGGCAAGCTGACTTTGCGTGCCAATTGGGGATTTTGTCGGGAAACCATAAAGGTCTGTCAACTTCATAGAATAGATAAGTCCAATTTTATGTAGAGATTATCAAAGTTGGACTGTATTTGTGTCACACTGGATACACAAATTGCTAGGCAATTATCTTATCTCAAGTTTCTCACAATATTATCTTTGTTGCGATTCAGTTACTTCAGATACTTGCCTTGCTGGTACTGATACATCTGAGGACTGTAAGAAATCGAAGATATATATTATATGTTTCCGTTGCTGCTGGCCGTAAAACGCACACACGACTTTTAACTACCGAATAAAACTGAAAAAACTTTTGTATTTCACTTGCGTGGTTAGCGGAAATATTCCAAATAATTTTGGTGTTCTCACACACTTATCGCTAGATAAGAAAGTGGCACAACTATGATAAGTTTTGCGTCGGTTTGGTTTTGCCTGTTGACTAATCCAATGCTGGCCAGCAACTGGTGCCAGTTAACTGTTGCACTTACTACATGCAGCAGCGCTGCTGTGGCTGCCAACGCCCCACATTACAGGGAAGACCCACAAGTCACGCCTCTCTGAGGTTTGCGTCTCAGTCGCATTCCAGTCGTCGGCGATAGTTGATTATTCGTTTTCTGTGTTTTTTTTTTCAAATAAATAAATAGATTCGTTTTATTGTTGACTTTTGAGCAGTGTCGTTGCACAGTATATATATACGGGGAGTTTACCGTTCTTCCTAACAAGAGTCTGCATTTAATAAACATTGTCTTTTGCTGCAACGCAACGCTGCATAAATATATGTATATGTAGAGGTATGTGTATAATTATTGTATTATGTGAATACGTATACGACTATTTATTGTATGTGGTAATTATTTGGTTTGGAATCATCCATCAATCGATCATCAATATCAGGTATGCAGAGCTTTATCAAAAATTTTGAAGTACATATTACTAAATCATATGAAAACAACACAAAAAAAATTCGCTTATCTTTTTTTGCATGTATGCATAACAACTTAAGAATTTTTTCCATTCATTTCATCTTAACAGTAAATACAATCTATATAAGGAAAATGACAACACAAAGTACTTAATGTGTCCAGCAACCAAATAGATTAATACAATAATATCTGAACGCTTTCAAATGAGATTACGTGATTATCGGTAACTAGTAATACGGATCCGCATCCGATTCAAATCAAAATAAATTCTAACCGAAACGTTGTTGTTGTTGTTGTGGATTGTGCGCCCGATCTTAATCCCGCGAGGCGCCAATTATGGTTAGAATGTAGATGAAAATGTTGATTATGTCCAAGTAAAGATTCAGTGCAGCAAATATATACTCCTCGGGACTAATCGAGTACTTGTGATCACCGCCCATCATCAGCTGAGTGTCATATATCAGATACACCGAGAAGAGTAGCGCACCAATCGATGCATATACAAGCGTTATAATTTTCCCCTTTACAAATATGGTCACAAATCCAAAGATTAGAAAGACGACCATGCATGCGAGTAAGACGCCGCGCAACATGGTGAAGTCCCACTTGGTTTGCATGGCAAAGATCGTTAATGCGAGACAAACTGCAGCCGTTATGCCCACAGCCATTAGAACCTGCCAGATGAAACAGATATATATATATATATATATATGTATTTAGAAATGACAGTTGTTATCTGCTGATAAGCGTACGCACCTCTTTTTGACCAAAGCGACTGGCCGACACGCCCAAGAGGAACGATTCCGCCGCTGTAAACACGCTGAGGAATATAAAGTTCATTGGTGTCTGGCGTCGAACGCTCTCGCAGCAGGCCATGCAGATCATCGTCACAATCACAATCCCCAAAGCCACAAAAATTAGGTATCCATTCCTGTTTGCAAATTGCTTGGTTCCCTCGTGAAAGGTAAACAGTGCAACAGCTCCAAACGTCACCAAGAGTTGAGCCTGCAAATCCAAATGCAAAACTTAATTAGAAACATCCTCGAAAAGTGAATCATTATCAGTACTTACCATTAGAATAATGTAAACTTTGCGGATGAAGCCGCGACGGATGCTCTGATCGTCAAAAGAGAAGTTCTTGGGCTGACCCTCGGGATCATCGTAGGCGCCGTAGCCAGTCGATGGCGGTGGTTGAATGAAGCCCGGTTGGGGTGCATATCCACCGGGTGGTGGGCCCTGACCATAAGGATCCTGGCCGTATGGTCCCTGCGGATACGGCTGACCGCCACCCTGACCGTAAGGCGGATAACCGCCCCCCTGTGGCGGTCCTTGCGGATAACCCCCGCCATAGCCACCCTGTGGCGGATAACCGCCCTGTGGTGGATAACCACCGCCATAGTTGTACTGCTGATTGGGATCTGTATGGGAAAGATTTCACTTCATTTACATCAGACAAAACAAATTGGTTTGCTCTTTAATTCCGAGCTCCATACACATAATATGTTCATTGAGTAAATTCCATGAGTATATTCGCAAGACATTTATAAAAAAAAATACTTCTACCACATATTAGATAAATCCTAGAGAAAAACTACATTAATTATGAGCCTAGTAAACAACTGAAGAAATTGTGCATAAGGAACAACATAATTATTGCACATGCTGTGTGATAATATATATATATATATATATATACAATTTTGTTACGAAATCACGTCTTTTAAATAAACATTAGCTTGTTTACTTTATGTTATCGTATTTCGATACCAAAACGTAAAGTACAATTAGCAAATAATGCGGGGATTTCCGCGGAAAAGATAAGAAATAATATTTTGTTTTATTTTGAGTCATGTTTCCATGACTGAACGAATTTATGACGTTGATAAAGTACCAATACACAACAGATGGCTCCTCAATTACTAATAAAGTTGAATGATATTATTACTGTGGCAAATGCTTAAGGGTCTGAATGAACTCAAGATAACTGAATTATATGCACACAAAGAAGCAGCAACTTGAACCCTTGCAGTTAAATTTGAATGTGATTACATTTATAGACATGTTTTAATGATAAACATAAAATGAACCCACAGATAAGACATGACAACCATTAAAACTAAAAAAAAGGCGCCCAATTTACCCAAATTGGCTGCAAGACTTAATTAATTAATGGCAACAGAAGCATGCGTAGAGGGATCGAAACGAGACAGCAAGCAAATTTAATTAATATGCACAAAGGTAACCAACAAATGAAAAGTCAATAAAAAGTAAACCTTGGTATTGAGGATATTGGGGGACACTTTGCCACGACATTTTTTGCTTTTCTGAACTGAACGCTCTGCTCCTACAGATTAGCTACAAGGGAGGATCAACCAACCGCTGTGAAGTAAATAAAGACCCAAAGAAACTGTCAGTTAGTTGAGTATGTTCATCAGGACTCACCGTGCATTTTTTTTTTCGTTATCGCTTATCGATATAGCCCGATTTCAATTACCTGCAATATGAGAAAGAGAATAATAAGTGATGATAAGTGATGGAGAGAGATGAATAAGTCACAATTTTAAATAAAATTCACTTTTAATAACCGGTCGGATCTCTTTAGATCTAAATTAATTTCATGTCATGAAATGCGTGGTTTGTTGTGGCACAACAAATACAAATGGTAAACATGACGTGACACACATACACAGGCGTACGCAGGAGGGGCCTTAGACTAAAATCTATGCAAAAATTAGCCAACTTCGACGGACTCACACACAAATATACACTTTTGAATGTGTGTGTGTGTCGCTCCTATGTACATGAGTGTGTATATAACTATATGTGCTCGAGTGACGACGTCAGCATATTATAAATGTCTGTATTTATTTCACAGTTCTTATCCAACATAAACTTGTCGATTGGTGACTCACGCGTCACTTCAGCCACTTAGCTAATTAGTTGAGGAAGAACGGAGAGAACGAAAACACCTGTTTCGTATTTGTTTTGCAACCACTGTTCGTGTTCTAAATATAGAGGAACCACCGAAAATTACCTTCCTTATTGCGCACAATTAAAATATAAACAACAGAATGAATTCACACAACTGTATTTTTGTTGTGTAGTTTCTAGAAAATTGTGTTTCCTAGTGATGAAAGATGAGTACATCGATACACAGCATCCCCCTCAGAAAACATCGATACATTCTTAAATAAAGTTGGGTATGCAGCTCATAGTTATCGCTTTCAAAAATATCACTGGCAGAAAGTTTAGATGTGTTAAAAAGTATAAAAATTAATATAAATATATGAATATAAATATTCTTTGTCACCTGTTGATCGGTATAAGCTATCAACATGCAACATGCATACGCAACGCTCTCAAGTGTAACGAAATGCTCTAAAATGTCACGTATATCGAAACCAGCTATCGATAATGGTCTATTAAAACAACCTAAATAATACCGAGTTGCATTGCGGCCGAGCATGCTGCATTAGTTGCCGACACTCGTGAAATTCGTTCGATTTGTGTATTAAAAAGGACAAGAATTGGTAAGCCGAATTGCAAGTGTCAACACAAAATCAATATGTAAACTGTGAATGCTGAAATTTGTCAACTAAATGTGTTGCGTTTAGGTTATGTGTGAGTGCCGCAGTAGACAAAGAAACGGAGGCGACTCCCCTTTCTCTGCCTGTCTATCCATATGTAACGAGGTTGATTGAACTGCAGCAAAGAGAAAACCGGCAGCAAATTTCAATTCTAGATGTGCAATATGCTAAATTAGGGCTGCTATTAATATGCCCAAGCGTGTGTATGTGTGTATGTGACGCAATAGTTGAGTAGCGGATGCGTGCTCTCCTCTCCTCCCCTTCCCTATGCCACACGCTCGCCTGTTGCTTATCAAGTTGTGGTTTATACGAATAATAAAAAATATACTGTTATTTTACAGCATTCCAGAATGGTCGAGGAAAAGGAGAACATAGCCAATGCGGGGCAGGAGCAGGTCTCCAAGAAAGGCGCCAAGAAGCAAGCAAAGGCCGCCAAGGTGAGCTACGTGGCTGAATTTCTAAAACTGATAAACGTCATCTAAAGTACTTCTCTCTCTCTCTCTCGCTCTGTAGAAAGCTGAGCAGAAGGCAGAGCATGCTGCTGCCGTTGCCGTTGATGCTGCTGGTGATAATACCACCGATCATGCTGCCGATCGTTATGGTCTCTCCGAGATGATTCAATCCAAGGAGAAGCGTAGCGAACGTCAATTTGTCTCTGTGTCGGAGCTGGGCAAGCATGTGGATGACAAGGATCTGCTGTGGGTGCGTGGACGGGTGCATACATCACGTGCCAAGGGCAAACAATGCTTCCTCATTCTGCGCCAGCAGAGCAGCACCGTCCAATGTATTCTCGCTGTGGACGATGTCATCTCCAAGCAAATGGTCAAGTTTGCCGGAAAGTAAGCATAACAATTAAACAACTTCCTCAATTAAATTATGAAATATTGTTACATATCCCAGCATACCTAAGGAGAGCATCATTGATATCCAGGCCAAGGCGGTGGCTGTGCCCAATCGCATCGAGTCGTGTACGGAACAGTTGTTGGAGCTGTTCATCGAGCAGATTTTTGTCATTTCACAAGCGAAGGCACAGTTGCCGCTACAAATTGAAGATGCATCCAGGCCGGAGAATGCAGATGATGCCGATGGACTTAATATACGCGTCAATCAGGATACTAGATTGGATAATCGCGTGCTCGATCTGAGGACACCAGCCAATCAGGCCATTTTTCGCCTGGAGGCCGGCGTTTGTCGATTGTTCCGCGATATATTGACCGATCAGGGTTTCACCGAAATCCACACGCCCAAGATCATTTCCGCTGCCAGTGAGGGTGGCGCCAACGTCTTTACCGTTAGCTACTTTAAGGGTAAGTTCTGCGATTTATAGCGATAGTAATATAATGATCAGATATACCCTTGTATATCATTTGAAAAAGTTAATTAAGTTAGCAAATAATGAAGGCTTAGGATTCTTATAGGATCAAAAGTTGATCGCTTTTCGCCAAACTATTAACAAAAAAAAACCTTAATTGTATGTTAATCACATTTCCATTGTATGGTGAAAACTGCTTTCAACAGTTGGACTTTTCCTCTATTGTTTTCTGTTCTGAATCTAATTTATGCCGCTTCTCTTGCAGACTCGGCATATCTGGCACAGTCGCCGCAGCTGTACAAGCAGATGGCAATCGCAGCTGACTTCGACAAGGTTTACACAGTTGGAGCTGTGTTCCGCGCCGAAGATTCAAACACGCACAGGCACTTGACGGAGTTTGTTGGTCTCGATTTGGAGATGGCCTTCAAGTACCACTACCACGAAGTGCTGCACACAATTGGCAACACGTTTACGGCCATCTTTAAGGGACTGCGCGACAAGTACAGTCGCGAAATTGAGGCCGTTGGACAGCAGTACAAAGTGGAGGCGTTCAAGTTCTTGGAGCCGCCACTCATCCTGCAGTTTGCCGAGGGTGTGGCAATGTTGCGTGAGGCTGGCATCGAAACCGGTGATGAGGAGGATTTGTCCACGCCAAACGAGAAGTTGTTGGGCCGTCTGGTGAAGGCCAAATACGATACGGACTTTTACATACTCGACAAGTTTCCGCTGTCGATACGTCCGTTCTACACAATGCCCGATCCCAGCAATCCGATCTATTCCAATTCGTATGACATGTTCATGCGTGGCGAGGAGATCCTCTCGGGTGCGCAACGTATCCACGATCCAGAGTACTTAATTGAGCGTGCCAAGCATCACAATATTGGTAAGTCTCGACATGCTTGAAGGATAAGCCTCATCAATCTAACCATCATCAATCTTGCTTGCAGACACAACAAAAATTGCAGCTTATATTGAGTCCTTCCGCTATGGCTGTCCACCGCACGCTGGCGGCGGCATTGGCATGGAGCGAGTCGTAATGTTGTATCTGGGCTTGGATAACATTAGGAAGACGTCAATGTTCCCACGTGATCCCAAGCGGTTAACACCTTAAATGTGGCCAGCACATCATCAATAACATAATAACAATAACATCTACTCTATCTTAATGAATTCAATTCGCAGCAATTTGTACGATTTTCTCCAACTTTCCATAACTGTGAGCCCAACACTCAATATCTTAATTTTTATAGACTCCCGAACCCAGAACCCATCCCAGTTATTGTTGGTACGCTCTCTTCCTTAAGACTTGCATGCTGCAAAGTTGTTTGACAACGAGAACTGTAAAGACTGCTTAGAGTCAAAATTGTTTACTACGTATGAAATAAATCTTTGCCAGTGTGTTTAGTAATTAACTTGTGCTTAATTCATTGGTGAACCGCAGATGGGTCAACATGGTTGAGGAATGACAGACAACTATCGATGACAAGTATCAAAATGTAGACTCAATTTCACATCCAATTGAAAATCTCGATATCAATTTGGTCAAGATTTCGTCTCTAGACAATCAATTTTATACCTTACTCTTGACATGTCAAATTTGCAACTCCCGAGAAAGGCGCTTCCAAGATTTCTAACAGGAGAAAACACGTCCGATTTGAGGACGTTTGGAAGTTGTATCTTCAACAGTTGTCTACACATTTCTGATGGACACTTAATCAAAATGTTTTTGGAATACGATATACAGGTGAAAAACCGAGGAACTGAGGAGAAACACTCCAGATACCCACTTGAAAGATATTCGAAAATATTTCAATGATTATTATTATATAGAATGAGCCCCACACGCTCAACCGGAGACAAAAGATGATTTTAATCCAGGAAATATCATTACTATCTACCGCTCTGCAAATCGTGGCCTTATAATATATATATGCTCGTATCACTATTATGTCTTAATATCAAATACTCGTTTAAGCAACACACAAAAGTTATCTTAAAGTTTACCTTGTGAAATTAAGGTGGCAGATTTGTCGCAGTCTTGTTTATTCAACATTTATTTCTGTTTTTGAAATGCATTTTAATTGATTTAATGAAGTCTCCATTCTTAATACTCATCGCAGTTTATGGTGCCAGCCACTGACGAAGAGTTCATTATAAAGCAATCAAGCTAATGCATTGTCCTCATGACGAAGATTTCTCTCTGAATCTTGACATACATGCAGATATATACACACAAGCATATTTATTGAACTTATCGGACAAGTGTTCGCCGTTCTTGTCAGCGACAACAACAGGAAAAGCAACAACAATAGCCACACACAATAAATTGTATTCGGTCTCAATCAGATTATTATCAATAAACAAGTGTGTACTTCTCGCATACGTCACGTTGTGTCCAAGAGGAACACTGTTGACACAGTTGGCAAATACTTTTCAGGCCAAACACAAAAGGACGAATACGAATACGAGAATTCCTTTCAATCTGTGTGTGTTGTTTGTTGCACAGCAACTAACTCTGTGCGTTGATTCCACAACGCTATCGGCGAACGAACTTTAAAATCAGACAATAAACAGAAGCACAAACAGAACAGAACACAACAGAACAGAAAGAGAGAGGCGAACACAGCAAGCAGAGGCAGCCAGGAGCAAATATTTGCTGCTGTGCGAGTCTGTCTACTTCAAGACACAATTGAGACGCACTCCATTTTATTTTCACACCGCGGCATCGTTAGTTCAGACACCGTAACAACAACAACAACAACAAAAACTACAAGAGCGACGACAGCAACAATAACAAACCACTGCACAGCTGCACGTAAGAGGCACACACACACTAATGCGCGTTCAAAGTGGGCGTCGCTGAGTGCTCGCACAGCGTGTGTACAGTGCTTGTCTCGCTCTAACCCACACATGCCAAGTCCGCGGCAAGGGAGATGGCATGCGTTTGAAATGCCATTTTGTTTGCGCTTCTGCTGCGACGCTGTTGCTGTCGCGACTGCATCCATCGAACAGCAAGCAAGCAGGCAGCCAGTCAGCCAGCCAGCAGTTTGTTTTCTCCCTTCCAATCGAGCGGCAGTTTGGCGGTTACGCATTACGCCACACGCTCCGCGAACTCTTCTCTCTGAGCGTCCACAGTCCGAAGTGAGCGATCGCAGCAAGTGCAGCGTAGTAGTTCCATTTTCTGAGTGCATGCGCTGGCAATTAAAAGATTTATTCGATTTATTTGCCATGCACATTCATTTTAAGCTCAAGTGATGCTGCATACGTAACGTAACTAATGTGAATTGTGAACAACGTATACGTTTACGTTCTACGTTCTCGTACGTTTCCGCCGCCGTCTTCGGTCGCCGTCGCCGTTTGCGCTGCGCTGCCAACTCGCAAAGAATTTATGGAATTTGGCATTTGTGGATTTAGCGAAAATATTTTCATTGAGTGCGCGAGCAAATGTTTTTGTGTACGCTTCGTTTTTCACATCTTTCGCTGCGCTGAGGGACTGCTGGCCCTGCATACCCCCACCCTCCCTTCCTCATTGTCTGGCCACAGTCGCCCCCGTTGCAGTCGTAAAGGCAACGCTAAAATCTTAAATATTCACGTGCAAATTTCGGTGCTTATCAAATTTAATTACTATTTAAATTAACTGCAAAGCATTTCGTGCAAAAAGAAAAGCAAAGAAAATACAAATACGACGGCGGTGAAAGAAAACCGTCTCTGTCAGTGAAAATCTAAACCACACAAATGTGATTCACAACAAGAAAAGTGTTTTCTCAATCTATGATCTAAAATACCGAATAAAAGTTAAAGTGCATAAATCATAAAACACTTATTGGAACAATTGGATTATAAATCGAAAGACTTCAAGTGGTAAGTAGCTAGAATTAATAGACTATTAAAGTACTGCTTAAAGATTTAAACAACTGTATATGAATCGGTCAATAATTGCTACTTTATATAACTATAAACAAGTTATATTATATATCTGACTTGCATCTTCTATTCAGGCACGCTTATACGATTCTCATTAACATATATTATAGATATTCTAGTTATAGCAAATAAGTGCATATTTGACTGGATTATGCATTCATCTTGTCTAAAATACTTTGCAATTATTTAAATTAAAATGTTAAGGTCTAAAGCGGCAACTTAAAATGAATAACTTGGAAGATGCAGTTTAGATTACATAATCGCAATTAGGTTCAAGTCTTATGTTTTCGCAACAAAGCTTAAGACGTTAAGACCTTCAAATATGGGTTAAATAAATCTAATTATTTTTGCTCAAAAAACAAAATAAAATATGCCGCCGGCCACTTTGAGCTTTCAAAAGTATCATCAAATTGATGAAGAAAACTAAATGAAAATAATACAAAAAATAGCTATATATATGAATCAATAACTGATATGTATATACTATTATATATATGTACACATATGAGCTATAGATACTGTTATATATTGATCAAATTGACACCGGTAAGCGAAATTACAGAAGTAACTTAATCTATTACGTAGAAGTTTTAAATGATTGATATATACATATATATATATATAGTTGATATATCCGAATTGAACTATATATATGGTCTTAATACAATACTTAACTCAAGTGAGTCACTTTGGCAACAATTTGAGATATGTATAGAGCAAATATAGGATCATTATCATGAATTTATTTCGCATTGGTTAAGCAAAATGTGTTTTTAAACGATTGATGACCAATAAAAATATTAAGCACATTCTGACAAAGTCAATAATAACAGATCTATATTAAATATACAGTTAAAATGAATGGCCGACGATTAAGATTAATGTGGCAAATAGAACATTGTTGCAATAAATCAGGAAAGTGGCCCATTTATATATATAGTAGAGGTATTCATATGTGGGTGTAATAATTTTCACATTAAAGATAATGAATGCACAATTAGAATCATTATTAAGAGTGGGGCACTTTACATAACATCTAACGATTACAAAATATGTGTTGGATTTTCTATTTTTGACGCAAGCAACAATTTTAATACCTTTCATTTCCTTGTCTTATTTTCACAGTTTGCAATTTTTCAACGGAAACTCGGACAAGGGAACGGCCCGCGGCCCCATCATGGATGCCCGGCAAGCAGCAACAACAATATTAACACTAACAATAGCAGCTACTACCAACAACAACAACAACAACAACAACAATAATAATGAAAATAACAACATCTAACAGCAGTCAACAATGTGGAAATGATAATTGCAATTGCCTGCGCATAACAAAAGCAAAGCAAAGCAAAGCGGGTGAAGAAAGTTGAAGTTGAAGTTGGAAAAAAAAAACAAAAAGAAAAATACAACAACAACAACAACAGCAAAAATCAAGGAAAATTCATAGAAAAAGAAGTTTGCTGCACACACAACAATCGGCAGAGCCAGCGAAACAAATCAAAGAAAAGCAACAGAGACACAAACAACAACAGCAACAGCAACAGAAAAGCAGAAAGAAAAACCAAACAAATGAAAAGTAATTAAAGCTCTTGAAACAAACGCGATGGTGTTTTACAATATGTAAATATAATTAGCCGAGCGGAGTTTTCATTCCTGGAATTCGCCATTGCCAATCGAGAAAAAAAACAAACAAACAAACTAAAAAAAAGCAAAAAACACGCCACTGCAACTGCAACTGCGACTGCGACTGCGACTCTGAGCCGGTTTTATAATTACTCTTCACATCACTCGACTGGCCGGCGGTTAAGTTTTTTAATAGTAATATAAAAAATTGTTTTTTTTTTTGTATTTGCTGTTGTTGTTGGTGTTTGTCGGTGAGTTGCAGGCCGAGGCTTTGAGGCCCAGGCGCAGGCGCGGCCATTGCAACTGCTACTGCAACGGCTGAAAGCGACGCCAAAAACAGCCAACAGAAAACGGCAAAAAAAACGACAGAAGAAAAAAACACACAAAGACAACCAACGGCAAATTGTGGAATAGTTGAAAAAAAAAACTGTGATTACTGTGATTATTGTATGGTGGTGTGTGCGCGAGTGTGTGCGTGTGTGTGTAATAATTAGAAACGATAGATTGGGTGTTTTGAGTGCTGCAACTGCCACTGCAAACTGCAACTGCGACGATGGCAGTGTCCTGCCCAGAAGTAATGTACGGTGCCTATTATCCATATCTGTACGGGCGCGCAGGACCAAGTCGTTCATTTTATCAATATGAGAGGGTAAGTTCGAGCCGTGTCTATAATTCCTCCGCATAAGTCCCCCCATCTCTCAGCTATTGAGTGGATAGCTCCTGCTAAGGACATTAAGCAAATTTCCCATTTATATAATTTTCTTATCTAGTCTTGAAACTATAAATCCTTTGTCAAAGCAGCTGGTACATTTCCACATTCATTTTCTGCATTCAAATAATCCAATTTAAAAAGTTGTCTTCAAAATTCAACTTTTCTGCGTTTCACATTTGGGTTTCCATAGGAGAATTCCAGTCGCCATCCTTGGCATAGGCATTGAAACCCTCAACCCAACAAAGATCCTGACATTCGTGCAGGAGCTGGGGTTGATGGAAGAGCTGTATGCTCTGAAAGGAGGCACAATAGACCTTATAGGTCGCAGTGCTAACTTTTTCCCAATCATAATAATAATAATAAAAGTCATCAATCATATTATCAATACTATATATATACCTAATATTGTTAATATAATCTATAACTGATTTTTCATTAGTTACTGTAGCTTTGGGAAAGAAAAATCGCAATAAATTTTATGCAAGTTGTTTTCATGCTAAAACATCGATGTCAACCAATAACCAAAGGAATATACATATATAAATATATATATATATATCTATCTATACTTGTTCTATCCTAAAAATAGATTCTAGCTATCGTTGACTTCGAGCTAAGTTGGTCAACTGTCATGTTCGGCAGTTTTAAGGTGCATTAATTAACCCGACCTTGGGCCAGCAATAATATATTTTAATTATTAAATGAGGTCAGCAAACAAATAAAAAATAATACTTAAAATTCCTGCTAAGCAAACATTATAAATATTAAAACTAGACCCAAGTAAAAATATGCCTAAATATCTTATCTTATTTACTTTCGCATTGCAATAATTATTCAGATTATAATTTGTTTAATTGTGGCTTTTAGTTAACTATGCTTAATTAAATGTGCAGATTAATATATGTTAACAACCCCCAGCAAATGAGCACGCATACGATTCCGAGGGCCAGCAGCTCCTCCTTCAGCTGCCAATTTGTTTACGTTGAAGAGTGGGGCAAAAATGTATAATTAAATGCACTGAAACAAATCATAAGAATTCACGCAAAACGCAAATCGTTTTTCAATGTGAATGCGTTTCGCAAGATTTCAAGGAATTCCGCCAAGCAAATGTCGCTTTTGTTTGCCGTTTGTCTTTCGGTTTTCGGTTTTTTATTTGTAGTTTTTTGCTAAACATTGATTTCGAAGATATCTGGTGATTTTCTTGTGACAAGTACAGAAAAGTTCTCACGATGGCCGCAGCTCGAGCTTCACAGTTTGTGGCCCCAAAAGGGACACACAGTAAAGCCTCAAGCTCAGGCTGAATCTGAATCTGAAACTGGGTTTGTGTTTGTGTTTGGGTTTTGGGACTGACTCCATTGGACACCACTGTCTGCATGTCGCTGTGGCACAAAGAAATTCTTGTGTCGCAAGTTCCAATTATACAAGGCCGCGGCACCCAAATCGAAATTGGCCTTTTATGTAAGTAACCGATACGAACACGATTCTGATTCTATGCTTTTGCATGACCATAAACAGGACGCAGAAAGAGAGATAAACTCCCGCAGATCACCGCACAACGGTCCGGGGCCAAGTCAAGCCAATGCCATAAGGGTAAAGGGTTCGGTTTCGCTTTCGGGTTTGCCTTTGGGTTTGGGTTTTGGGGTTCGAACCAATCGCAGATTGAGTCAGCAGCACAGAGACCAGTCTGTGCTCTTGGCTCTTGGCTAGCCAGACCAGGTGACCGCTGACCGGTGAGCGGCTCTAAGAGGTGACCGGTTTATTTGCCCAAAGCCTCTCACAAAGGAGGCTCCCTGGCAGTTTTGTCGTCCCGTCGACACTTTGCTTTTTTCGCTTTGTTGTTGTTTTTGTTGTTTTTTGTGTTCCCTTTCTCTTAATTTATTGCGTGTATCGCCATTAGTTCTTGCCGAGCACATCAAAAACGATCAGATAAACCAACAAAAAAAACCAACTAAATAAAAAAACATCTATCGTAGGCACGCCGAAGCTGAGATACCCTTGCTTAACACCTGCTGAGATCTATATTATCTACATTATAGTAGTCAAATGTTAATAGTACTAAAACCAAGACTCGTAACTAGTTTGTTGCGTCTTAGCCTTATTATTAACCAGACGGGGAGTTTCATATATCAGCCGACTTCGATATGAGTATGAAAGAATCAACAAACATCGCACAGCTAGTGCTGCAGATTAAGAATATATATATATATAGACATGAACTTAATTTCATTACAAACACCATAAGAAAATAATACGATCCTTTTGCAAGCGTATACAAAGCGAAGCGAAACGAACCGAGTGAGGACTCTGGGAAGGGATGTCACAGGTTCCTCGTCCAAGTTGGTGATTTATGCCGTGTGAGCAGCCGAGTTGATCGGTCAGCATAATCGAAATATCGCTGCAGCTAATAACAGTGACTATATGCAGCAGTTGCAGCAGCGACGACTTGGCCAGGCCAGGCCAGACCGGCCAGATACTTTCTGTATCTGCGCATTGTTCGCACATCGTTGGCTACTGCACTTTGGCCCAGATCGTGTCGCCTGATAAGGCGAGAGCAGCGGCAAACATATTGATTATGTGCTTAAAACGATTGACAGATAAAGATACAGATACACATACGTATATATTGAGATACTTATTTCGAGTGCAGCATGCTGCATGCAACACGCTGCCATCCTTAACGTATCCTCCTACGATTCTGCCTGCTCACGCCCGCAATGAGTTGGCGCTTTTCGATTAGCCTAATTAGGGCGCCCCTTAGCACTTTGGGGGCAAACAAATTAAGACTTTGTAAACAAGCCGCAAGCATAAAAGTCCAAGTGTCAGCTGCTGCTGTGGAATGTATCCGCAAGATACTCAACACACTTAACAAAAATTGAGAGTACGTTCGTATCGAAACTATGATTGAAATCCGAAAAAAGAGATATGTTTTTTATTTTTTAAATATGTTATTTCAGCTTTTAGATTTTTGTTTGAGTTGTATTAGTAGCTAAGACTAGTTCCTTAAATAGTACAAATATCACTTTAGCACCATTTGGTTTTCCAAGTGTAAGTATCTACGAGATACTTCAGACGACACCTACGCCGCCAGCCGGCGCATTGTTGCTCCACATAAATCATACCCAATGGATCGAGCTGTCGATGCTCGCTGCACTTTTCAAATGGATCGTGCTGGTTAACCCATTATTAACCCCGAGGCCAGCATCATAATTGCTGTGCGACCCCCTCCCGCCCCTCCCTTTATCGTAGGTGTGAGGGGGTTTGGTGGAGTGTGCGGGGGAGCGTGTTTAAATTTAGAAGCGTTTTCGGGGCGCTCGCAAATGTGGCGAAACGGCAGCGTGCCCCTCGTCGTCGGGTTATCGGCCACTTATAGAACGCTCGCCCTAATGGGCTCATTAAAGACGCAGGGCAATACACTCGCAAAAATAGGGCCTGATGTTTGAAGTAGTCTTTGGAAAATTCAGATTCGGATTTATCTAAAATGAGAATCGAGCTGAAATGGAAACCAAAAAAAATGTTCTTATTTCCAGCAATAATTTCAAGATATGTACATATAAATTTCTCTACATTTCTAATGAAATAGTTGGTCAACAATATGTCTGGGTATAGTACATATATATCAACTGAAGGATATATCTATCAAAACTGGTTCTATATGGTATACGAACATTCCAAATTAGAGTTATCCAGCTGTCAGAGTGTAGCCAATGAGCTCTAGAAATTTGGTCTTTTTGCTGCTAGGTTTCAGTGTTTTCTCTGCGTGTAGTTGCAATGCTGGCATAGGCAGGAGGGGGGAGGGGGAAGCTATAGGTAGGTGTAGGTGTCTGTCGCACTGTGCTCGTAAATTGTCTCGAGCGCCGCATTATGTTTGACACGTCGCCAAGCTGGAAGATTGCGGCGTGATTATCGCTGCCCTGTGAACGGCTTTAGACTGGGACCCCCTCTCAACGCTCCCCCCCGGCCGCCCTAATTTCCTGCGTGACAATATGCGAACGCTCGTAAATTTAATGGCCTCACTCACAACACTTTTTCAGTTTTTCCCAACGGCATAAATTTACTTATTGTGTCATTTTCAATTTGCACCAAAGCGCCTCATAATTCATTTCTCACTTTTCCATTTCAATTTTCAATTTCCCTCAACTAATGCTCTCTGTGTCTTTTACAGTTCAACCAGGATCTGTACTCGTCCTCGGGCGTACAGCTGGCCGCCTCGTCGAGCGCCTCCGGCAGCTCTCACTCCCCCTGCAGCCCCATATTGCCGCCGTCGGTGAGCGCCAATGCGGCAGCAGCAGCTGTTGCCGCCGCCGCTCACAATTCAGCTGCAGCAGCCGTTGCAGCGGTTCAAGCGAATCAAGCCTCCTCGTCCGGCCTGCAACTGGGTGCAGTGGGTGGCGGAGTCGGTGGGGGAGTGGTTGGCAGTGGCCCACCAAGCGGATTACTCGGCTCAAATCTGGCTCCGAGCGCCGGTCTGGGTATGAGTCCGGTGCTCAGTGGCGCCGGCGCCGGCAGTGTTGGACACGGCATCCACAGCCACAGCCGGACACATCAAACCAAAGAAGAGGATCTCATTGTGCCGCGCAGCGAAGCTGAAGGTAAGTCTTAGCTTTAAGATGAGACCATCCTTATCAATCAGATACATATATATTCGAAAGCTGAAAAGTTTCTGCATATAGTTGATAATTCCAATATCATAGATATATTTTGAGTTTGATCACAATTCTAGCGATGACTGACAGTAGAAAACATTGATAAGAGTTGTTCTTAATGTATTTATTGGATTTATTTGTTTATAATGTAAATATTTATAGCATCCAAACATTATTACCCAGCAAAGCAGTCAAACATTGATTTGATAAGTTATATAAAAAATCGCTTAAGAAGTAGCTATATAGTCTTCCAGTTGTATAGTTCATTGCAAGGCAACAAAAAACACATTCAGCTTTAGTGCTCTCTAAAGTATTATTAACTTAAAGAATCGTAAATATTATTATTAAACATATAAATATTAAATATGGTAAACTGGTACAAAAATGAATATCCGATATAAATCAAAATGTGTAAAATTTATATAAAACTTAAGATCCGAAATAAATCTTCTCAACAATGTTGCGGAAAATGCTCAAAAGATGAATGAGAAATGAGGCGCCTCGCCAGAATTGTTATTGTTTTTAGTTAGAGTTGTAGACATAGTTAAATATAGTACAGTAATCAACAGTTATATATATTTGTGGAATTTATTCGTTAACATTTAGTCTAGTTAAAGATAAACCCATTAAGAGATAAATATGTGTTCACATTTCTGCTGTCAGCGTCGAAGATCGATTGTTTGCCAAGGCTGTGGAATGTGCTGCCGTTTTAATACAGTCAGAAAGAAAGGCAGACTGACTGAGAGAGAGAGAGAGAGGGAGAGAGAGAGAGACGTGTATATACATATAGAGAGAGAGATAGAACGACAGGCTAATTAATTTGCACATTTTTGAGATTGTTCGCCGGCATTCCGACGGGTTAACATTTAATAATTTATATCATATTTTATTATGGATGTGCAACTCGAATAACTTGCAACTGCACCAATGAACTTCGCAGCTCTATCTCTCTCTCCCTCTCTTCTGTCTGTCTCTGTCGCTTTGTGTTGCCAATAATGAAATGCGTATTCAATTGCAGCGCGCCTGGTGGGCTCCCAACAACAGCATCATCATCATAATGAATCATCCTGCTCCTCTGGCCCCGACTCGCCCCGCCATCCGCACTCCAATCATCCGCATTCGCTGCACGCCGGTGCGGGGGGTGGATCCGCGGGGGGCGTCTCGGCTGGCACGGGCGCCATGTCCAAGGAGCTGCCACTGGACGCGAGCAGCAGTGGAGGAGGAGGAGGAGGAGGAAATCAAGGACGCGCTCAGTATCTGTCGGCCACCTGCGTTGTATTCACAAACTACTCCGGCGACACGGCCAGCGTTGTGGATGAGCACTTCTCCCGGGCGCTCAACTACAGCAACAAGGATGCTAAAGGTAGCTACTACTCCAATCATGTATATTTATCCACACACATATAAATGATCCATGTCATGTGTTACTCCCCAATCCCACATTTTACATGTGGATCAAAAGACCCGCTCATGTCATGTACTTGTCCCAGCTGTCAGTTTGCGTGTTGGCGTTCACAATTACCCAGAACCAGAGCCAGAACCACCACCAGAATCAGTTTCACAGCGCCGGAGCCAGAATGCTGGTGCCAGGCCAGGCCAGCCCGGGCCGGGCCGAAAAAAATCTCATAATTAGCCAAGAATCAGAGCGGAGTTATTAAAATGTCGCGTGCAATTGCTCATGAAAGTGCAAATGGGAATTGCCGGGGGGATGTGGGTTGAGGAATGGAAATAAGAAAAATGTAACCCCCTAAATAGCAGCTCCAAGTTTCTAGGAAACCAAATATACAACTTACAATCTTGTAAAAGATTTGAAAGGAATATAAATACATCATTTTGTGTATATAAATTGATCTTGATTTCGATTAAGAATTCGATATTTATATAGAATCTAATAATAAGTTTCAATTCAAGGTAATATGCTTTTTTTTGAGTGTAGCTCTATTATATTATATTTAATTGCTAAAAAACGGTAGACTCTTTGTGGCCTAACCCTAGATAACTATTCAAAAGTACCTCGCATATTTTGCTACGTATTCCTTTCGAAGACCCCGATGCCATCAAAACAATCCCCTTCCCTAGCCTTCCACTTTGTTGTATTGTTGCTTCGCTGAATGCCAGTGCGTCGCACAATAAACCAAATAAATCAAGTTGCCACTTGCCACTCGCTTGTTCTTTCGATTTCAAAATTAATTACCTCCTTTAATGAAGATAAACGTTTCGTTTGTTCATGCCTGTCGCACTCTCTCCCCTCCCCCACCCCCTGTCTGTCTGTCTGTCCAACTTGTTGTATCTTCTGGCTGCTGTCGCACAGTGTTCTTTTTAATATTCCGTTTTATTTATAAAGTGTATGCATTTCTGTGCCTCTTTGCATCTGTTTGGAAACAACAACCGAAAAGTATCACTTCAATTTTGAATCGCTCGCAAATATTTCATTTTTATTCCAACTGGAAGCCTCACAAATAGTCTTAATTATGATTAATTTCTTCACTTTTGCTTTTGAGTCGAATTTACCTGCAATTTAGTTAATTTTAGTTAGTAACTAATTAAAATTCCACTCGAAATGCATTGTTCATTGCTCAATCAATCAATTATCGCTTTTATTGCAAACACCAAAACACATTTGCATGCTAAGCAGCAAGCGCGGCCGCCAGGTGACGCTAATGTTTCGTACGTGTGCTCAGCATCTCCAACTTCACCCACAAAATGTAGCCAATCAACGAGCACCCAAACAATTTGTGGTGTATTTTCTTTTCACCACTAATCGCATTCGCAATCGCATTTATTGCTCCAGCTGCGTTTTATTGAGTTTCTGTTTCTGTGTGTGGCTGTGGGTGGTGGGTGGTGGGTAGGTAAACAAAGGTGGGCGTGTTGATGTGTGTCGGTTTGTCTACCTGCCACGCTGATTGTGCAATTTCAGCTTAGTACGCTTTTGATTTGATGCGCGTTAATTGGAAAATGTACGCTTATAGTTTGGCCAACAAAATGCCCTCCGATTAATTCAATCAAATTCGATTCGCTTTTCCATTCGATGTGATTTTCCCAGCATTTCGAAGAGTTGGGTTTTTATGAAGCCAAAATTGCTTTTATCTTCGCGTCTATTGCAGCTAGCCATTATTGTATGGCTTTGACGTGGCGAGGTTTGAATGCATCGATAAAACCTGAATAATGAATGTGGAAATTTGTATCACATCTTTTTCTATTCTGAAAATGCGATTAACTAACTTAAGTAAAAACTAAAAACTATTTTTTAAATTCATAAATCTGTTATAAACAAGATTAAAGCAATCTCTGAACATTATGTGTAATTAATATGTGAAGCTAATAGCCATCAAATTAATTGAGCTATGCATAAGTTTTACTCAAAATGTTTCCGCTTATATAAAATTGTGGCTGTTAATATGATAGTTGTTGTTGTTGTTGCAGCCACCAGCCAAACCACTCAACCACTCACCCACTAAGCAAAATGTGAAACTTGCGCAATTCAGATAACAAAAAATGAAAACAAGAAAAAATATAAATAAAAAAAAAAACAGCAAAGTTTGTTCACGTTTTTTGTGGTATGACGCTACTTAATGGTATTTAAAGTTCATTTTGGCCATTTGTCTATTTGAGTGGTTAGCACACACACACACACACACACTCGTACACACATACATGTTTACATTGTGTTGGGGTACTTTAAAAAGTATTCAGCATTTATATAGATTTTTCTCTCTCTATCTTGATGTGCAGTTTTTTTTTTGTTGTTGTGTGTGTGTGTGTGTGTGTGTGTGTGTGTGTATATATATCTAGTTGGAATGTGCTATAAAATGTCGCCGGAATGCGATGTGGTCGATGTTGTTGTTGTTGTTGTTCGTTGTGTGGTTCGTCTGGCGGTGCCAATGCCGAATGCCGCATAGATTCCTCATTACGGTTTTAAAATGCATTTCAATTAACTGCTCACTCGAGATACACTCACATTGCAGCGCATCGCATCGCATTGTACACAGATACAGATACTGCTACAGATGCATACACTCACACAGATACAAATATCCGATACAGATACAGATACATTCTCAGTGGCACGCTTGCACTTTCAGTTGTTGTGGCTTCTGTTCGGTTCGGTATGTTTCGGTTCTGTTCTCCTAAAATATATCGCCGTCATCAGTGCGACCAAACACCCCGAAGATCCACACATGCATACACAGTGAGAAATTAAAGCAGTGATGTTGTTCTTGACTCTTGATTGAAGTACTGCACTGCTCTCAATTCAAAAATGACTTTACTTGGATATGAATAAAATTTTAACCGAGTCTCTTGCACCAGCTGTTTTCTCGCTGTGTACGTATGTAAAGAGCAAGAAAGAGAGAGAGAGACAGAGAGAGATGTCCTCAGCTGCAGCCTTCAGTTTGTGTGTTTACGCTGGGCCTCGTTTGCGGTGTTTGTGGCACTTTCATATGATATTCGAATGCTACGCGTATTTAATTAGATGCCCCGAAGAATTCGATTTAAAATTCCTTGGCACCCGCCGCTGGCGCAGATGCAACAGCGAAAAGACCGTACCCCGCACCCCGCACCCTGAAACCTACCTAAGAGGAGCAACATATTCAGAGTAGATTCGAGATTCTCGCTCGCTCTTTGGCTATTTCCATTTGGGTTGGGTTCTGTGTTCTCTATAGGGACACACACACACACATATATATAGTTAAAAGGACACACGCCTTTTTTGTTGTGTATGTGTGTGTGTGTGTGTGTGGTCCTTATCAGCATTGCAGTCAATTTCGATTCAGGTGCAACTTCATTAGTGACCGGCAGCGATCAGGTGAAAGGTGAACAGGTAGCACTTGCAGCTCCTTGCGTCTTTTGAGCCTGCGGCCCGCATTGAATTGAAAGTGAAAACAAGCGGCGACAGCAGCAGCAAGGAAGCGCTCACAAATCTTTGTTGCAACTTGCTCGTTTGCACTTTAATGGGAATTCCTGGCCGTCAGTTGGGCGAGTGAGTGAGTGAATGACTATGACGCTGAAGATGGCGACGATGACGACTTTTTTGCCAGCCGCTTGTTTTTGGTTTTTTTTTGTATTGTGCGCCGCCGAATGGGGCACGCGGCATCGCTAACCAACCAACCAAGTCAGCCAGCCAGCCAGTCAGCCAGCCAACCAACCAGTCAGCCACATCATCAGCATTCAAAGCACACTCACAACGTGCCACAGCGAGTTGCGAGTTCTCAGTTGTAGCTCGCGACTGCTGCAAACAGTTCAAAGCATATCCTCGAAGCTACACTTGAAAAAAACATGGCACAGCTAGACTTGGACAAATTCCAACCTTAGGTGGCAAGGGCAGCTCTTACAGCTTCTTGCTCCTAGGAAGAAAAAAATACAAATAACTGAACATTTCGTATTTCGAATCAAGGCAAGGTCAAATCTTTTTTGCTGAGTGTAGAGCTGCGCAGAGTAAATGCCTCCTTTGTGCCCCATAAGCCGCATGTCTCTATTTCCATTGCCCCTCCCAGAAGAACAGCAGCCGCAGCAGCAGCAGTGCAACAGCAGTTGTTGTATATTTTTCTCTTGAATTGAGTTTGGAATGTTGTCAACGCAAATGCGCCTATGTCCCAAGTACCCAGAGGCAGTTGCAGTGCCAGTGCCAGTGGCAGTGGCAGTGGTAGTGCCAGTGGCAGAGGCAGTGTGCCCAGTCCACTCAGTCCCAAGTTGCAGTCCTTGGCACATGTGCATGCCACAGACGCCAGGCAGGCAGTCAACCAACCAAAAGTTGTTGCTATTTTCGGCAACAATTTTCAAGCAGCAGCAGCTCTCCATTACACTCGACTCCAAGAGTGCTGCGGCTGCTTGCCACAATAATGGAGATGTCTTCGTGTTCGTCTTTTGCGATTTCATAAACGCGTAGATTTACAACCATTTAATACAAGTGATGATCCTGAACACGGCACCGACAACGCCAACAGCAACAGCAACAACAATAACAACAACGACGACAATGACAACAAACATTCCGCTCAGTTATTTGCAACAAGCCATGGCGCCGACAACAACTAAGTACGTGGCTAAGGCACCGACTCCGACTCTGATTCTGACTCTGACTGTGCCCCCAGCTTCAATTCGGGAATGCAACAACAACAGTAGCAGCAACAGCAGCAGCAGCAGATGCACAGTTTATCATTATGCACTTGAATTGTTGCTGCTGTTGCTGTTGATGCTGTTGCTGCTGTTGCTGTTGCTGTTGCTGTTGCTGCTGTTGACACTCCCAAAGTAGGCCCCATTACACAAAGTATACTCTGAGAATTATTATGGAATTAAGAGCAAACTAAATAGAATTTGAAGCGTTTAATTCTTAAAAATAAAGAACAAATATCAACTCACAAATAATTACTCAAACAAAACACATTTTTTTGCTCAGTGCATTGTCGGCTATTTCAAAGTGACACTGACTAAACAATACTCTTTTTGGCTTGCAACTCTTTTGCAGATAGCAGCAATCCGATGTCCAGTCGCAATTTCCCACCATCGTTCTGGAACAGCAATTACGTGCATCCCATTCCCGCCCCCACACATCCACAGGTAAGTGTGTGTGTGTGTGTGTGTGTGTGCATCGGCTAGAAAAACCGATTAAGCTGCAATACGTGCCGCAATTACGAGTTGCAGCAAGCACGCACTCTGAATAAGTTGTAATTCGGGCCAATATCAGCGCTGCTCAATCTCTCTGTTTGTATATCCAAATGCAGGTTAGCGACTTGTATGGGACAGCGACAGACACTGGCTACGCCACCGATCCCTGGGTGCCACATGCGGCAGCCGCGCACTATGGTTCCTACGCGCACGCCGCACATGCGCATGTGGCCCACGCGCACGCCTACCACCACAACATGGCCCAGTACGGCAGCCTGCTGCGCCTGCCCCAACAATACAGCCACGGCACAAGGTGAGCCCTCCTTCCTGCCCCAAAAGCCCAAGCAGCAACACTGCGCTGCCTTAAAAGTCGCTCAGAAAATTTAGAAATGCTCTTTAGCTACTTTAACTGAATGATCAAATAACTATTAATATAATTCAGATTTGCTTAAGAAAGGCAGACTAAGAATGCAACTTGAGTATTATTGAAAAGGTCAAGCCAAAGGTCAAACAAATATATATATATATATATATATATATATATGTATTTATATATAGTAGCTTACTTTAAGTTTTAGTGACCCGTGTCTCGTGCCTCATTGCAGACTACATCATGACCAGCAGACGGCCCATGCCCTGGAGAGTGCGGCAGCCTACTCGAGCTACCCGACAATGGCAGGTGCGTACTCGACTCCACGACTCCTCATCCTTAAGCACTTTTGTGGCATATTTGTGCATTTGGCCATTTGGCGATTTGTCCATTTGTCCATTTGTGTGCCATTGTCATGACAATGGGATGACTTACAACGTTTGACCTGTGCTTTAATGAAATATGTTTTGTTTGTCTCTTTGTTGTTTGTCTGCTGTCCACACACACACCCGCACACACACACGCACACACAACAAAAAAAGGTCTGGAAGCTCAAGTGCAGGAATCGTCAAAGGATCTGTATTGGTTCTAGAAACGGTCTCCAGTGTTATCCCACGCAGCCAGCTGGTGTGAGGGGAATTTCTCGTTGATGCTTGGTGGCAAGAGGAAGGCGACTCTCAACAGACAAAATAATCATAAATTACAACCGCAGCACAGCCCAACAAATAAACAATAAATAATTAAGTAAAGGATCTACAATTTATGCAAAAACTTATGTTAAACAAAACAAAACAGAAAAATTTAAGCCGAGGTTTGTTTCAAATAATATTATTTGTTGAACGAATTGCTGATAATTATTGGGCTGAATTTATTAATAATAATAATAATAATAATAAATAATGCAATTTGTTTGTAATTTATAAAGTTTGTGAGTCTGTTTGAGGTTTAAATTTATTATTATTATTTCTACTCTTATATTTGTAAACAATTCGCGTATTAAAAATTGTGTAATTTTTGTATTCTACAGCCCATAAGTTTAGCATCCCATATCAGCAAGTTAGACAAGCGTACATATAAATAATAAATATACATATATATACACATATATATATATATATATATATATAAATCTAAATCTATAATCAGCGATAATAAAACACTAACGATAATAATCAACATTTCTTGTATAGTTAACGACTTGGACATAACATTTGAAAGCTAGAATTTATTTTGTTTAATATCTTCAATTTTGGAATTTCACAAATTAGGTTATACAAATTGAATGCAACAACAACAAAAAAATATATATAAAAAAAACAAAAACTAAAGATGAGATAAAATAAAACAAAAAAGAAAAACCAATTTGAATACAATCAAAATCTGCTGTTTTTTATTGATTACGGAATGGGGGCAGAGAGACCCAGGATAGGCCCTGAACCGTATTACGGCTACAAGTCAGGGACGAAGAAAGACAGATGCGGGAACGGAGCTGGGCATAGACACTAGGACTCCGACAAGCCAGAAGACTCCTAGGTGGATATATAATCAAAAGCGATTTAAGCAAATGATATCCATGGGGAAGAATAGACTCAGAATACTCACAGGTCTATTGACAGGACACTGTAGACTGAGAAGTCACCCAACCAAATTAGGTATTTATAGCAGCAATGTATGTAGGTTTTGTGGAAATGAGGAGGAATCCTCGACGCACATCCTAACCAGGAAAAGATGCAGCATCATAGGGCAGCATATCATGAAGCCGAAGGACATAGAAACCCTCAACCGAACAAAGATCCTGACATTCGTGCAGGAGTTGGGATTGATGGAAGAGCTGTAGGCTCAGTAAGGGGGCACAATAGACCTTAAAGGTCGCAGTGCTAACTTTTTCCCCAATCATAATAATATTGACTATGGGAAAGTAACTGTTGCTAGACAAATGGACAATATTTTTGCTGTGATGTAAAAATATCGAGATTTAAGTAAGATTTATGGATAATGCATAATTTACCAACATAAACATACAAAATTAATCCAAATTAATCCTAACCAAAATTGAATTTCTTTTTCATAGCCTGCTTTTTATACACCAAAAGTAGTCCTTTAGTCAGAAGTCCTTGTGGATTTACTAGATATGGAGTCCAACAACTTGTTTTCTTCACACATTTGCTGCTCCTCAGCGATTGCGACCCAGTTCTCAAACTTGTAGCCAGAGTTAAGACTAGTTAAAGTTATGCAGGACTTGGCTAAGAACCAACTCATTAACACACAATGCGACAATAAACTTGGATACCGCCAAAGCTGTTGCACTTCTCCATTTTCACGCAGCACTCAAAAAACGGAAGAAGGAAGTACCTGCAAAAAAAACGGAACCATCTGTCGCGTTGCCGTGTTGAGTGACAGCGTCCAGGAACAAAAGCAGGAGAAAAGAGGAGAACAGGAAAAAAGAAATGAATTTAAGCAGTTGCCGTGGCAGTTATTAAAAAGCGATAAACCCAAGGCAAACGCATTGGCCAATTGTTGAACACCTTGTGCCTTGGCCAACAGGGGCGGCCCAGTTAGCCCAGTTAGTGAAAAACGTTCAAGTCGTCGTCGTCGTCGTACCGAATTATGGAATTCTTATGCTAAAATAATGTGACCACGTCTGCCACAAACTGCGACAGCGATCGGTAATAAATTTGTTGAGCTGCCTGCTGCCTGCTGCCCACAGACCACAGCCGGACAGTGACTCGAGAGTTGGGCTCTCGACTCAAACCAGTCAGCCAGTTGCCCAGTTAGCCAGTTGCCCAGTTAGCCAGTTAGCCAGTGTAGAAAAAAGTCTTGATGTAAATACGCACACGGGAGCTTGTCGCACGTTTGTCCATTTCTTTAATTCATGAGCAGAGAGCAGAGCTGCAGAGGATGGGTTCTCTTGGTGAGAAAGGCTGCCAGCTTGAATGGCCCCCGTTTCCCCTGCTTGTTTAGCTTCGGTTGACCAACTGTGCGATAAGTCATTGAAAGTCAATAATATGTTACGTGCCCTGCGCCCTGAGCCCTGCCCCTTTCAAGCCGTATTGTATAATAGCAATAACAATAATATGAACGTCGCCAAACAACTCAGGAAGTGCCAGGCCCTTGTAGCTGTAGCTGTAGCTGTAGCTGTATCTGTATCTATATCTGTATGAATATACCAGTATTTATGTATCTTTGAGTATCAATGGCCCAATGCTCTCCCAGTAGCTGGCAACGTTTGGTGCCCGTCACGGCCGCAAATATTGTGTCTTATTTATGACGGAGCGACTATCTGAGATTTGTTTTTCATTAATTATGCATCTTCTGTGGCATCTTTCGGGTGTCCCGGGGAACGCAGTCCGCCAACGCCGATGATAAATAGCCCGAGATTAATAAGGCGCCTGGCTAAATGGCGTGGAAAACATGCACATGTGGAGTTAACGATTATTAAATTTGTTTCTTGATTCATATCTCACCCTCTCGCTCTGCCTCCCTCTCTCCATCTCTATCTCTCTCTCTCTCTCTGCCAACTCAGTCTCCGAATGAAATCATTAGGCATAAATTATGACTGCTTTCATTTAAGCGAGCTAAGCAACGTTTTTGATTATGTTATGCAATGTAGATTCATATCGGGATGCATGACCAAGCAGGTAAGATGAAAGGATCCTCAACCAAATTTACATATCACTTCTTTATGATCAAATTTAGTTAGTCTTCAGACTTTGCGGCGGGCATCTGATCCAGCTTTTTGTATTTTATGAAATTCAAATTCCTTCAACAACTTTAGCTATGTGTAAAATAATATGATAATGGAATATACTTTTTGATATTGCAAATTTACATTTTACGTTTAATTTTGACAAGTTTCGATAAAAAAAAGAAAGCAAAATATTGAATATGATAAAAGATATGGGAATGGGACTTTTAACTTCTATAAAAAGGCTTAAAACGCGATTGTTCATTCAGAAAACTATTTTTACATGCTTATAAAGGTTATTATCTATTATTATATTATTGTGAGTGAAGCAACTTCTCCCAACTTATACAGTATATATATTCTTTATCCAATATCAGAGGAACATGCTCAGTTTCAAATGTCTTGATTAAACTTTGAATATATCTAGTTGCTGTTTCTCCCCTGAAAATCAGTTAGGACAAAAGTTATAGATTGTATTACCAGACATGATAAATAAAGCATTCTTACTATATGGGCATAATATTTATTTATTGCTTCTACTTATATATACTCAGCTTAAATTGAAAAAACTTTCTCTATATAGTATCCGTCACTTTGGTTTCTTCCCAACACATCTATTTATATAGTCATCTATATTGAAGAACAAATTCACTTCGAGCTGAATGGAAATTAATTTTGGTGCAGATAAACAAAAAAAGAACCGAAGAATGTCAACGCAAACAAATCGGTCGATCTGTTAAATAATGCCAAAAACGGAGGAGGACTAAGACCAAAAGTTGATAATAAATAAGATGGAAAAGCAATAATAATAAAAACACTGAAACAACAAAAAGGTATGGTTTTGGGGGCGAGTTTGAGTGTCGAGTGGCGAACTGTTGGAACTTTGACACTTTATGGGCAACGAGTGCGTTATGGTTTCCCATGGATCTCTCTATGCGTGCCTCGTGCCGCATGCCATACGCCGCACGCCCCATTACCGTTCTACTGGCCACAAACATAAATAAACAACGACTTTTCCAGCGAGAGTTGCGAGTGTTTTCTTTGGGGCATTGCACGGGGCATCCAAAGTGTGTCCCGGGTACGGTTCACGATACACTTTTCACTTTTCACGGTTTTCATCGCTGCCCTAGCCGTGCCCGTGAATTAGTCGCTCCGGCTCTTAAATGCTTAATGGCCAATCGTAAAATCGATCAAATTCTATATTGTCTGCTAATTGAGATGGAGTCGGGGAATGGTTGTTGACTTTTAGCTGGAGCTGCAGCTGCAGCTGTAGCTGTGGTTCGAGTTTCAGTTTGAGGTGGATTGGGGCTGCTCATGTCCTTTTCTGGCAGACCGAAATCAATTTATAATTAACGTGGAATTAACATATTTCGACCACATGTTTCATGCTGCTGCTGATGCTCGTTCTGCCCGTTTATTGATCCCACATGCAGCGCTGATTACGTCCAAAGAAACAACCCAAATCCCCACAGCCAGCTACCAGTTTCTTCATATTACTGTCGCAGCCACAGCCACAGTCACAGCCGCAGCAGCAGCCGCATCCGCATATATCCATGTGGCATTTGTACCCGGCTCCAGGTTCCCTGTTGTCTGTTCCCGGTTCCCGGTTCTCCAGCGATTGCGTTTGCGCAGACTATCAGCAGCGTTAAAAAAGCAATACATCATTTTTCCTTGCGGGTCTCTCTGCCTCTCCCTCTCACTCTCTCTCTCTCTCTCTCTGTCTCTCTCTCATTTTGGGTTCATTTGTGCTGCAACTCCATATGTGCATGTGTGTGTTTGTGTTTGTTTGTGCGGTTTTTGTAGGTTGGCCGGTCACGTCAGTAGCTGGCGTTATTGTGATTTATTTGTCTGATCTCTGGGCATCCTCAGCAAAACCATTCCCAGCTTCTGAATCGGCTTCTGATGCTGTTTAAGGTGGCGCAATTGACGTTTCCTGTGGAACAAGCATCTACATATTGGAAAAGAGGCATGCTTCATTGATATTCTAATTAATGTATCTTAAAGCACACATGCTTACATGTGCACTGCACTTGGAGAAAGACACTGTACGAAACTCAAGTAAGACTCGTATTGAATTTCTGCTGTTATGTTCTTCAAGTTCCAAGTACTTTTTCTTCTTCGTTTCTACAAAATTGTGCAAGTCGGTGTATATATTTCAAAATCAAACTCTTATATATATAATGTATACATAAGCAAACATTATCACATATCAGCTTAAGATTAAGTCATGAAGTGACTACCAAGAACTATCTTAGACTAAGCATTTAACAGTCCACATTTTTTTGGCAAGTGTATATACATAATTATCAAGATATTCGTTGTGCTTGCGTACTGTGACCCAAGGAATGACATTGTCAGTTATTCAGTAATTTACACGTTACACAAATAAGGGAAAATTATGGAAAATTCGCATAAAAACAGACGCTTCAAAGCGGGAATTTCAAGTGTCTCTCTCCATACACACACACACACACACACACCCATACACACACAGAGTGAAACAAACACCCATTCCCACAAACAGACTCTCTCACATTGAGCACCTTGGCAAACTTTTGAAATTCAGACCGCGTTAAAATACTTTTCCCCCTTTGTTCTTTACAATTTGCATCACAAAGGCCAACCGGCAAAGCGGGAGAACTTTTCACCGTTTCGACATGACAAGAAGACAACCCGACAGGACGACAGGACGGCAGGACGACAGCACAGGGCAGGACGGCAGCACAGGGCAGGACGAGAGACAAATGGTACAACAGAACGTAGTCGAAGAACAGCTCTTCCCTTAAAGCACCTTCTGCCATTGCTTGGGCTGGAGTCCTTTCCATGTGCCAAAGCCCCAAGGCGACTCGGATTGGGTTGAACTGAGTTTCGCCTTTTCCTGTCGTTTTACTTTCGCTTGGGTGGAAACTCCTTTGGCGCCCCGTTGCCAAGACGCTCCACAATAAACCTAATCTGTTCATAATGGGAAAATAATTTACAAAAATTCAGCTCCACTTCGAGTTGCTGCATTTGCACTTTGGTAAATTTGTTTTAGGGGGTTGAAGGGGGGAGAGAGGGGAAAGAAATGGGACCCTCCTCGCTGTAAACAGCAATTAGAGCAGAGCGCGCACTCCTCCAACTAAAGACAAAGAGAGTCCATGCGGATGTGGGCAACATTTAACCGAATGAATATAGCCGAGTTTATTAGTTTTTGGTCTGGCCTAAGTCCCAAGCCCATCTCGTGCTATCTGGCCTCGTCCTTTCTTCCTTCTGGACTTCCTTCTACACTTCTTTTTATGTTATAAACTCAATGGGGAAAATATTGCGGCGCGTTTTCTTAATAAAAGCAAACAACTTTCGCATCCCTTGATATAGTCAGCAGCCATCGAAAATGGACTTGCTTAATAAAGGCGAATTAGTTTTCCCGGGATAAAGCAAGTTGTAAGGACCTACTCTTATTAGACGCTCAGATATTGTATTTATGCAAAGACAGTTCGTACTTCTAAATTGTGACTATATTTTATATATATTGCTCTGGAATCGTACATGGCTTAAGCCAACAATTTCAATATTTAATATATTTTTGCCAAACAATCCTGCATATTGATTGAGTGCAGGAATAAGTGAAACACCAGCCACTTATATAGTAATAGTAATAGAATTGTTTTATAGTGATTGCTCGACTATTTAGGATAGTATTAAGTTCAAAGATATCTCAAGAAAATCATCTTCAAGCAGTACAGAAAAAGTTTAAATTGCTAGTAATTACAATTTGTAGTATCGACTATAGTAGATAGTAGATACTTCCATTTATTGTATATTGTAAATATATAAATATATAGCATTGGTAGTAATATATATAGCCCAATACTTTATATTTAATTAAACACAATTTCCGTTTATGTTAAGCTCTTTAAGCTTGATTACTAAATAAAAGACATTAAGCCCAAGCAAATGAGATATATATTATGTTATATCGCTTTATTAAAAGTGAAATATTTTTTTTTTAAATCCAAAATGAATGTAAGCAATCCAGGACACCCAGAAACTCTGGAACACCTCCTGAATCCAACAAAAGGGAGACTCAGGTGCTTTTTTTCAAGTAGATTCCGAATTTTATCGCTCGAAAGAAATCAATTTTTGAATTGAGTTCGAATTGAACTAGCAGAAATCGCACTAGAATCCTTAGATGTTTAAATATGCATATTCGATGTTAATTTATATTCATTATAATTCATTATAATAATACTAACCTTTCTGATTACAGCCCTCAAGGCATTTGAGTAGCTGTTTCCGCTCCAGTTAGCTTGTATTAATTATCGAATTTAAATACATGTGGTTTTTAACCATAATTCATGTTCGTAGTAAGAGCCAGAAAAAATGAATGGAGTTAATTAAAACATGTATTACATAGTTTACAGTTTTACATGCATGGCTGCAATGTTTTCACGTTTATTTTGTGCAATGAAAAACAGCAAAAAAGAAAATAAAATAAAATGGAAAACGCTTCCACTGATTAACGCGGATGGAAAGGGGGGGAAAGAGCGTGAGTGTAAATAAAACAGATATGAAATATGTGCAGATCAGCGAAAAAAATTGCAAATTGCATGAAATTGAGTTAATTAAAAGGGAATCTGTCGCGCCCCCCCGCCCCACTCCAAAGTGCCCCAAATAGCAAAACAGAGAGAGAGCCATGAAAAAGACCGCAAGCCAACCAAATAACAAAGAGACAGACTCAGAGATGAATATAAAATATTTGGTTAATAATGCAAACGTAAACATACAGAGCGTGAGAGAGAGAGAGAGAGAGAGAGGGAGAGGGAGAGGGAAATACTCGCATATATGCAGTTCATAACGCCAAATGCCTCGTGTATGCGAACAGAAATTGTTCAAATTGCTGAAATTCGGTAAAAACAGAAAACAGGCAAACAACAACAACAACAACAACAATATGAGTGAAGGAAATAACAAAAAAAATATGCGCTTGAGCTGCTTCAAAATGCATTCAAGTGCAAGTGCCGCAAATGCAGTTCACTTCGTTGGATCGATTTTAATATTGAAACAAATGCGAGCAAAATGAAAAAAAAACAAATAACCAGCAAACACACCTTTCACAACAACAACAACAAGAACAACAACAGTAGCAGCAGCAGCAGCAGTAGCAGTTGCAACATTTGCCCAAAAGCAACACATTTTGGTTATGGCTTCAGCTTTGGCTTCAGCTTCAGCTACAACTACAACTAAAGCTCCCGTTTCAGTATTCAGTGCAGCGCCATGGCATGGCGCTTTGCGTGCGTGCGAGCGGGACGACCATAGTGGTGTGCGTAGCTGGCGTGATGTATTCGCCTGGCAAGCAAACAATTCATTTCGTGCAACATATCAGCAACAACAAGAGCTTGCGGGGTGCGGGGCGGGGGACAGGCTTCGGGTTTCGGCTTATTTGCCATCAGATAAGAGCAAGTAAAAAGGCAACAACAACAACAGAAGCAGCAGCAGCAGTAGTAGAAAAGTCTCCGCCCCATGCAAGTGTTCAGCGTGAACCCCTTAACTATATGTGTGTGTGTGTGAGTGTGCAAACCGGTTTGCTGTCATTGCGAGCGTGTCTGTGTGTGTGTGTGTGAGCAGCAAGCAGCGCAAGCAGACATCTTTTCCCAAGGGTTGGACTTGGCCAGCAGCAGCAAAAGCAACAACAGTTAGCTCACTGCGTTGGGGATTATACACACAATAATGGCGAAAGGACACCGACACACACACACAAACACACACACACACACACACAGAGACAGGGACACTGGCGTATTTTGATAAACTCCATGCACACAGCAAACCACTCAAACTGCTGACCTTATGGTGAAAATTGGCACATTGCAGGGCTGCCAAAATACTGTGACAGGGTGGTTACACAGCTCTATGTGTGTGTGTGTGTGTGTGTGTGGAGACATGCATGCAAAAGCGAAACGAATGAGCAACACTGCTAATTGCTGCACACGAAAATACTTTGGTAACTATGCAACGTTGTCATAATTCCTCAGCTGCCAGCCTGACCAAAATATGAAATATGCACCAGTGTTATTGCTAATACGCATTCCGCACGCTGCAGCTTAGCGGACCGCCCAGCTGGGTTGGAGCCGGAGGCAATGCTGGCTCTGCTGGCTCACAGTGGAAATGCCGGCATGTCAAAGTGAATAACTCAATAGCCATATTGGGTGTCCACCTGTCTGTCTGCGTTCAACCAACAGCAGTAACAGCAGCAACAGCAGCAGCAGCAGCCGCAGGAAGATAGCCGCTTGCAATTCCACGTAAATCCGCCAACGAAGTTGTGACTTGCGAGTTACGACTCAACATGATTTTGTTGAGGTTTTTTTTGTCTCTGTTGTTGTTGTTGTTAGTTGTTGACTGCGCACACAAATGGCCGTTAAAATTCCTAGACCCGATATGGAAATGATAATTTCGCACATTGAGCTGCAATTTACACTTCTGCGGAATATAAAAAATACAAAACAGTCAGTTGCCATTTTGGAGCAGAAACCACAACGTATGCTTCTAATGTCTAACCAGTTTGGATTCAGGTTTGGAAGCCCGTTGTCGAAGCATCCCACCCAGCAGCAGCAGCAGCAACAAGCAGCAGCAACAGCAGCGAGCAGCGAGCAGCTGATCAAAGCAGAGGATCTGTGGAATGTTGGGGACACGCGCTAGGCATAATCTCCAATTAGCAGAGCCCCTAAAAAAGGCTGCCACAAATATGCAAAATATGACGCACAGCCAGAGGACGCACCCTCTTCTCAAGAGGGCCTCTCTCTCCGTCTCTCCATATGTCTGTCTCTCTCTATATATGCTTCTCTTGACGGCCACATTTGGCATTTCGTATGCAGGCACTCGAAAAACGCATTTAAAATAACTTGGCCAACAGCATGACAAGAGCAACGACAAGCGAACGACGACTTCTGCCGTCCTCGAACGTTGTGCAGGTCAGTAGCAATTAAGATAAGACGCTTACAAGTGTGCCGATAATGTCCTGTCAATGTGTCGTCGATAGCAGGACGCACCCGGTGGCCAGCTAAATCAGCGCCCCCAAAACGCAAAGCGAACGTTGCCTGGGAAACCAGATTGCACTTGGAGAAATTATCGAATGCCGGCGACTTTATAAAGGAGTGAATATAAATAAATTTTTAGTTTTATATTTGAATTAACAACAATTATTTCCAGATGAAATTTTATATTGAAATTAGTTCATCAACTTAGAAATTATCTTTTATAAATCAAACTTTGTGCTTAAATAAGTAAATAACATTTCAAAAAGCTAAATTCTAAGGTACAGATTTAGTAAACTTTTTTTTTCTGGTGCGTGAAGTGTGGTAACAGGTATGGGAACGAGAATGGGAGCAGGAACGGTAACGGGAACGGGAACGAGAATGTGGCGAGGTCTGGCACTCGAGTGTCTGGTGGTGGTGCTCCTACTGCTGCTGCTGTTGCTGGCCCAGCCGGTAGCTGTGTTCAAATGCCGCTGATAAGGAACGACGGATGCGTCTAAGTGACCACAAGCAGGAGCGACGGAAATGCCTTCAACATTTTGATATGGAGAGCGATGCACCCGGATCGAGTGTGTTTGCATAATGCATTAATTTGACAGGCGTTGCCTGCATAAGCGAGAACCGTTGCTGCCACATCATTGTCATCTGGCTTTCGGCTTTCGGCTTTCGGCTTTCTAATGCCGCCAACGAGCCTTTCATTTTGCCCCGCTTTTGCGTCCCCCATTTTCAATGGCCATTCCGTATACCCATTCCGCGCTAGCACTATTAATTAGAATGTATTCCAGAAACAGAGAGAGAGTCGACTTCTGGCATTTCACAGTTAACGGCACGCGACATTTTAAATTTGCTCTCGCCGGTTTGGGTTTCGGTTTGGGGTTTCCTTCAGCATTTCGTGGCATTCCACAAATATTATTGCTCAAATATTTGAAACTTGATTTGCATTTTTAAGGCAGTAGTCGCAACAACAACTGTCGACACTCATTATGCCTTATTTGGATATATACATATATATGCACACACGACTGAATACACTCACATATATTATGAATGCTTGTTATGCACGTATGTCGTCTATATATATATATGTATATATATCTTATGTGTGCAGCTGTTGAAAATTTAATTTTAAATTTCATTTTTCATCAAATGGTCCTTGACACACTGAGATAGTGCCAAGCAAGTTGGAATGCTGTATGTGTGGAGAGGACCATCCCTAAAATTGCAGTTCCCATTCATATCAAATTATATTCTCGGCACAAACTGATTGCAATATATATATATATATTTGTATATATCAAATATCATTACATTTTTTAAGACTTAGAAATGTCTTGTTATATATTATATTTTAAACTAAACATATTGCTAGAAAATTGCTTTCCGTTTGGCAACAGCAACAGCTAACAGCAGTGGCAACTGGGAGCCGGGTGTTGGGTGTTGGGAACTAGAAACAAGGAGCAAAACCGAAAAGCATTGTTAACAACAAAAGCCATCCAAGTCGAGCCTGCAAAGGAGACCAAGACGAGAGCGGCGGGGAGTTGCAAATTATTAACATTCTAAGACATCTGAAACTTCAAATTATTTATTTATTTTATTGTCGATTGTTTACTGAAAACCTCTGCCATAATAATCTTCAAAAATGAACTTTTATTGCTATTCCATTATCAGCATACATATCTCAATAAAATATTAGTAAAATGCTCAAATTTATGCATTTATTTTTATTGATTTATTTGTTCTTGTAGAAAATCTTACTTCAATTTTATATTTAGTTCTAAACTCTTTTATTATATTTAAACTTGGCCTAAATCTGTTCTGCACTGTTCAATTTTCCATTTACGTTGTAAAAAATTGATTGAGTATTGCAAAGGGTTTTCCTTCCCTCCACACAGTGCTTAAGGTCAAATTGTCCGTTTATTGTTCGGATCATTTATGTTGTCCTCAGTTCACCCACTGCGCTTACAAGGTCACCACCTCCACATCCTGCCTCACAGCGGGTGGGAAAGTACTTCCGCTTGGCTTCGAATAGCTTCCAATGCAACACAAATTAAATAAAAATCAAGAAATAAGGCAAAATAAAGAAAAGGAGATAAAAAACAATTTGATGAACTACCAACTAGGATTGCCATGGAAGCCGGGCTCATTACACACCGCTGGGATGCCGCGTGCGCACGTTGCTGCCACACCCACAATCTTGCGCCCGGTTATGAATAGAGATGGAGTAGGATGGATAACGCCGAGGAGTAATCAGGCAACCAACCAGCGAATCAACGAACCAAAGAAGCAACCAGCACGCAGCCGGATTCAAGATGACGACGACAAATTGACGTAATGAAAATGTTTTCGAGTTGAATTTACTTTGAGGTAATCGCGAATGACTTGCCCAAAAAGCATCCCGAGTGTGTGAGCGAGTGTGTGTGTGCGAGGGTGTGAAAGGGTTCTCAGAAGTATGCTATGAAAAAGAGGCAGAATTAGTCAAATTGCATATCCCAATAAGTTATGAAAACAACAATGAGAATCTTCCGCTGCAAGAGAGCACCTTCTGGTCCAGATCGCATCTTTCTATCGCAATGCGAAATGTTTCAATATGTTTTTTATGTTTTCCAACAGCATGTTGAATGCTTCCAAATCGCTGATAAACGCTGCAAAAATAAAGCAACAACTTGTGAAGTGACGGCGCAGAGGCAAACAGAGGGACAACAGACTACGACTCCGATTCCGATTCCGATTCCTACTGCGACTTTTGCGACTTGGAGTCCAACTTGGCAGCAGCAGCAAAACAACAAACAAAACAATACAAAACGACAGACAAACCCAAGCAACGAACGAACGGACGAACGAGCTGACGACGACGACGACGACGAATTTCGGTGTCTTTGAACAGCGCCTCCGTCCATGGAGTCATGGGAACCAACTTTTCACATTCCGCGCGTGCTTCTGTTTTGCAGTCTTCGCTTTGACTTCGATATTCGGTGTGCGTTTTTGCTTTGCTATCCTCGTCCCCCTCTTCAGACCATTTGCTCTCTCGCTCGCTCTCTCTCTCCTCTCTTCTCTTCGGCGGCACTGGGCAAAAGACAAAAGCCCAAACACAGGCAGCACCAACAGCAGCAGCAGCAGCATCAAAAGCAACCATGCCACGATGGGCAATCGCAGCAGGACGAAATTCTAAGCGCAGTTTTTCGATATCGAACACGATCGCTTTTGTGCTCGTCAGTCGCAGTTGCAGTCGCAGTCGCAGTCGCTGGCTCTGATAAGGCATGCGCTTTGCAATACCTGGAAATGGAACGACTACTCGGACTTGGACTCGGATAATCAAATTGTTGCTTTTCTAGTTTTTCCCAATTGGTCGCCTCTGCTCGTTTCACCAGCAATCGCAAATTTCTTATCTGCGTCGGCAAATGGCCAAAACAAACAAAACGGCCGACGCTCGTCAGCAGGCATTAAATTGCCCATCGCAGCTCCAAACACTCCCCTGCCTCTCCCCATCCACTTTCCACACGGCCATCGATGGAGAGCACACTCAGACCCAAAGATGATGAAGTCCACGGCGGCTCAACTGCAAAATGCTTTCAAGTTGTTTTTGTTTTTGTTTTGCTCGTTGGCAACGTTGGCAACGTTGCGTTTTGCAGCTTCGAGGTTGGCGAATGCAGTTGTTAGCAGCAGCCGTTGTGACTCCGCCTCCCCTCGCACACACACACACACACACACCGCAGCACACCCTCTCCTCCCTCCACTCTCTCCCTTGCCGTAACAATGATCATCGATCGAGCAGCTCGAAACAAGCAGCCAACGAACGAGTAGCAACCAAATTTGTTTCATGATGACGGCAACTACACAAAACCCACAAATACATTTACTATGCATTTATAAAAAATACATACACTGAGAAAAAAATTAAAGAGCTTGTATAATTATGTCAAGTGCAAAAGTACAGTCTAAGTTCATTTATAAAAATTCAAAGATCAAATGAAAAATAGTAGAAAATCTTCTACTCAAATCAAGTAAATGATGTCAAGTTTAGTTGATTTTTCTCTGAGTGTATATATATATATATAAATGTATTTCTATACCGTCGTACACATGACGCACGATCCCAATCCCAGGCTTGAGAAACTTTTAAGTCATTGTTGTTGTCAGCAGTTGCAGTTGCAGAGCAGTTGGTAATGGCAGGGACGCTGTTGCATGCCTCCCGTGTACGCGCGGGCATGCAACACGATTGTTGTTATTGTTGCTTTTGTGCCATGCCCCGATTGACGTTCAAGACGTCGATGTTGATGTCGATGACGATGACCGTGTGACAGGGGCAACTAATACAAATGACCCACAGCTCAATGGTTGTCCACGTGGGCGCATGACTCAGCGAAAGTCAGTTGCAAGACCAACGAAAATGTACAAATAAAATATGCCAAAATGCAATTTGCAATTTTCCAACAATCCCTAATATATAACAACAATAATTACTATTTAAATAATAAATTTAAATTGAAGTAAAAACAATTTTAGAATACTAAAGCAACATTTCTGGAAAGTTCGCTAAAAGATGGGGCTTCAACTTTGCAACTTCGATATTTAAGTTCAATAAAAATAAATTAAGCAAAGCTAAAAGTAATTAAAAAAATGAATTTTTAAATATTATCTTTGATTGAACAATAATAATGATGATTAAAGTTGAAATCAAAATATTTGGGGAACCAGCACTGCGACCTATAAGGTCTATTGTGTCCCCTCATGAGCCTACAGCTTCTCCATCTGCATGAATGCTAGAATTTTTGTTGGGTTGAGTGCTTCTATGTCCTTGGACTGCACGACATGCTTCCCTAGCATGCTGCATCTTTTCCTAGTTAAGGCGACAGATTCTGCTAGGATGTGCAGTGAGGATTCCTGCTCGCTTACAATACTCTGAGCAGAAAGTTAAACAACAATAATCATTTGGTTCTATAGATTAATCACATTCATATATTAAAATTATTATAATAAAGACTTGAACCACAATTAGCAGATCAAATCAATCTCATGATCCGCTCAAGGGACGAGCAGCAAGAGAGTTGTGATACCTTATGGAGCAGCCATTGATTAGTGCACCTTGAATCATCATCCATTTTGCCAGCAGGCACCAACACCAATGCAAAGTTGCAGTCAGTTTTATTTATCGATTGATCGCTGTCCCCAGCTTGCCCCCGGTTTGCTGCCCCTCTTCTGTTGCTCTTGGGGCAGCGATTGCCTTATGATGATGATGATTTGCTGTCATCTGTGGTTGCGAACAGGGCACAACAACGTCAATGAGTAGATCAATCAAAAACGCCGTCAGCGTGGAGGCAGCAGCATTAAATGCCTGGCAATAATGACCAATCGGAAGAATCTTAAATGCATCATCACGTTTAGCACAGTATCCGGTCGTTGGACTTGGACTTGGACTTGGGGACTGGGACTCGGCCGGCCGGCCGGCCACAGCGCGATAAGAAAAACAGAAATTAATTTCGAAAAATTTCATGTTCGGCATTTGCTTGGGTTTCTTTTTCTTTTTCTTTGCTTTTTCCTTTTTCTTTTTTCTCTTATTTTTTAGCCATTTTTTTCCTCTATGCAAGCTCCTTACTTGTCTGCCTTCGCAGCAGCCAAAAGCCAAAAGCCACAAGCCCGAAGACAGTCGAAGTTGCAATTGCAGTTGCAGTTTTCACTGCACTCAGAAAAAAATATATGCCCAAAAATTGGGAAAATCAACAAAAAGTTTAACTTATCTTAAGTCCCGACGGAATTCAAAGTATATTTTTGGCAACTTTTTTCTCTTCGAATATTTATCTCTTTCAGTCAATTCAAAAATATATTTTCAGGCATATATTTACAAACTTTGATAGCAATTTTTCACTAAGTGACCATCAAATGATCTCGTTTTTTTTGCAGTGTAATCAGGCTGTAAGTGTAACCAGGCCTCCAAAGCCGACCAGCATTCGAATTCAATTGGCTTGTGCCTGGCTCATTGAGCCGTTTGCGGTTGATATGCGTTATTAGCCAACAAGTATGGGCCATCCGCATTGCAGCACAGCATTTGCCGCAACGATGCAACGTTGCAACGATGCAGCTGCCCCCATCTCCCCCCTCTTAATAGCCCACCCTTTGCAGCTAAGCCGAAAAATGTGTATTTTGGTTAAATTTAATTAAAATTTCATTTAGCCATGAGCTCACTTGCCGCTAATGGCTGGCCACGTCGCACACACACACACACACTCGCAAATACCCACATCCAAAGCACAATCGCACTCCCTCCGCCGCCCCCCCTTTGCAGCTCCACACCCTGCTTGCCATGACGATTAGATTTTATTAAAAAGCCAAATATGCACAATTATTATGCTACGCCAACCACTTGACAGTCCACGAGTCCATGAGCCTTAATATATACAGGATATGTTATTGCTGTTGTTGTGCCGCACCCTGCCCAGCTGGCCGCCACAACCGAATCCACCACCCGACCATTAACATTAACAATGCCCCTTCCTTTCCCGCTTATCCCGCTGCTGTTGCTGTTGCTGTCTGCGGTGTCCTGGACTGCGCACAATTCGCTTATTTGCTTTTTAATAAAACAGGTGCTCGACCTTCAACGTTGACGGCGCGTAAATGAAGGGCGGCCCATCATCATCAACCGGGGGGGGGGGGGAGGGGAGGGGAGGGGAGGGTGGGGTTGAGTGTATTCCCTTCTTCTATGCCAGAACATACGCTCTGCGTGTGTCCTTGCTATCTTTTATCATTTAATTTCGCATTCAAACGTTTCGCACCCTCGCAGCATCAAAAGGATGCAAAAGGGATCACACAAACATACACACACACACACACACAGTCGAATATCATGGCCTTTCCCCCCACCACCACTCTATACCCACTGTGCGTGCGGTCTTCACTCGACCCTGGGCAATGTTGTCATTTTTCATTTTGCACAGCGCCCCCGAAAATTTGTATATGTCAAAAAGTCCAACATTCCAAGCAGGACCAGAAGCACCATCATCATTGTCATTCTCATTCTCATCATCATCATCATCATCATCATCATCAGCATCATAATCATCAGCATTGTCAGCACAAGCATCTTGATGCTGCTGATCTGGCAATTAGGCCAAGCGGAAAGCGTGCGCAACTATTGAAAGAGGGCGCCTTGGCCCAGGACTAAGCACGAGGACATTTAGTGGGTGGTTGTGGGTGGGGTCGGTTTCTTGCTTCCTTGCTTCCTTGCTTGCTTCTTGTTTGGTTGCTTTCGGCTGTGCGTGTGCTACAAATCGTTTTGTGATTGCTGAAAGCTGTCGTTGGACTTTATTGGTTTCTTGCCACGAGATTTCATCTACACACAGAGAAAAATCTGAAGCAATCAATGCAGATCTCTGGGAGTACTCCCAGAACGTAAACACAAATGAAATAAAAAGTGAAAAATTGAATATTTACATTTTAATTAATAATTTTTAAGCTTTCAGCTTCAACATTTCGATGCTGGAGCATTTTACATAACTTGCAGGTGATTTTGTGCAGTGCATCATCGAAATTGGTGCTAGTATTTTTTTTTTGGATTTTTTTTTTTTTTGGCTATCATTTCTATTATCAAAAGTCATTGACACCCTTTTATTTGTTTTTACATTTATTGTTTTTCTGCTTCATACATTTATCTGGGCGATAATCGCTTACATGCCACTTGTGCGTCGCTGAAGAGGGGGATGCTGCTAAATTGGGCAGGGGGGGAAATGAGAACAATGCCGTGAAATAAGGATTAATGGTGTACACGATTATTTGTGCCTTGGCGACAGACAGACAGTCAGACGGACAGAGAGACAGACAGACAGACAGACAGACAAACATATTAAAAAATACAATACGAAAACTGTCGCGAGGGCGGCTCAAACAGGAATGGGCACGGGTATCAGGATGAGGATGCGAATATGGATGTGGATGTGGATGTGAATGAGGATGAGGACATAAGGACAGGCAGTGCTCGCATATTCATGGCATGGCGTAGGTCGAATTTAATAAAAGTCCCTGCGCGGCAACATCTCGAGTGCGAGACTGCCCTGAACGGGATGGGGGCGAATGGGCGAGCACAGATGTGTATGTGTGTGTGTGGGTGGGTGGGTGAAACAGTGGTTGGGGGGTGGCTTGGTTTTACTGGTTTTGTTTTGTTTGTTGTTGCTGATTGTTGTTGTCGGCGATTTCGCCACGCTTCTGGTTGGCTGTTTTTTTGCTTTCTGTTTGCGCACAATTGTTTCAGCTGCTTGGGGTTTCCTTTATTTGGATGATGAAGAATTTATTTGAAAATTAAGAAGACAAATTATTTAATTTCGACTTTATGAGCTTTTTGCAGCTGCAAGGGGCAGCAAGGGGCTGCTTCCCTCCCTTATGCCGAGTGCTTGAAAAATCCTTTTTATTAGAGTGGGAGAGAGGGGGGGGGGATAAAATCAGCTTGGACCCAGTTCTTGGACAGTCTTGGACTGTCTGGGCTGGCCTGGTAAAGGGTTGGCAACTTCAAGTTGGGGGCGGCAGCGTTGGCGGCCATTTTGTGCCATTTATGTTGGTGGACGCGCGTTTTTGCATTTTATGCCCGTTGTGGTAATAAACACGCAGTAAACGCTAAACGCAAGCAAGGATTAGGGAGGCGGGGTGTGGATTGGTGGCCTCTTGGAAAACGAGCACGTCAGAAACTTAATTTCATTTAGTTTTATGTACATTTCATTAAGCAAAAAATTTCTAGCGACGCGACACAACTCGGGCTGGCTGGCAACACAATGTATGCCACATTGAAGTGCCCCACGACGTGGCAAGGACTTGGACTTGAGCGAAGGGACAATCAAGATAAATAGCAAGCGGAATTTTTATTGCCGAAAGGATACGAATGAAAATAAACAACAACAACAAAAACAAAACAAAAGACACACACAGCACACACAAAACAAAAGGCAACAACTGCTTATAGTTAGAAAAAGAGTTGAAAGTGTTGACGTGACTGCGAGTTCGTCCTTACAGGACACAGAGAGTCCCTTACACACACACAGAGAGAACTATTCAATAGTAGTGGCAGTGGCAGTAGTGCCCCACACTCGCCGCACACCTTTTATGTGGAAAATTTTGTCAGCGTGTTTTGTATTTTCCAAATTTATTGCCACTTGCAACATTTTGTAGACGGGTCCCATAGCCCATAGATTATCTCGTCGTTTAGAGCCTAATATGCAGCCCAGAAGGCAGCAGCAATATGATTTATAACCCAACCAAACCGATATACGATCGCACTGTGTATGTTTGTTTACGGTTGCGGCAAACTTTACAGACAATGTCCCTGCCCCTGCCACTGGCGTTGAAACTGTTTCTAGCTGCCACTCCAGCTGCGATGCGCACATTTTTAATTACACTTTTTACAAGAAAATTAAATGACAACATGTCATCGCTAATTAAATTGTTCTCCTTTCGGTTGCTTATTTGTTTTGTGTTCCGTGTGTGTGTATGTGTGTGTGTGTGGCATGTTTGTGGGCAGCGGGGCAAGGGTTGTGCGAGATGCCACCGATGATAGGGTTAAGCTAAATACATTTATCAACATGTTGTATATAGATATTCATTAGGTTGACATGTGTGATTGCAACAGCAAACTAAAGTCAAATAAACATAAATATTGAATAATTACAAGCATAATTATTCTCAATTACAGTTATATAACATATGTATATACATAAATAGTTTCGTTTAACTTAATTTAACATAATTTGAGTATAAGTTTAGTTTACACCGTAGAAGCTGCTGCTAGGATATTTAAAATGCGCGCCAATTACAGCCATAAACTAGGAAAGCAACTCTGCCCAAAACTGTAAAGCAACTCTGTGTTAACGTGGGTGGTAATCTGAATGGCAAACGTGAAAAAAGTATTTGAAGTATTTTAAAGTATTTTTGTATTTTGTCTACCTGTGTGGCCGAACCATTTAATTCAAAATTGGCGCTCCTAGTGCCTTCGCTCCTAGTGCCAAATGAAACGATCTTATAGGAAATACAAACGCTCTTAATCGCATTTATAATATTAACAGAGTAAAATTCAAATAAATGCACTTGCCGACAGCAGCAACAACAACATAATAATCCTACCTTTAAATTTAGCATCAGTATTATGTTGGCGCCTCTCAGTTGTAAGTGTTCAAATCAGAGGCATTGTACATATGAATCTCAAGGATCAATCTCCCATTACCTACCTATAGCAATAAAATCCCAAAATTAAACAATTTCTAGCAGTGTAGGAATACGATTTTTAACTGTTTAGAGTTTGTATTGTAATAAACACAATAATATTCGCCTCTTTTATTTCGAAAACAATTTCAATTTCAAATTAAATACATAATCATTATTTCAAAGTATATAAAGTATAAGTGAAGGATGGCAACTATTATCGAGGTTTAACTGTCTAATTGACAATCTTTAACAGCATAAATTCGTTGCACGAACCCACAGCTCGCCCCAGTTTTAGCCTAGCTAAAACATCAGTTACTTTATCATTATCGCTTCTGAAAAGAGAGAAACAAACATGTGAGACTATTGTGTATAAATTCGATTTTATTTAAAAAAAATGATTAATAGGCTTTATAATAAACCCTTGACTTGCTGCATACGTTCGAGTATTTCAGGTCGTATTACTGAGCTAACATCACATTTGGGATTTCGTTTGGTAGATTCACTCTCTGGCTTATTAATAACACCACAGGCAGCCCACTCCCGCGTCTCGTTCTCGAATTCCAGACTAAACTGGGCAAAAGGACTCGCGACACGCATGAACATGGCGAGGACACGCAAACGTAAATCTACTGTTGCATCCTTTTTCAAGGGACTGCGACAATTGTAGCTAAGCTCGCCAACATCCGACAGCAGATACTGGAGATCAGCTAGCAAGCTGGGCGTACAATACGAGAACAAGGACTCGAGCAGTGGACCATAGACATTGCAGAGCTGTCCATGAACAGAGATCAATGCCTGCTGGTAAGCAGCACCCACAGCAAGGCTATTAATGTGATATTTGCTAATGTGGGCAGTTGTCAGGCAGCCAAAATACATAAATCGCTGCAGACTGCGGAACACAATGCTCTGTGGTTTCTGAAGCATGACTTGTGTCCTCGCCTGGGGCTCTTGCTGCTTATTTCTAACACAAATCTCGTCTATTACTAAATTTACCTTGCGCTGACTAACAAATGGAGCGTCCAGCAAATGTTGCAGCTGCGATGACTCCATCAGTGTATTGTCTGTGGAGAGTGCTTGGGATGCAGTCATCGCTGGTTGATCCTGACTGCCACGATTGGAACTCACGGACAACTCCTGCTCTTGTTGGGATGTTGGCAACTCGTTGTTTGTATGCGCGCCGGATCCTTGCGGCTCGTGATTGACACATTTCGAACTTGTGGGCAGACTCTGCGTTGACATCTCCTTGTTTACATGCAGCGTAATTCCATCCCGCTCGATGCGTACCATTGCTATAATCGGCAATGGACGAAAATCATGCCTCAACTGTGGCACATTGTCCGTCATCAAACGTATTTTTTTTTTGACCACTGTTTTTGCTGCTGCTGCTGGCTTGTGCTTGCCTAGCACGGATCTGACTGGCGCTGGCGCTTGCGCAGGCTCGGCTATTGGGTGCACTGCAGCTGATGGGGGACTCGACTCTGCCTGTGGTTGCACTGCAGCCGATGCTGCACTTGGCGCGGCTGCTGGTTGCACTGCAGCTGATGCTGAAATTGGCTCGCCTGCTGGTTGCACTGCAGCCGAAGCTGGAATTGGCGCGGCTGCTGGTTGCACTGCAACTGATGGGGGACTCGTCTCTGCCTGTGGTTGCACTGCAGGTGATGCTGGAATTGGCTCGCCTGCTGGTTGCACTGCAGCTGATGCTGGAATTGGCTCGCCTGCTGGTTGCACTGCAGCTGATGCTGGAATTGGCTCGCGTGCTGGTTGCACTACAGCCGATGCTGCACTTGGCGCGGCTGCTGGTTGCACTGCAGCTGATGCTGGAATTGGCTCGCCTGCTGGTTGCACTACAGCCGATGCTGGACTTAGCGCGGCTGCTGGTTGCACTGCAGCTGATGGGGGACTCGGCTCTGCCTGTGGTTGCACTGCAGCTGATGCTGGAATTGGCTCGCCTGCTGGTTGCACTGCAGCGGATGCTGGACTTGGCGCGGCTGCTGGTTGCACTGCAGCTGATTGAAGGCTTGGTTGCCCGTGAGATGAGTGTGCCGATGGTGGACTTGGAGACTCCCACGTTACCTCTTCAGCCAATAGATGCAATTCCGACAGAAGCTGTTGAACTTGTTCATCATCATGGTCGATATTGATGATTTGATCGTCCGAGGATATAAGTTCCCAATTGAATTCACCACTCATGTTGCTATTGGGCCAGAAGCGCATCATGTTAAGAAATTTGACTGGCTCATTCTTGATGACAATTGCCTGCTGCGTGTTGGTCTGATTGAGCGGATCGTTTTGGGTCTCCGCCGCTTGTGAGGCCGGACAGACACTATTCATGTCCACAAAACAGGGCGGGCAGAGCGATGCATCAAGTTGTGTGGCCGGACAATTGGAATCCTCCAGTGCTATAGGCAAGAAAATAATTGCTTTTAATTTTCATCAACATTTTAAGAACAAATCCATCAATCTGACCTGCAGTGGGAGAAGGATCTGTTGGATTTTGCTCTGGGCTATTGGCGACCACTTCGCCAGATGATCCAATGCAATCCTCAATCATGCACAGGGGCACTGAAATAAAGAGATTGGTTAATACCAATTTAACATCTAAAAACTATTTACACTCACTTGTGGAAGGTGGATCAGAGAATTCTATTGGGACCTGCTGCATCGAGTTAATTGACTCAACTAGCTCCTGAGCCGTTATTTGGGGCACCTGATATAGCCACTGATCGTGTGCCCAGCACAGCGTGTAGTGTTCCACAATCTCATTGAACAATTCCTGCATATCTTCAATATACTGGCCAGTGCGTGCCTTAAAGTCCTGCTCAACAATGTCAGAGAAATTGCTGAACCGCACCAGTTCGGTCCAATGCAGCATCTTCGGCGACAACTGAGCAAAATCTAAGGACTCTAGTCGTATGCCTTTGCTATGCAACAGTTCCGGCAAGTTTTCCAACTTGACGTACAGATTAATCGGCCAGTTTCCCTTGCTCAGAACATGTTGATAGATTTTACTCCCCACATTCGCATCCTTGTGGAACGATTTGGGTGCATAGATGCTCGTATATAGCTCGAATTCCGTATAGCTCAGAGACGAGATTATGCGCCAAATGGTATTCTTTAGGCCATGACTCGTGCATAACAGATACTTCAGATTGTGCTCCTATTGTATGGAAACAACATATTAATTATGGTCTTTAATAAACCTTTAACTATTACCTTGCTGCTGTCCTTGAAAGAGGCGTAAGCTGCTTTGTTTCCCTCTTCCATAAGCGAACTAAAAAGTTGTTCATATGCTCTTGTCTCAGCCCTTGCCTCAGTAGTGGTTGCCGTTGCTTTACTTGCAGTTCTTGTTGACGAAATTGTAGTTGTACTATTTACAGTTGTTGTTGTTAATGTTGTCGCCGTGGTAACACCTGTTGGTGTTGGCGCCTTCTTTGCAACTATTGCTGCTGTGTTGCCAGTTGTTGTTACAGTTGTACTGGGAGTTGCGCTGGCAGTTGATGTTGCTGTTGCTGGTGTTGTTGAGGATCTCGTTGCAGTTGTTGTTACAGTTGCTGCTGTTGTAAAAACGCTCTTTGTAACTATTGCTGCTGTGTTGCCAGTTGTTGTTGCAGTTGTGCTGGGAGTTGCGCTGGCAGTTGATGTTGATGTTGCTGGTGTAGTTGGGACTCTCGTTTCAGTTATAGTTATGGTTATAGTTATGGGAGCGCTCTTTGCAACTGTTGCTGCTGTGTTGCCAGTTGTTGTTGCAGTTGTGCTGGGAGTTGCACTGGCAGTTAATGTTGATGTTGCTGGTGTTGTTGAAACTCTCGTTGCAACTTTTGCTGTCATGCTTGCAGTTGTTGTTACAGTTGCTGCTGTTGTAGGAGCGCTCTTTGCAACTGTTGCTGCTGTTTTGCCAGTTGTTGTTGTAGTTGTGCTGGCAGTTGATGTTGCTGTTGTTGGTGTTTTTGTGGCTCTCGTTGCAACTGTTGCTGTTATGCTCGCAGTTGTTGCTACAGTTGCTGCAGTTGTAGAAGCGCTCTTTGCAACTGTTGCTGCTGTGTTCCCAGTTGTTGTAGCTATCGTATTATCCGCTTTGCTTGCAACGCTTGCAACTGTTGTTGCTGCTGCGTTTGTTGTAATTGTCCCTGTTGTTGTTGGTCTTGTTGATGTACATGTTGCCAGGACTTCAACAACCTTCTTAGCGCAAGTTGCAAGCGCATCTGCAACAGTTTCCTTTTCTGTAGTTGCTTTCACTTGATTATCCTTTAACGTTGCGGCTGCTGTTGCATATCTCGTAGTGCTTTCTTCAACCAACTGTTGCTTCTTAGTGCCCACAAAATGTTTCTCCAACTGAGCGCACATCCTGGGGCAATTTATGCGCCGCGCTATATAAGTTGACAGATTGTAGGGCCTATAGCGAACCACATTCAACTTTTCCATTCTGGAAAAAAGAGATTATTAAATGAGGATTAAATAAAGTTGAGTCGCATTATTTACTTGTCAAGTTCTGCTTTTCTGGCTGCATACAGCGCAGCGACACTTTGAAGTGCCAGTTCCTGGCCGGGTTCCTCCTGTGGGACTTGCAACAATCTGGTTTTCAATGCAGCCGGACACGAGGGGTTCAGCATGCACCTGTATTTATCTCGTATCTGCGGCGTGCGATAAAAAGCATCAAAGTAGGCGAGCTTACACTCATTATCATTCATCTGGGCGTATTGCGGCTCCAGCTGCATTTGCTTGACAACCTCATCCAATTTGAGTAGTTTTGCGAAAACATTGTACGAAATGGGATATTGAATGGCCGTTTTGGGTGGCAACTGTGCCACTGCTGCCGGCTGCTCTGGCTCAGTTACTTCTCCAATTGCTGCGAGTGAATCCTTTGCCAAAGCTAAAGCACTTTCGGGGACTGCAACGTTTGAATCTTTGTTATCGCTCTGTCTCGCCAAGGGTATGGCAAACTGCATCAGTTTCTGTTGCAAGTCAACTGGAGCCGCATTAAAATTATAATTGCACAAATGACGCGCTCGCTCCTCGGTGTAGAATGAGTGATAGAAGCGTCTTAGCATTTGCAGATCACTGCGCTCATTTTTCCAAATTTCTTCGTCTCCTCGTTTGTTTTGCGAGAGCGCATTTGATAGCTGTAACCGTATCGAGTCGTAGTTAATGCAACGCGTGAACGTCTGAAAGGAAACTGGAAATTCATAGGTGATGTCCTTCAACGTTATCAAAATCCTCTCGCTCCGCACCAGCATATCATTGTTGCTAGTGGCAACTTCAACAACTTCTCTCACAGACTCTTCTCGTTTGGGCTGAGATTCAAATTCAGTTGGTTTTTGTGTTTCTGGCACAGCAGCAGCAGGAGCAGCGGGAAAGGTTTTGAATAGTTGTTCCTCTTCTTCCTTTGCCTTTTGTTGTGCCGCGTCCCGAGCAGCTTTATCCATTTCTTTCTGGGCAATCTCATTCAGCGGCACAGCGAAGGCCAACAGTTTGGACAATAACTGCTCGCTCACATTCCCAAAGCGATATTCATATTGGGTGCGAACGATTGGCCGCACGTAGAACGAGTGATAGTATCTTCGAAAGATCTTCTGGCACTGTGGATGACGGCGATTTGGTATCATCGTCGCTAACTCTGACTCATTTTCTGTGACTCGCATCAATAATGGCCTAATTAGTTCATCGTAGTTTATGCAACACTCAAACGTTTCAACCGAAACTGGAAACATATATCGACCAGCGCTATTAAATGGACATTAAAACCTTTTAATAAACATTCAACAAAAGAAGGAAGACTTCTCATACTTGCCAAGATCCTCGACGACATCGAATACGCAACCAGAACTGGTCATTTCAAGGATTCCCACATCACTACAATTGGTCAACAAACTCAAACTGATCTTAAATTTTCAGCATATAATTAATTAATTACCAGTTCTCCTCGGACTCTGCGTACTCCGGTGCTTGTTCCGGAGCTTGTTCCGGTGCGTGTTCCGGTGCTTGTTCCGGTGCTTGTTCCGGTGCTTGTTCCGGTGCTTGTTCCGGTGCTTGTTCCGGTGCTTGTTCTTCTTCTGGCATCTTTAGCAGTTGCATTCGAAATGTAGCCGGACATGGTTTCAAATTGTATTCAAACTTTTCACGCATCTGTGGATCCGTATAGAAAGCTTTGTAGTATTCCAAGGCGCATTCATTTTCAGATTTATCCTTGTACTCCGCACAGCTCAGCATTTGTTGCACGATTCCGTTGAGATTCTTAATGCTATTTTTAAATATTGTGTACGAGACGGGAAAGGTTTTGAATAGTTGTTCCTCTTCTTCCTTTGCCTTTTGTTGTGCCGCGTCCCGAGCAGCTTTATCCATTTCTTTCTGGGCAATCTCATTCAGCGGCACAGCGAAGGCCAACAGTTTGGACAATAACTGCTCGCTCACATTCTCAAAGCGATATTCATATTGGGTGCGAACGATTGGACGCACATAGAACGAGTGATAGTATCTTCGGAAGATACTCTGGCACTGTGGATGACGGCGATTTGGTATCATCGTCGCTAACTCTGACTCATTTTCTGTGACTCGCATCAATAATGGCCTAATTAGTTCATCGTAGTTTATGCAACACTCAAACGTTTCAACCGAAACTGGAAACATATATCGACCAGCGCTATTAAATGGACATTAAAACCTTTTAATAAACATTCAACAAAAGAAGGAAGACTTCTCATACTTGCCAAGATCCTCGACGACATCGAATACGCAACCAGAACTGGACATTTCAAGGATTCCCACATCACTACAATTGGTCAACAAACTCAAACTGATCTTAAATTTTCAGAATATAATTAATTAATTACCAGTTCTCCTCAGACACTGCTTGCTCCTGTGCCTGCTCCTGTGGCTGTTCCGTTGCTTGCTCCTGTGTCTCCTCCAGAGCGTGCTCCGGTGGCTGCTCAGGTGCCTGCTCTGGCGCTTGCTCCGGTGTCTCCTCAATTGTTTTCTCTAGTGCCTGCTCCGGTGTCAGCTCCGTTGCCAACTCAGTTAACATTCTGAAATAGATGTGGCATTTCTTAGTCCACTCAATTTGACTAACAATGAGAATCTTACCTGGGTTCGTTGTTCGCCTCCTGTTGATCCTCGATGCCCACTGCTATTGCGAACTGCATTAATTTCTCTCTTATCTCTGCTGGGGCTTCATTAAAATTTTTTTTGCATTTTTTGCGCAATCTATCGTCCAAATAGAAGGAATAATAGAAGCGTTTAATGAACTGATCATCACATGAATTGCTGCCTACTGGTTTTCCTCTTTGCTTCTCCAAGGCCCGAATAATTTGAGTTTTCAATTCATCGGAATTGATATAGCGCAGAAATGTTTCAAACGAAACTGGAAATTCATATGTAATACCCATGATTGTGACCAGATTTCTTTCAGATGGAAAAGCAGTTTGATTATCATTGCAGTCCTTATCAACGTCCATCACTTTATCAGACGAAACGGCAGCTTTTTCTGGTAAACCTAGCAGTTTTTCTCGCATCTTGGCTTCTTCAGTCGCTGCAGCATTCTGCTGGATATTGTTAGGATTTTCTAGGATTGTCGGTTGCATGCAAACGTCTGCATCATCCACTTGCGCTTCAACCTGGTGCTGGGATGCTGCTTGCAAGTGTTGGCTCTGAACTCTGGCACTTGGCTGACTTGTGGATTGGGGCAGTTCTTCAGTCGCCTTGCTCTGCTTCTTTCTGCGGAATTTCAAATGAATATCAGCAGATTATGCGGGGATTAAATCATTGCAACTTACTCTGAATATTTACGGAGTGTTTCTCTTGCTAACTCATCCAGCGGCAAGCCCATTTTCAGCAGCTGCTTCTTCAGTGCCGCTGGAGCTTTCTTAAAATTTAATTGGTCCAGTTTAGGCACATTTCGAAAGATGTAGTAGTCAGTGTAGTATTTGTACACGATCTTCCGGCACGTTGCTTCATCGCGCAACATGACGGCACGCAGTTTCTCATTATCGGTCTTCCTGCGAACAAAGTACTTGAGCGTCTTTACCCTATCGATGTACTGCTCGAATGTGGTCAACGAAACGGGAAACCGGAATAGTCCGTGTCTTAAAATCAAACAAAATTATTAAAAAATTTATAAATTATTTACGTTATTTAACTTACCTCTTTATGTTGACTTCAACGCAATTCTCGGTCTGCAACCGTTCAGTATCCTTCTCAACATCTGCTGGAACAACTCCGTCCGGCAACTGCAACAACTTCTCCTTAACACTCATCGGGCAGGATCTCAGCTGGAATTCGTATTTCGAGCGAACAGCGGGATCAGAGTAGAAGGCGTTGTAATACCACAGAGCGCACTCATCTAACGTCTTAATGTTCGCACCAATCTCAATGCACTGTATCTGGAAGGCGATGTCCGGCAGATTTTGTACTACGCTACTAAACTGTTTGAATGTAACTGGAGGCAGCGCACTACAAATAAAAACTTAAAATGCATCCAGATTCGAGTTGTAGAAATTGTTAGTGACGCGATTTACCTCTCTGTTTTTTTATGCTTTTCCCATATGCGCACCCTCGACATTGCTGACGAAATACAGAAAAGCACACGACGAAATACAGAAAAGCAAACGACGCAACTAAAAATATGCGGCGCTAAATGCCAAAACAAGCTGTTGTTCCATGTAAGTGTGACCAGAGGCAATAACTACTTGATATTCCAAAACATGCTGGCAGCACTGGTTCCTTTTTGTCTTGTTTATATTTCGTAGTTTACGATTTTAACGTATAGATGGCGGTTTTTGTTTTGAAAATTGTGCGAACTAAAAAATCAACTTTAATGATGTCAAGTTATACAGTTATTTCTTTTAACATTATTTATTTCAAAGTTTTTGTAAGATAGGAAAACTGTACGAGTTTAGTATAACTTCACTTAAATCATAAGCTTAATAGTAATTCATTATAATTAAACATAAAGCGTACTACAATTATCAATCGGCCTGTGATATATTTTGGGCAGCGCTGATCAGCGTATCGTGAATATCCTTGGCAGACTGCACGTGCACCCGAACCGTATTCAAATAAGTGGGATATGTTATGGGACCGGCGGGATTGTCTGTAATAAAGTTATCCATGCGCATGGGATACACAGAGCCGGGCAGATAATGCTGCGACGATGTCAATTGTTGCATGCACTGAATTGCGGTCTTCAGATGCACTTCCATCTGGTCGCAGCACGCATAGAAGTCCTCCAGGTGCTTGTCGAAGCGCGGCATGTGCCCGTGTCCTCCTGTGTCGCGCTTCAAATTGTCGGCAAGATTGTTCTGCTGCAGTGTGAAAGCACTTGAGCGTATGGTGAGAAACATCGATTCGCGTAGCGGTCCCAAAAGACTTTTCACTCTCGATATATTGTCCAGTTTTTCCGCCTGTTGTTGCTGTTGTTGCTGCTGCTGTTGTTGTTGTTGTTGCTGTTGTTGTTGCTGCTGCTGTTGTTGCTGGTGTTGCAGGGATACGGGACCGGGTGGACCGGTTGCCATCATTGGCTGTGGCGAAGACTGCATCATGGGCGATACTTGCATCATGGGTGGCCCCGCCATTTGCATCATATTCATATTCGGATTCATTTTGTCCTCAATTCAATCAAAATTCTCACAATAAAACTCGATACAGTGTGACCTGTGGTGACAATTATCACCCTGTTATAAGAAAATATATAAAAATGAATTGACAATTGGTATTTTTGAGTTGGTCACACTTCGTACAGATACAGCTGTTTTCTGTTGTCGATATTTACCATTTTCGATATACATATCGATGATCGCGTAAAAATAGTTTAACAAGATAATAGCGTTTTATTCCAATTTCGAACAGTTCTAAGCACAAAATTAAAGCGCCAAGCGCATTGTCAAAGCGTCAATAATTAGCCAAACAAAAACAATGACCAGGTAAGTGCGTTAGCTCGCGCAGAGACCACAACCCATCCAAAAAGGCGCCGAAAACCCTAACCTAAAAGTGAACGAGGCAACCCAAAAAAGAGAAAAAAAATATGTATCATCGTGTTGTCGTATTTCTTACAGATCCAGTATCGAATTGGGCGACGTAACGCCACACAACATCAAGCAACTGAAGAAGCTCAACACTGTCGTCTTCCCCGTTAGCTACAATGACAAATTCTACGTGGACGTGCTGGAAGCCGGTGAACTGGCCAAGCTTGCCTACTACAACGATATTGTTGTTGGTGCCGTCTGCTGTCGCATCGATACGACGGACAATCAACGTCGCCTCTACATCATGACCTTGGGCTGTTTATCGCCATATCGACGCCTGGGCATCGGCACCGTCATGTTCGAGCACATACTCAGCTACGCGGAAAAGGATGGCAATTTCGATAGCATCTTTCTGTGAGTAGAGTGCAAATAATCATAATAGCAACAAGATATATTTAAAAAATTTACTTTCATAGGCATGTGCAAATTAATAATGATGGTGCCATCGAGTTTTACAAGAGATTTGGCTTTGAGATTGTCGACACCAAAGAGCAATATTACAAACGCATCGAGCCAGCGGATGCGCATGTCCTGCAGAAGACGCTGCGGCGCAAGAAATCCGATTTGCACAATCATGCGCATACCAATGGTGCTATCAGTGACAAGAAGGATCGTCGAACTTGAATAGGGATACCCAACACACACAACCAGTTGATTGATGTTCCTTAATATCCAACACACACAAACACCACGCATCCTCCACAACAACAGCGGCGACAAAAGCAACAACAGCAGGCGAAAAAAAATCATCAGCTTAGCAACAACTATAACATCAACAACAATACGAACTAGAACTAAAGTACGCCAATTATATACGTTTATATGAAGTAATATTATATATATATATAGCCGTTAGATAGACGACACAATATGTGTGTATATGTATTGGGCGCTAAGTAAGCCGAACTGGCAAATTATGTTTTCAATTATTAAATAATAAAAAGCGATTTGTATCGCAAGGCAATTAAGGAGCTAAATGTTCAAGTGCGTGCTTCCGTGCTCGAACAGTTTTAAGGATGCAGCCGTTGGAGACAGACGGATTCGTATATTGCTACGATGCCATGTACCGGCTTCTCTTCTATTGGGGTGTCGCTACCTTTCGCTTGCGCAGTAACCACGATGGTGGAACCAAATCAACCCAGCTGGGAGTCATCTATGTGATCGGTGTGCGTTTCGGTCTAATCTTCGGCTTCCTGGCTGGGATTTATGTTAAGCTGACCGATCCGCAAATGTCGCAGGCTATCGTCAGCCACCTGTCGCCGCTGGTCAAAATCATCTTTAGCTGGGAGTGCATCTCGTGCACAATCACCTACGTGAGCTACTGTATTTCGATGGACACAAATCGCTCCCACCATATTCAAATGCTGACAAGCATGCAGCTCCTGGACACAGAGATCTCAGCGAAGTTTTCGCATGTCCGCTGGCGCTATAATCGCAGTCGTGGCAAATATCTTTGGGGCACTATAATTATTAGCTCTGCCTATTTGCTCATTTCGCTGGCTCTCATGTTTGACACGACGCGCTGCGCCTGTGGCCATGTGTCCACAATACTGATTGCCGGTACTTACTCCGTGTTAAACAGCACTGTGGAAGAGGTTGGCTTTATACACATTTCCCTCATGGACTATTTGCGCTTACGCTTTCGACTAATCATAAAGCTGGTGGGGCAGCAGTATCAGGCAGCCGGAAGAGCAAAAGGAGTCGATTCGATTGAACTTCAGCGAAACATGGATCAGCTTTTTGAGTTCTCTAAGCGATGCTCCCAGCTCCTAAAAGATTTGAATGACGTGTTTGGCCTTGTGGCTGCCGCTGGAATGTTCTACGACTTTACGCACATGACCAGCTTTGTGTATATGCTCTGCCAGAAGGTGCTCGTCCATGAGCCGTGGGATACACAATATGCATTCTTATTGCTGCATTTGATCGTTTCCATCTTCAAGGTGATCATGACCAGCACCTATGGCTATTTGCTGCAACGTGAGGTAAGAAATCCTCCTTGCAAAACGTCCGTATTACAACTTAATCCTACCCAGAAACGCAACTGCCTCCGACTGCTAAGTAACTATGCGGCACATTTTGGCAATCTGGCGAGCGCACGGGATAAAGTGGAATGCTTTCAGTATTGGCGTATGCATAACGATCACATGGCTACCATTGGCCAGAGTGTTCCCATCAACATTTCCCTGATCTACTTGGTAAGCTTATTGCTATTCCCATGAATATTTCAGCTATATATATATTATATATATTATGCAATAAATATTGTATATCTGTCAGTTCCTCAATGCAATGGCTAATTACGTAATTGTTCTGGTACAAGTGCTGTTCCAGCTACAAGCGAAGGATAGGCATCAGACGCACACGATCCCAGTACCCGAGGATGTGGAGCTAATAAAATAACAACTACAATATCTATATAGCTGTCAGATAGACGATACAATATGGCAAGAATGTTTTCAATTATTGATAATAAAATTCGATTTTTATCGTAAGGCAATTAAGGAGCTAATTGCTCAAGTGCGTGTTTCTGGAGCCGCACAGTTTTAAGGATGCAGTCGTCTGGGACAGACGGATTCGTGTATTGCTACAACAGCCTGTATAGTGTTGTCTTCTATTGGGGCATCGTTACCATTCGTTTGCATAGTCAGCACGATGGTGGACCCAAATCAACGCCGCTGGGCGTCATCTACGCGCTCGGTGTGCGTTTCGGTGTAATCTTCGGCTTCCTGGCTGGGATTTATGTTAAGCTGACCGATCCGCAAATGTCGCAGGCGATGTTTAGTCACTTGTCGCCGCTGGTAAAGATCATCTTTAGCTGGGAGTGCATCTCCTCCATCATCACTTATGTGGTCCACTGCATTTCGATGGACACGCATCGCTCCCATCATATTAAATTGTTGACAAGCATGCAGCTCCTCGACTCGGAGATCTCAGCGAAGTTTCCGCATGTCCGCTGGCGCTATAAGCTCAGTCGGTCTAAATATTTGAATGGCACTGTGTTCATTGGCTGTGCCTATTTGCTCATTGCACTGGCTCTCATGTTCGACACGACGCGCTGTGCCTGTGGCTATGTGTCCACTGTACTGATTGCCATCACTTACTCCGTGTTGACTTGCAGTGTCGGAGGGATTGGCTTTATACACATTGGCCTCATGGACTATCTGCGCATACGCTTTCGTCTAATCATAAAGCTGGTGGGTCAGCAGTATCAGGCAGCCGGAAGAGCAAAAGGAGTCGATTCGATTGAACTTCAGCGGAACATGGATCTGCTTTTTGAGTTCTCTAAGCGCTGTTGCCAGCTCTTAAAGGATTTGAATGTTGTATGCGGCTTTGTGGCATCCGGTGCAATGTTCTACGACTTTACGCACATGACCGGCTTTGTGTATATGCTCTGCCAGAAGATGCTCGTCCGTGAGCCGTGGGATACACAATATGCATTCATATCGCTGCATCTGGTCATTTATATTTACAAGCTAATAATAACCAGCATCTATGGCTATTTGCTGCAGCGTGAGGTAAGAAATCCCCCTTACACAAAATGCTTATTACAACTTAACCAAGCCTCAATCCTCCCCAGAAACGCAACTGCCTGCGTCTGCTGAGTAACTATGCGGCACATTTTGGCAATCTGGCGAGTGCACGGGATAAAGTGGAATGCTTTCAGTATTGGCGTATGCATAATAAGCACATGGCTACCACTGGCACCAGTATTCCCGTCAACATATCCTTGATCTACTTGGTATGCTTTACAGATCATAACTATATTAATTATCCTTTCTGTTGTATAAATGAAATCTATCTTTTTTAAATAACTTATAGGACATATATCCAAAATAGTTTGTATTATGCAATAAATATTATATATCTTTCAGTTCATCAATGGAATGGCTAATTACGTAATTGTTCTCGTGCAAGTGCTATTTCAGCTACAAGTTAAGGATGGGCATCAGACGCACACGATCCCAGTACCCGAAGATGTGGAGCTAATAAGGCCATTTGGTCCAATAACTCATCAAAAAAATGGTCTGTAAGCCCATATACGATATATATTATTTATATGTTAATAAAACTTCGCAAACAAGTTAAACTATGTTCACAAAACTCAGTTCTACGGAAAATATTTTGAATATGGGATTTGTCTTGGCTTCATGCAAAATAGTTTGATCTTCTCCGACTCCTTACGGGATTTTTAAAATTTGGCTGTCCTCTATTCCCGATTCGATTCATCATCATTGCTCGAGTACGAACATGTGACGCAATGCCAGCCTTGTTCATCGTTGTGCCTGCCTTTGATGCTGAAATTCACAACTGGCGTTTTTGCTGGCGACAATTTGCCGGCAGCTGACGTCTTCCCAAAAGTCGCCGTGATCCAGCCGCTGTTAGGCGCCAAGCGGTCGCTCTACCAGCAGCTGCAAAATATTATATATGTATTTAGGCTTAAGCATTTTGTATAAATCAAGAGCCTGCTCGTCAAGAGCGGGCAGTTCGATTCTAAACGTCGTCTCAGCGTGTTGACTACACACTATACGTGTATCACACATTTACGGTTATCATATATATCGTATATCGTGCGCCATACTCCCTTTTGGAATATGAATATATATATATATATATATATATGGTCTTATATATCGAGTATATTCACACTAACCAATGAGTATATCCATTTGGCATATTTTCGCCAAGTAGGAATCCTTTTGGCGCGCTATATCCTTGACAGCAATAAAGTCATTCAGATATACTGATTGGGATTGCTAATATTACAGACAATATTCTGTGGGTGCATCTCAAATCTCGACATTTTCACGAATCTATAATGAATGATAATAAATGCAGCATTTAGCTATAAGTCATGATTATGGATTGATTATTTCTACAGAACTTTGTCTGTATTTAGAAACCCAATTTTAGATAGATACTTGAAGATCTTTAAGATCTTACAAAACATACATAAAAGCCAGCAAATGAAAATGTGAAGATCTGAATTGTAATATATATGGAATTTTGCATCCAAAGCGCTACTACTAATCTTGAGTAAACAAAGTTGATGTGTATGTATGTATGCATGTATGGCGGTATATATATTTCCTTTACATATATTACATAGTGAGCGGCGCAGCGATAACTGCATCAAAATTCTGAACGCTGCTGACCAGTCGCGGGCATGTTTGGGGTCCTACATACACACATAGAAACACACACACACATACATAATTATCTACATATGTATGTACAAGCATATACATATATATATATATATATATATATACGCAATACATACATAGAGGCATACACGCAAAGCGCTTGGCTTTGCCGCAGTCCCGGACATCGTTTATCGATTTGCGAAACAACAACAGCAACAACAACAAAAACAACACACACAATGTAAGCAGCGGCTGCGGCGGCGGCAACTTCATCGTCGCTCTTTGTAGGCCGCGCCGCTTCAGCATTGATAGCAAAAACCCCAAACAGCAGCAGCAGCAGCGGCAGAGAATCAGCAGAAACAACAACAGCAGCAGCAGCAGCAACAACAACAACAACAAGCAGCCCACACATACACAAACAATTCATGCACACACTTCTACACGCCCATGCACACACACACACACTTACACATTCACACACACATATACATATACAGAGCCATGCCCCCGGCTTCACGCCGCCACCGCACGCAAACCGCCTCACGCCTCTTTCTCTCTCTTGCACAAGCACAAGCACAGCACACACTCTCTCTCTCTTTCTCTCTCTGCTCCGCTGCTCCTCCTCTGCTGCTGGCACTCCATCAACCGTTCGTTCGCTCGCTCAGCCATTTGGCGCTAGCTGTTTGGCAAGGGTAGGGAGACTGGGAGGGGTGGGTCGAGGCGGGGCAGGGAGTGGTGTGAGACGTGCGTTGCCGTCCCTGGGCTGACTGCCTGCCTGGCTGCCGGGCTTTTGATGGCAATGCTGACGATAATAATGACGATGACGCCGATGATGATGATGATGATGATGGAAACTGGTGAGTGGGCAAACGGGCGGGGGGAAGGCCACAAGGACGCGGGCAGGCGCGCTAATAGGGTGCGGGGTGGGAAGCGGGGGGAGGCGGCAGTCTCATTCGCAGTAGGAGCTGGTAAAAGGAAGGTGCTTGTTGTTTTTGCTGTTGTTGTTGTTGGCCGTCGCCGTTGCCGACGCGCTGGCTGAAAGCACGGGACATAGAGAAAAGCGAAAAAAATACACACATACATGCATACATACATATAATAAAAGCAACAAAAACGCGCACAAGCTGAAGAGATACAAGCGCACAAACATACATAAATATATATGTATATGTGTGTATGTATATAGCATATATATATATATATATATATACATGCAGGCGCGACGACGACGACGACGACTTCTACGTTTTAGTTTGGGGCACGCTAGTCCGCCACACACACACACACACACACACACATACACACAGATAGACGCACATGCTGTGGTAGCAGAAGAAGACGAAGTAGGAGGAGAACGAGAAGAAGGAGTGAGGGCGGGACGCAGTGCTTGGGTAAGGGAACTGGTCGTAGGTTCACTACAGTCGACAACAGCAGCAGCTGAGTGGGCCAAGTGTGTGGCGTCGTCGACGTCGGCAACGGCAACAAAACAACTTGGAAAAGGAAAAGAGCCGCAGCAGCAAGAGATGAAATGCTAACGCTAAGAGAGTGGGTTGCGGGGAGGAGTATCTGGCAATGGCGCACAAAATTCTACAATCGATGGAAACAACAATTTTTGGGATGCTGCTGCTCAACGTCAGCGGCGGCGGCGGCGGTCGGCCGTTCGTTCGTTTCGTTCGCTCGCTCGCCAAAAAGCAGCTTATGCGAGGATGAGGGGGGAGAGAGACAACATTAAATGCGAGTCAGCTCAGCGACGACGACGTCGACGACGACAACATTGAAAACAAAGCTAAAGAAAAGCAGAAGAGGCAAACGGCAGCAAAAGTTATTTTACAACAACAACAAAAGCTGCCGTGTTGCAAAAATACAAATAGCAAGACAGAGAGAGAGAGAGAGAGGGAGAGAGACCGTAAGCAAAAAAAACAACGACCCAAAGCGTGTAAGAGAGAGGAGAGGAGAGGGCGGTGGCCGCAGCTGCTACTGATAAGAGCATTTAAACTTTTTAAAACAACAACAACAACAACGCATATTTTTGTATATATATATATATATATATATAAATCGGAAGCAGTGCAAATGCAGCAACAGCGATCATTTCGAACAGCGGGTGTCAAAATCGAATGCAGTGCAATGATGTATGTATGCGTGCATACATAAATAAACTCATATGCATAAGTGTGCTATGCAATGACCTTGAACTTCAGTTTCTGCAATCGAAATGTTATGTTAACTGCAATCGCATTGAATGAAGGTGCAACAGTTTCTTAAATTACAAGCTCACACATACAGGCAAACTTGCATATGCATTGTGCTGTTATGGAAATAAGCTGATGAGGCAGACTGCGGTTGCAGAGTTGCCACTGCGGGTGGCTGTCCAAATTACATGCACACACGCATACAGACACACACTCACACACACATACCTTAGAAATGTCAGCTGTGAACTTTTGGAACAAAATAGCCCACTAATGAACAGCCGTTAGATAACGTCAAAAGCTGAGTGTAGACTTTTACATAGTGCATTGATCCTGCATTGAGCTAGCAGCATAACAGCTAGAATCTTCTCTGCATATATATTTCTGTTACCATTCAACTGTTAGCTGCTAAGTGGAAGCGAACGGTAAATCAGCATCTCTCAGCATTTTAATGAAGCAAGGAAACTGCAAGTAAAAATAGTATTTAGTCATCTACCTCTACTGATCAAACAACTATTTATTATAAAAAATTGTGTTGATCCATTTCAGTTCCTATGCAAGGAAGGAGCTTCAACTTATAATGTTCTGTACAAACTCCGGCAAATAGGACACCCCCATCCCCGCCTCAACAGCAACAACGTATAACGGGCAGAGTGGAGAGTGGAGCTTGGTGGTTTGAGTAAGAAGCTCGTCAGTTCTGGCATGCCAGTCGTACGGTATTCACACATACACATACACACACACACACACATCGACATCGACGACAAAAACAAACTGAAACAACAACAACAACGAAAAACTCATGCTTTTGCCTTGTGGGTCGCGGCGACAACAACAGACGAACGAACGAAACGTAGTCATGAAATTGAGTTTTGTTGTTGTTGTTGTTGCTGCTGCTGCTGTGCGGAGCAGCGGCGGGCGTCGCATGTGGGCGGCTGTGAACAGAAACAGAAAACGTTGGAGCGTTGCGCTGTGTGTAGCGGGAAGACGGGCGGTCGGGTGCAAAACCGTTGCGCGCTTATTGCGAGCGCCAAACTGCGCTGTCTCGCTATATGTACGGCTCCCCACCCCCTCCCCACACCACCTCTCCCTCTTGTCTCTCCTTCTGTGTATATACATATGTATGTGTGTGTGTGTGTTTGTGTGCCTGTGTGTGATTGTGTGCATGTCATGGGGCTGCTGACTGCCTGCCGCCGTTGCTGCTGCTGCTGTTGAGCGACAACAACAACAACGACGACAACGATGATGATGTTGATGATGATGATTGTTTTTGTTGTTGTGTTGATGAGGTTTTGCGCTGCTTCTTCTTGTTCTTCTTTACACGTCCTCCAACAACGGTTTCGCCTCACTGTCGCTTCTCGTTCGTACGCTGCTGTCGTTTGTTTTTCTTGTTGTTGTTGTTGTTGCCCTGCCTGCCTGGCTGCTTGCCTGGCCTGGCCTGGCTGCTGTCGCGTCGCTGGCGCCGCTGCCAGCTGCGGTCTCTGCTGCTGCTGCTGGTGCTGCTGCCGCCGCTGCCTTCAGTTAGGTTGTGTGCATGCAGCTCATGTGCGCTCTTCTCATTCAAGTGTCCAACTTTTGTCGAGGCGGTCATACAAAACGGCAGTCGCTCGTTCGCTTCGCCTCGTTCGCTCGCCTCTCACATACTGTTCGCTGCTGTTCGTTCGTTGCCTGTTCTGTTTCTGTTCGAAGCGGGGAAGGCAACGTGGAAGGGGGAGGCGGGGCACCGTCAACGGTCAATATCGCGCCCACACGCCTATAAAAAGATTTTTTGTTGTTCGCTGTCGCTGTCACTGTGTGTGTGCGTGCGTGCGTGTGTGTGAGTGCTTTTGTACTAGTTTTAGTCCTACAAAGTGCTCAAGTTGATTTGAAAAACCGTTAGAAAAGTCATAGCTTAGTCGCCATGAAGGAATTAAAGGTGGCACGTGCGATTAGCGAATCCTCGACCACATCCGATAATACGTCCGATTTCATTGATATTGTCAAGAAATACGATGTTGTCTACAACAATCATAATCCGGACTACAAAAACGTTGAGGTAAAGATGAAGGTCTGGACCCAAATAGCGGACGAGATTGGTTTATCTGTGGGTAAGGAGTCGCTTCATACTACCAAGAAAGAAAAAAGAAAAAAACACTTAATGCAAATACACACACACATACACGCTGACTGCCTGAAAAATCTACGAAAAAAAAAGGAAGTTGCGGCGGTAACAGCGAACAGCAGCAGCAGCAGCGGCGGCCGCCTGTTCGCTCAATTTCAATTACTACGTGCAAGGGAAACATGCACACACGAACACATTCACACATACACATACACACATACACATATAAATATATACATGCCTACATAAATGCACATGTATATATACTGCGAAACACACACACACACTGAAACTCAACCAGCGGTGCGCGTCGCACAGTAAAGCGGACAAATGGTTTGCCGTCGTCGCTGCGACGTTGAACCGCCGGCCGTTTTATTTTGTGTATGTGTGTTCTCCGCATGTACACATACACAGACACACCTACATACTTATGTATTTATGTACGTCCATGTGTAGAGTGTGAGCGCGCCTACAGATGGTGATGACGGTGTTGTGTGTGGGGGCGAGTGCGGGGCGGATGGCATGGCGCTGTGCAGAATACAGGCGGCCGCAGTCGGCGAATTGCAGTGAGAGACAAAAACAAGAAGAAAACTGGCCAAGCTTGACGAAGCCTGCATACCCTACCAGTCTCACACTTGCACTTCCTTCTCAACTTGATATACTATAAATTAAGTTACCAGCTGCAATATTAACTACTATCAATTCATAGAAAACAAAAATATCCTTAATAATTTTTCTAGCCTATATAGTAAGGATTTCGAGTTGAGTACAAAACAAACTAGATGACAAATGCCGAATATCTTACAAAAGAGCATAATGAAAACACGAACACGCAGAAAAAGCAAACAAAAACACAAGAGCGAAATTGATACAAGCTGCGCGCTCCGTGCTGTTGTTATTGTTATTGTCAGAGCGATGCTGACAGAGAGAGAGAGATAGCGGGAGAGAGAGTAGAAATGTAGTCGAATTGGGAACAGGATAACGCATCCATCGTCAAAACCTCTGAATGCAGTTCAAGTGTGATTCACACTCAAGTTTTAAATCCCTCTTTTTTATTTAACATCAATAATTAACAACATTAACCAGCATTTTACATTCAGTGCTTTAGTTTTATATAATAACACAAGCTGTGGCACCCTGTTGCTTCTGCGCATCGCTCCCCTCTCTCTCTCTATCACTCTACAGAGTTCTGCCACCTCTCAGTTCGTGTTCTCGAATGTCAGCATAAAAACAAATACCGACGCAAATTCTTTGCCATTTTGTTGTTATTCTTTCCGTCAGACGAGCTTGTTGTCGGCGGCTGTTGCACTTCACTTTCATTCAAGTTCTGTCGAAATATTTCTAATTGTAAGTTCTTATTTACATGTGAATGAAAATATGTAGTGTGTAATTGAAAGTGTGATTTAAGTTTAAAAATCTTGGCACGCCACAGAAGTATCCATGGTGAACGGAAAATAAAACCAAGTTATAACTGGGCTTGCAAAGCCAATTAGAAGTCGTTGCTTACGTAATATTTATCCACTATTTGTTTGTTTGTTTTCACACAGTGATCACTTGAACATGTGAACTGGCAGTTATTGGAATTGTTCAGAAATTACACTCGTCATTAAAAATTTATAACACTTAAATGCTTTTTTTCAGATGAATATTTAAAAAAAAAATTAATTTTTTTGTTATCTTGTACACATTAAATTACATTAAAAACTAGGCCAGTAATATGCAAATTGCTTATCCTCAAAAATTACTTCGAACACATCCACGCCGAATAACAGAACTCGATAAACTGAAACAACAGGCAAATATTAAATCGAAAACTGAAAAGCAAACATAAGGAGCAAGAAATAGTCTCGATTGCCAAGACAGAGATAGGGATAGAAAGAATTCAAAGAGAAGACGTCGACAATAATCGAGGAGCCAGGCAACTAGAGATGAGCAGTAAAGTTTGTCAAATTGAATTGTAATAGTGTCTTGTTAGATTAAGACTATTCATCAGTTAATTTAATTAGCCATACCATCTAATTAAATATTGATCAGTCGATCATTTGTTCGATTTAATTGATCATGACTGTGAAGAGTGAACACATTGATAAAATTTGAGTCAAAGTTAATTAATCGCATAAGTCACCCATCACTAAGAGCAAATAAACAAAACGGTTCTTGTGATTGCCTAGAATTTCTATGTGTGAGTGTCGCGCTCAACTGGGAGTTTGGTTGCTTCACATTTGTTTATGTTATGAAGAGCGACTGAAAAAATATTAACAAAACGACGAGAGTATCAAATTGTATGAAATACTACGAATACACAGTGCATTATTTTATGAGTGCGGATGCTTTGATTTTTTTCTTAAGTTTATGTTTCACTACTTCGCGGTTTCAATAAGTAATAAGTTTAATTGATTTAACCTAATGCATTTTTTTTGTCTATTTGACGCCTCCATGTATTGTCTGCTTAGTTATTTGCATAACATTTTCATAAGAAAGTGTTTTGACAGCCACTGTAAGCGATTTGACATTCGCTTTTGTGCCGATCCCGTTTGAAATTAGCGTTTACGTTTGTGTTGCCTTTCGTCTACACTATCTGTTCAAATTTGCCAGAGGGGGGGAAAAAAAAGAAAAAAAACAAAAGCCAGGACAACAAACATCATTTGATGTGAATACAATTTCTATATATACATACATAAATGTGTGCGCTTAAGTGGATTGTTTATAATATGTATGCATGCGTATGTATGTATGTGCATATATAAGTGTTTACTTGTGAATGAATGAATTAAGTCGTTTAAATGAGTTGTGTACTAAAAGTATGCAGTTAAAATTTTCTATCAATTGTAACATTTATTTTTATAAAGTCAATTACACTCATTCGAAACAAAACTAATACAAAAAGTAAAAATAAATAGATTAAACTCAATTAATAATAATATTTAATATATTTTGTATGTATTTTGCAGAAGCCTCGAAGCGAAAATGGAAAAATCTGCGCGACAGTTATACGAAATATTTGCGCTCCTTTCGCGTTGGCACAAAGACTTCCAAGAAATATCAATATTGGGCGCACGCCAATCACATGGAGTTTCTCAAGCCATTCCAAGGACCTGGCAGGTAAATCCAAAAAAATTATCAATCCTAAATTATAATGGCATTTTTTAACATTAAATGATGTTATTCCCATACAGAAATTCGGCTAATGGGAATGGCAAGTCGAACGATGAGGATGACACCGAATGCGATTTTGGTTACCAGGTGCTGGCCAAGGCGGCCAGCAATGGTGGCGAGGATGATTTGAAGATGACGATAGCAACAGCAACAGCGGCATCCACATCAGCGCTCAGCACTCATACCGTCAACAGCTATACGACACCGATACTGACGCCCAGTGTGGCTGCCACGCCGCCCAGCCTCATCTCTCCTGGCAGCAATCCGGCCGGTTTGTGCCACAATAGCAATAGCAATGGCAGCAGCAATTGTGCCGCCGTTGCACCACTCAACACTACACTCAGCCACTCAGCATTGACGCCGCCAACGACGAACTGCAGCAGCAACAATTCCAACAGCGGCATGCTGCCCCTGTCCGCCATGCCGCTCAAGGCATCTGTGGCGGCATCGGTGAGCGCCAATGCCGCTGCACTGGCCACCTTGGCCAGTCTGCCCATGGGCATTGGTGGCTTGCCGGCCGCCGCTGCCGCTGCCCAAATGTTTCCACTGGCAACGCTGAAAGCGGCCGCAGCTGCCGCTGGTTTGCCCACATCACTGACCAGCAGCAGTTGCAGCAGCACGGCGAATAGCAATGTGGGTTGCCTCATTATCGAGCCGCATTTGTTTGCCGCCGCCGACAACTTTAAGAAGGAGTTGAGTGCCGCGGCGGCGGCTGGTGCACCACTGGGTCTCTTCCAGAACTTGGCCAATCGTCATCTGAATGGCAATGGTGGCGTCATACCGGGTTTGGGCACGCTGACGCCACCGCCTCCGCCGCCACCGCCCAGCGTCGCCAAGGTCAGACGCGTTCAGCCCTCGCCACAAACCACTGCCATAAATCTCAGCTTTTCCAATTCTGCTGCAGCAGCAGCCGCCTCCTGTTCCCAGCCCTCCCCTGCAAAGACGCGCAAGATGAGCGATCCGCGTTACCCCAGCGACTGGGATGTATCCGCTGTGCTGCAGGCGAATCGGGAGCTGGACGCAAACACGCTGTTCTTCTTGAGTTTGGCGCGGCAGGTGCGCGCTATGCCAATGAAATTCCAATCGCTGGCAAAGATGCGTTGCATGCGGATCGTTAGCGACATTGAGCTGGAGCTGGAGAATTTCGATTGTAATGGTGTGCCGCCGCCCGAGGAATCTATTGGCAGCACAGCGAATCTCAAATATTGCACAGATACGCCGCCGCCACAGCCACCGCTCGACGGCTCAGCGACAATCTCGGCACCAACAATGGGTCACGAGGGTTCCATGGAGCATTTTGTGTATGTAATGTCGCCGTCGCGTGTGGAGAGCATGATCGACATCTCATCCGACGAGGAGAGCAATATGAATGGCGGCTTGACAGCGACTCCAGCTGCGGCCGCTGGAGCTGTCCACTGAGGAGGATGATCAGCTAATCTCACACAATAAAAAACATGTATTGTTAAATTTTAAGTAAACTAAATTAGATATTTTGTCGTCTTCTGATGAACTCTCTCATTTTATTTACACGACTTTGTAGCTTAAACATATAGTTATGGGGAAATCTCTAGAAAATGGATTGGGAATCGATTCAATTTGTTGCTACTTGGTATGTGAATATTATTTGGTGAATGAATTTCATTCAAGAAGTCTCGATTGGGCAACATCCCAACAGAACGTTGCATTAGGACTGCACCTTGCCCTTGGTGGTGAAGGCAAAGTAGGCAACGCCGCCAACGAGAATGGCGGCCAGAATTTCGGCCTTAATCCAGGGTCCCTTGTAGGCGCCCTTCGTGGGCACACCGATATCCAGCAGCGATTTCACTGATGACACCTTGTCTCCATCGCGTTGCGCCTTGCGCACATTCGCATAGCCATCCTCATCGAAGAGACGCACCTGCACATTGCCGCTGCTGCCCCCCTTGATGTCCTCCACCCAGCTGACCTGGAAATGCCATCCGATTAGGAATCACCTAAAGAAGCCAACGAGTGGCGCTCACCTGGTATTTGTTGTCGCCCACCTTGGCAACGGGCACCACCTTGCCGCAAGGGAACTCAGCGAAGAGACTGGGCTGTGCGGAGTTGCTGCACTGCAGCGAAAATTCGGCCACATGCGCCACTTGCGTCAGAATTGTGGCATCCTGGGTGCTGAAGGCGTTCACCGTCGCCTTGCAGCTGCCATAGACGCCCGTTGTGCACACAACGGCAAGCAGACACAGCGCCAGCATTTCGCGATACATTTTGCGTTTTATGTTATTATGGTTTTAATTGAAAAAAGGCAATGCGACGAATTGTGCAGCTGAAGCGGCGGCGACCAACAAACTTTCTATCTTTCTGTCTCTTTCAGCGCCACGACAGCAAACGTCACTTGACAGTTGACAACGACGATGACAGCGCTGACAGCGTTGGGACGTCATCGGCGCCATCAAATGGTATTTTACAACATTGCCAGCTGGTTGCAGAGTTGCCGGATAGTTGTGAATTTGTTTGGCGCACGCAGACAAAAGCTGTGTGCTGCAAAACAGCTGGGCGGTATAATTTGAATTTGAATATATTAATTTATATAAATATGGTGTTAAAGGCAAGTATTGTATAATAGTTTGAATTTGAAACATAAAATTAAAATGTAAATTGATCGATTTAACTTCAAATACGTATTTTCAACTATTGATGCAGAATTTATAACTTAAAATTCAATTAAACTAGTTTTCGAGTTTCGATCTTATCAATTGCCATTTTAGAAAATGTTTGGCAACCAACACTTTTCTAGCTGATTTTGCTGTATATATATTAAGTTATGTTTCGTATAGTTTTGTTGTTTTGAATGGCTGGCAGCATTAGCATGGGCAGGGTATCTCGGCGCTGTGCACATCTCAATGCCTGAAATTTGAGTCGAGTTAATTGAAATAGTTTTGGATCTCGTCAAATGTGTGGTGGGTGAAAGTGGTGCCTGTTGGTACCGCTTGGCATTTTGACACCGCCTGACAAATATGAATTTATTTGGCGCTCGGCTTTGCTTAGCTCATTTCTCATATAATTGAGTCGAGATTGCGAAAGGCCAACAAATGAATTTTTCTGCCAAGTGAGAAAGAGAGAGGGAGATAGAGAGAGAGAGAGAGGGGTATGAGGTGACGCAAATAGGTAATTCTGCCATCCATCCAATAAATATCGACATGAAATGATTAATGGCGCCTCGTTTGGCATTCAGTTGCTTTGTTTTAAGTACTCGCAATGATTTTTGGCTGACATTCTCTTGAACATTGATACCCCATCAAATTACACTTGCAAAAATCAGATGCTCCTCAATAAATTCGAAATGTTCTTTACAAGCAGAGATGAAAAATGACTGTTTACCTTTGAGTAGTCTATATATATATATATATATATTTTATTTTTAGATTTTAGATTTGTGATTTTAGTTTAAAGTTGAAATACTTCTTTCGTCGAGTGTAGAATATCTAAATATTTTTGGGTATATATTATATTCAATTGGATACGTATTCGCGGGTACTCGTAATGGTATATGGAGTATATATATACATATATGTATGGCATGTGACCCTGAAATCGGCTTGATTTGGTGCTTGATGCCATTTGCTGTTGTTACCTGTGTTGTTTTTGCTGTTGTTGTTGTTGTTGCTATTTCGTTTCCATTTTTTTCTGTTTTTTTTTGTTTTTATTATTATTATTGGTGGTATTCCATTTGGGTGCCTAGGCTAGGGCAGTTATGTTCGTTACTTTTTGATTGCCGACGCGCACGATAAACTTTTTCTACAACTTTGCATGTCTTTGATGAATTTGAAATTGTCACAAATGTGAAAGTTTTTCACTTGCCATCAGATACTCGTACTACTCCCACAATCCCAATCAAACCTCTGACTCCTTCTCTGTCTCTCTCTCTTTCCGTCTCTCTCTCTATTTGTCTCGGTTCATGCATGAAATTTGCATCTAACATTCGCGCTGACATTGAGCGACTTGTACGAGAAGTTGACTTCACGCACTCATCCAACTCTGCTCGAGTCAAGCCAACTCGCATTCGATTGGGATTTGCTTATGGATTTCCTATAACTAAATTGTCAACCTACTCTCTCTTTTTCTCTCTTTCTCTCTCTCTCGCCAGGACATTTGATTACATTCGAAGTGGGCGTGTGTGTTTGTTGGGCGGGCGTCGAAATGAAAACAAAAGTTCGTGCGAGTTCATTGAGTTTGGCCAAAAAAACGTTGCCAGTCAGCCAACCAGCCAACCAGCCAAGCAGCAAACTAACCTAGCCTACTTACGAGGGCTCTTACAAGAATTTGCTTCTGAGTAGTAATCCTGGGACCAAAATATTATCCACAATCAAATGAAGTCAAATTTAACTCTTAATCACACCTAGCTGCTGAGTTTGGTTGGAATATCTTATCTATCTATCAATAGATGCTATATTCTGTAGGGTAAGTTTGGATAGAAAATCTTAGTAATCAAAACAGTTCTTCAAACCAAAACTCATCTTTCTTCCGATCGTTATTATCATGTTATATATAAATGGGTAGATTTGGCTAAAATTTAAACTTTTTCTACGCGATCTTTCCGAGTTCCGCGACGAATCATGGCTATATCCACTCGACTGTCGATGCTGATTCAGCATATATATATTCATTAAGGAGTTAAGATTGTTTGGCTTTGGGATTTTAAAGTCAGTTGTTGAACTTATGGATTAACCCTCGCAGTTGCGACACACGTGTGAGCTGGCCGAAATGGGACAAACAAACTCCGTGGGAGTCCAACTCAAAGTGGAAGTCGAGCAGAGAGCATAAAAGTCGCTGTTGCAACGGTGGCGATGGCACCGCCTGGAGGACAGTCGCAGAAATGGCAAGGTGGCACAGTTGGCAAGGGGGCAAGGAGAGTGCACCAGTGTGCGGGTGTGCGGTGTCGTTGGCAACGTTATGTTTTGTTTTCAGTTGGTTTTGTATGCTTGTTTGTTGTTAACATAAAGCGAAGCTGCTGCTACTGCTGCTGCTGCTGTTGCTGCTGCTGCTGTTGCTGCTGCTGTTGCTGCTGCTGCTCCTGCTGCTGAAGCCTTTCATTCTTCATTCACAAAAGCAGTTAGCAGTTATCGCGCGGCAGGCGAACAAAGTGCACGTGGCTAGTTGCCGAGAGAGAGAGAGAGAGAGTGAGACGGACGACCAGGACGACGAAGAGAACGACAAACAGAGTCGCCGCACCTGGCCATAAACAGTTGCCAAAATTAGTGAAAGTTGCGCTTGACTCAAGTGGCAGCAGTTTTGTTGCTACTTTTTTTTTGTTTCGTGACTTTAGCCGGTTTGTTGTTATTTTTTTGGTTGGTTTGGGTTTCGGTTTCGATTTGAATTCTGACTGTGAGGGATTTGGGCCCTCTTTTGTTGACAAAGTTATTGCTTTCATTATTTTTGGGTGGGTTTTAATGGGCGAGTAATTGATTTGCATTCAAATCGACAGCAGTTGAGTTATAGATTGTGAATAGCATTTGGCTTTCAGTCAGCGGCGCCAACGCTAATCAAACGGGCCAACGTCAAATAGGCACTTTTGGCCATGTCGTTGTCATTGACAAGTCGCCGTCGCTACAAGACGACGCCGGCGACAACAACAACAGCAACAACAATAGCACCACCAACAACAATATCGGCAACAACTTCAGCAATACGCAAACAACACTCTCTGATTGAGGCGTCATCCAGCCACGCCCACTGCAACGTGGCCAGATACACGGCCCAGCAGCGTGGCTATCTATCGCGTGGTCTCTCCGTTGGCCGTTCCATAGAGAATATACGCCAGAAGCTCTATGCATCCCCAACGCCCATCGTGGGCAGCCTGAGTCGCCAGACATCCTTGGCCCTGGGCGAGTCCACAACGACGAGACTTGCCGGCCGGCTAGCATCCACAGAGGCCACACAGGAGCTGGGTGTTCGTTTGAGGAATAAAACTCTGGTGGCCTGGTCATCCACAACCTCGCTGCAAAGAACCGGGGCGCCACACCAACAACAGCAGCAGCAGCAGCAGCAGTGGCTGCCGGACGACCAGAAACCAGATCAAACGGAGACGGACAAGTGAGTTACAAAAATAAATAAATAAATTAATGACTCTGATTTAAAATGCAATTTGAAATCAATCAATCTGCGAATCAATCTCTTCATATTTCATGTAAGATTTGTGCTAGAAATATTCTGGATTCAATTCTTTGCTTGACTTTACTCAAAATGGCAAACATATTTCACATTTATAGTTATTTATGCCCTAGTGGAGGGTGTTATAATTTTATTTTCGGGTTGTCAACGAAGCATACGTCTCTGAGTAATATCACTAAGCAGACATAACAAAGAGACATAAATTAGAGGTGTCAAATCGACATTATTTCGCTTGACTTCGCGGCGACAACTTCGCGTGTAAATTGGAAATGCAGCCCGTTATGCTGCTACACATATTTTCTAGCAGGCTCTAATGTGTGCGAAAGAAGCAGCTATATTGCTAACGGATCGCACAGACCCCTTGAATGTGTGCGTAAATATCAGCAACACTTATTGTCTTTGTGTGTGTGCGAGCTGGCATTCGATTTTTAATGCTCTTTTGTTTTGCGCGTGAAGAGTAATCTTTCGTTAAGTGGAGTTGCTTAATTGTCGACAAATTTTGTGACCACAGCCCGCCAAATGTGTGGTGAAATTCTAAAACAGGGTGTCATTGTCTCGACAAACAAAATTCTTTGTTTCTCGACGGGCACACATACATATACGCATGCATACAATGATTGGTTTTTAGCTTAACGAATATGAAAGTCGATTCTTTCGCATGAACTTCAAAATGCCATAACTTCGTCGAAACTCACCTTATTTTAAAAAAGCGAGGGCTTTTTAATCATAGTTCGATCTCTAAATCAATCGTGCATTTAAAGTTGAAAACGAGATATTAGGTCGGAAGGCAAGTAAAATTCTAGCCTGAAAATCGATACATCGATAAATAGGCATAGGTCGAAACTTCAAAATGCCATAACTTCGTCAAAACTCACCTTATTTTAAAAAGCGAGGGCTTTTTAATCATAGTTCGATCTCTAAATCAATCGTGCATTTAAAGTTGAAAACGAGATATTAGGTCGGAAGGCAAGTAAAAATTCTAGCCTGAAAATCGATACATCGATAAATGGGCATAGGTCGAAACTTCAAAATGCCATAACTTCGTCAAAACTCACCTTATTTTAAAAAGCGAGGGCTTTTTAATCATAGTTCGATCTCTAAATCAATCGTGCATTTAAAGTTGAAAACGAGATTTCAGGTCGGAAGACAAGTAAAAATTCTAGCCTGAAAATTGATACATCGATAAATGGGCATAGGTCGAAACTTCAAAATGCCATAACTTCGTCAAAACTCAACTGATTTTAAAAAGCAAAGGCTTTTTGATCATAGTTCGATCTCTAAATCAATTGTGCATTTAAAGTTGAAAACGAGATTTTGGGTCGGAAGACAAGTAAAAATTCTAGCCTGAAAATCGATACATCGATAAATGGGCATAGGTCGAAACTTCAAAATGCCATAACTTCGTCAAAACTCACCTTATTTTAAAAAGCGAGGGCTTTTTAATCATAGTTCGATCTCTAAATCAATCGTGCATTTAAAGTTGAAAACGAGATTTTGGGTCGGAAGGCAAGAAAAAATGCTAGCCTGAAAATCGATACATCGATAAATGGGCATAGGTCGAAACTTCAAAATGCCATAACTTCGTCAAAACTCACCTTATTTTAAAAAGCGAGGCCTTTTTAATCATAGTTCGATCTCTAAATCAATCGTGCATTTAAAGTTGAAAACGAGATATTAGGTCGGAAGGCAAGTAAAAATTCTAGCCTGAAAATCGATACAAAGTTTCAATTGGAATAGTCTTAAAGTTGGATAACAGTAACTATCAAATGTTTTCTGGAAATTATGCTTGCGTTTTCCAAACCAATCGACACGAGACTTGAATTGATTTGTGCTAGAGTTAGATTAAGATTATATAGCTATATACAGATATGCTAGACACAAATATCTCCATGTTCAAAATTGATTAGCTACCTTTAATCGAAGAAAATAAGAGAAATAATCAATGACAAATTGTTCAAATTTAGAATATATATACATATATATTTATATTTATATATATATTTATGCTTAGTATATGCTAATATGACAAATATCAATATTTCGTTTGACCTTTTCATATTTGCAGCTCCACAAGCGTTTTTATTCATTTGCATATATGCATATACATATATATATATATATATATATGTGTTAAATCGGGTTCTAATATTACAATTTTCTCAAACCCTGCCACACCCACACCCACCGCACTAAATATATGCCTAAATGACACTTTTGATACTTTGCGCAATTTGCATGCTTGACACCAACGTCAAAGTTTTCCATTTTTTTTTATGTGAATTGCATACGATTAGGCGCAGGCAAGTCACCCGTACACGGCCCGGAGTAGTGGGATCCATCCATCCGTCTGCTCGAGTCCGGGAGTGCGGGACACCTTTCCATGTCACTCAGGTTGTGCCCACGTAGCGACACAGTTAAGTCGATCATAATACGAGCACGGACTACAGACACGGACGGACTAGATAAGGATACACTCGAAGAAAAAACCTGCTTGCTAAATGCAAACCCAAGTGGACAAGAATTCGTCAAGATTGATTCATCAAATCTTATATATCAAGTTTATTTCTTGCATATTCACTCTAATTTGAACAATATATGAAGTTTATACTTTCTTTTTTTTAAGTGTAGCTGCACTCCAGTTGCCAATTGGTTCATTGAACCTTGGCCAGTGTTGGCAAAAGATTCACTTTCGCGCTGAAGCACCTGGCTGCAAAACACACTTATTTCATTTTCGGGCGCGAATTTGTAAATGTATTTGACATGGTTTCGTTTTTCAAAACTCGCTAAGCTCCGAGCTGGAGTGGAGTGGAGTACTGCACAGGTGGGACAAGAATGAGTGGTAGCGGGGGGTAGAGGGAATGGCGTTGCCGCCTTCGCATTTGCACGAATTAATTTCTATTTTTGGGGTCGCTGCATGTTGCATGCGGCCAATTTGTATATGGGGAAATCGAGCACAGCATAAATTGCATCCAACTAATGCTAAATAATTTGATTTAAATTTAGACCTGCCCCGCCGAGTAGGTCACTCGGCCAGTTTAGACAGACAGACAGACAGACAGTCGGTGAGCTTTGAGTTACTCTCATTTGGAATTTTGTATCCACAGCGCCAAGAATCGCATCAATCTGAATATTGTGCTGGCCCAAACAATACGTGCCACCAACGAGCTGGAGCCGCTACACAGTGATCTCGACGAGACCAGTGAGCTCTGCAAGGAAACGCCAACAACAGCGACAGCGACTGCAAATCCAATTCCAAATCCAATTCCAAGTGCAAGTGCAAGTCTCAGTCCAAGTCTAGTCGGGGAGAACGTTTCGTCCGCTTTGACGGTGCAACGGCGACCGCCTTTGGTGCGTGCTATGTCCGCTCCGGTGCGACTGGACGAGAACAGCAAGAGTGGTGTCCTGGCCAGCCTGGCTGCCGGCAAGCGCAGCCAGCAGCAGAAGTTGCGCCGTCGCAAGATCTTCACACGTGCCACCTCTTCGGTGGCGGTGCCTGTCGATGCTAGTCCACTTCTAAGCGCCGATGCCGGCGGCTCCAGCAACAGCAACAAAAAATCATTGAGTCGTGCTCGCAGCGTCATTGCACCGGATGTCATTACGCTCGTCTCGCTGCTGAGCTCCGAGGGCAGCGATTCGGAGCGAGAGGAGAACTCCTCATCCACCCATTCCACGCCCACTGGCAACGAGAAGAAGCAGCTGCATTCCTCATCCACATCCACATCGCAGCGCAGTCCGCAGCGAAGGGCGCCGCTGTTGCGCAAAACGGGCAAATCGGGTAAGTTCAATACTAGAAATAGAACTCGACTAGGAGATACCCTACAGAAACTTCTTTAAATTTATCGATAACTGCACTCGATGTGAGCTAATCTGTTGATCCAGATAAGGAATATATATATTTATGATTCTAAGGGTTGGAATTGGAAATCTTTTTAGATTTTAGATTAGACTTGTTTGAAATGGGTGCATGGAATTGTTGCCAGCAGATGGACTAACTTGTTTTGCAGTCTCGTTTCAAGACAGCTATCCGCCCACCTTTCAACTGGCCTCCAAGGAGTACTCGCACATGATACGCCGTGCATCGATTGCGCCGCTGGCAGCGCGAATTCGAGCCAATCGGCCGCCAACGGCACCGCCCGTTTCCATATTTCTCAGCGAGCCGGGCAGCAAGCCGAGCAATCAAATGGACTCCCGACAGCAGACAGAGTCACCCGGCTCACCCACAGAGGAGGCCAAGAAGGAGAACAATTCGTCCAACTGCAACGTGCAACAACAGCAGCAGCAGCATGAGGAACAGCAGCAGCAGGATTACAATTTTCCGTTGTACGTGTGCAGCATCAAGGAGCGCGAATGCTGGAAACTGCATCAGAAGATGTGCGCCAAGGGCGTGAGTGTTAGCTACGATACCGTACTGCGCGGCATGTTGACGCCCACGGAATTCCGGCACTTTCAAAAGCAGCGCGAGCACGAGGAGGCCAAGGCCCAGGAAGCCGCCGATGCTGAGGCGGAGGCATCGCTCACTGAGAAGGATGCCAAGAAAACTCCGGCGACGGCCATTGAACGCCTCTCCGAGTCCTTGCTGCAGCGCGAGTGAGGGGAACCAAATCCGGTGTGGAAGTGGACCAAATTATGCATTTGCCCCATTCAAAAGATTTCCAATCGCTGCAGAAGCATCTTCAGCTGTAGTCGTAGTTGAGAGCACTTGTTAACCGTCACCCTGCTGAGGCACAACGTCGCAACGCATCCTTTGTAGTTGTAGTTGTAGTTGTGGCAAGTATCTTAATGCTTAAGGACGTTGTGCTGCCCAATCGCAACTGCAACTAGTAGCTGACAACAAATAAATTCTAGTCACAAAACTCACATTCTGTGGAGCAATTTCATTTGATTTATTTGTTAATTAACTCGAATGCATACAAAGCAATAGGTTACAGTTATATATTTATATATATACATATATAGAATAAAAACTGGAGCATCTGTCTGAGACACGTGGGGACCCGCTGGTAAACTACTATTTGAAAATAGCTGATATATTCTTGAATTAAAGTAAATAAACTTTCCATTTGTCAAATTTGTCTGATTTGTTGCGTTTTGAAGTGCGAGGGTTGCTCGAAATGTCTATTAAATAATAATTCTACTTCTTGCTCAATCTTGATATGCTTATGAAGATATTCAAATAAATTTTGACTATGAAGTGTATTTGATTTTATTGGAAAGTATTCTCAGAAAATTATGAGGAGGTGGAATTTGAGGAATTACTATGCAAATTATTCTAATATAAAATATCTTTAAAGTGGAAATGTTCTTGAAAATAAGGTTTGTATATATACTTTCAGAAAGACTCTTTATTTTAACGAGTGAAATGCAAACTGTTTATTAATAAATATACAAATATGACAGGTTATATTATAGAAGTGGATTAAAACTCATTCATTAAAACTTTTCACTTCTTGCAATTACTTTGCAGAATACTTTGAACAACCCTCGTTTAGCTCTCGATTAGAATATGTCTGCCTGTGATTAGCTAGTGATTTAAATAAGCTCATGTTGTAGCGGACCGACATGAGATCAGTAATAAAGATTAAGTTTAAGATAAGATTAAGCTGTGAGGGATTGTCGGATTCTCTAGTTGGCCTGGCGAGCGTGCCTAATGGCCGAGGCCAGATAGCAAGCGAGGATAATGCCCAGGATCTGGATGAATGCGATGCCGATGCCAACACCAATCAGAATAACGGCATTCTTATCGATGCGCTCCTTCAGCTTGCCCACACATCCCTCCTGGTAGTACTTGTCCTTGCCAAGAGCCGGAGATTCTGTGCAATGGCCAACGGCCTTATCGATAAACTGCGGCTGGCAGCAGCTGGCCGGCAGCGTCTTATTCAAGCTGAGGGCACGCCAATCTGCCGGTGTATCCACGCCGCAGCACATCAGCTTGCGCTGAACATTGTCCCAGGCGATGGTGTCCTCGCTGTTGGAGCGCTTAATGGACTCCTGCAGCGAGCTCTTGATCATCCCCTCCAGATCCTTCTTAAACACGCTCGCCGCAATGCCCACGGCCAGCTCAATGATGAAAATGATGGCCAGCAGCACGGCATACTGTCGAGAGATTGGAGAGCGTGGCAGGTGAAAAAAGTGGATTATGTTGGAGAGAGCAAAAAAGAGCAACAAACCGTCAGAAGCAGCGTGGGTGACTCCTTGATGGCACCAAAGCAGCCGAGCGATGCAATCAGAAAGATGATTAGTCCGGTGACAATCAGGACGATTGGTGGTGCCAAAACACGTCCCTCCACAAAATGATTGAATTCATTGACATCGGCTAGGACGACGGAGCCGGCTATCAAAATGCCGAGACCCGAAAGCTGCAAGCAATAAATAAAACCAATAAAACCCGTAATCGATTTTCTGAAAATTAGAAACGCATTTAATGGCCCATATCATATATATATATATATATATAATCCACAGCACAATTTGCCTAATGACTACAGACCCCAATCAAAAACTAGTAAGTAAAAAAACCCACGCACCTTGATTCGTATGCCTCATTTGGTATTCGTGTTTACGCTTGCCACAACCAACTCTAATTGCCCGATAAGGCATCAGCAAGTGGCGCAACTACACACACACACAGCAGGACATTGGCCACTGGTCATTGGCATTGCCCTGTCGTCATCCTTAAGGACACATCGACTCGTTGGCATTGAAAATTGTGCTGCCTGCTTTGCCAATGCAAATTGTCCACTAATCATTATCAATATAATCCATTTTACAGTCTGTCATTTGCATCCAAGATAAGCTTGCCCCTCATACCACATGCCTCATGCCTGCAACACGCAATTGCATTCAATGTCAAAACTGAACATGTCTTTCGCAATCAGTCAACATCTAAATTAGTTAATTCGAGTCAATACTGTACAGGTCGTTGTGAAAAGCTGTGAATATTTATTTTCAAATTGCTAAATTGTGGATAACTGGATAACTGGATAGAGTATGACGAATCAGAGTCTTTATGCACATATATTGGAGCCGTCTGGATCTGATCACTATATCATATAGCTGTCATATTATCGATTGGGCCAAGGCTGAGTTCTTGCATGAAAAACTTATTTGTTTTCCAATTTAGTTAAACCCAATTCACCAGTTATGCATGGTATTATACTACCAACTTCTAGAAACATAATCATTGAGATCAGACTATTCCAATATATATCTTTCATGGGAACAAATGGTCGCAAGATGAGTTCCTTGTAATTAAAACTGGTTTGCCTACAAAGTTAACCTAACCAAACTCATCTTTTATGCTATAAGTAGTCTTCAATATAGGACTTCTATATCATATCGTTCATATAGCTACAATCCGTCGATTATCAACATTTTTAATGCAATTTTGAAGTTAGCAGTTTGATTCCGGTCTGCAAGAGTATCTAATTTTCGGCTTGTTTAAGTTTAGCATTTTGGTTTTGGCTTCCTTAGGTCATCACGGACTGTACCTATCTCTACTATATATTTCTGGATGTAAATAAATGTTTCGTATACCTACTTAATATATATAATATATATATACTTCAGTTCGTTTCGATACTTCTTATAAAATTCAAATTTAGTCATGGAATCAAGTATTATTTATAAGTAAACTAAACCTTTGAGTCAGATGTGATTTTCTGGAGAAGTTTCAAGTCCTCATTCTTGGATAGATTAACTACTACTAATAACCCCAAAAAATTCAGTTGAGTTGAGTCATAACTTACCGCAAATAGAACATTGAAGGCGAATAATACGTATTTGATTAAACTGGGGCCGCAGGAGCGCATTTTGATTCTCATTTAATAATGCGACGAAAATAAATCACTTTCAAATGCTGCCACGTATTATGCCACAAATAGAACTTGCTTCACTTTGATGGCCAATGCTGATAAGTATGCTGGGATTCTTTTGGGGTATACGGATTAGTTTGAGAAGCGCGTACGCGTCTTGACAAAATGGCGTTGGAATTGTAACTGACCGGTTGCTGTTAACTGGTGCTGGCCAAGCTAATAAGTGTTGGCAACCAAGTCGGCTTTGTGTTGTGGCCACAACACCGAGGCTGACAACCACCAACGGGAACACGGGCACGCTAGACTCCCAGACCCAAGCCGCCTATTTTCTTCTCTGGTCACAACAATAGGCAACCAAAGTAAAAGTGAGTGAAAGTGCGATTTTCGAGGAAACAATCGAGTTTGCCTATTCAGGCCATGCGATTAGGGACTGGTCGATAGAATCGGGTGGAATAGCCAGCTCCCAGCTCTCAGCTCCCCGCCTCTCGCCTCTCGTCTTTTATGCTTCTGTAACCCATTTCTGTTGAATTTACAACTGCGTGTTGGGGTAGCCACAGCCAGTTTGAGGTCTCCTCCAACTTTGACCAGCGGCTGCGCAAAGTTCCCAGACGTGAAGCTAACCAACTAACGCTCGCTTTCTGGGTCGTCTGCGGCTTCCGCTCAGTTACAAGAAGAAGTGGCAGCACATCGAAGAAGTGGCAAGTGGCAAGTGGCCAAGAAGTCAATGCACTCATTAGACTAACTCTCAATCCAAGAGTGCGAGTACAACTACACAAGTGAATATTTACATTTAAAGTTCAACTGCTTGAGAGCTACTTGCGAGGGTTGCTCAATAGATTTGTAATGCTCTGGTCTCTTAGTAGTGCGAAAAACAGAAATTTGGCAAATGATCATTTATTTTATCAATGAAATATTTAATTATGTTTGCAAATGTTTACACAGTTGGTAGACTTTTAAGATCTGTCTTTTCAATGATCGCTAAACAAGCCTTTGCGTTGCAAGTTGCAACAGTCTTAAATTGTGTGGCGCGTGAATATGATTTTAAGCATTACTTTTTTCTCTCTGAAAGAAAATGATATATTTTAGCTGGATTATACATATTGTTGCTGCTGCCCACAAACCAATACTTACCCACTAAAAAACACGAAATCGGAATAAAAGAATTTGGGGCAAGTAAGGAATAGCTCAATGGAAAATGTTGCAAATGTAAAATTGTGACACATTCAACAGCATAACTCGTTTCAAGTCCACAGCAATAAATGAGTTAATTACTAGGTAATGCAACCAGGGGGCAGAGCGAGCCTACTCAGGATGCCAGAGGACCAAATAAATTGCGTGCTGTCATTTGAGGAACGGGGCCAAAAGTTATAAATGCTATTCATGAAATAAATGCCAGACTGTGCGAATAATTAAAGAAGTTCGGGAAATGTTTGCGCTTGAAATTCAACTTGGCACCTAGAGAAGCATGCCAAGGCACCTTACTTTTGCACGGGGCAAAGGAGTGGGCGGTAAATCGTTCGTAATTTTGTTTGAGTTTGAGTTGATTTCAATGTTGCGTGTTCTCAAGACACAAAATGTGTCCGACTGTGTGTGTGAGTGTGTGTGTGCTTAGCAATTTTGGCTAGGCTCAGTTTTAGCACCTAGAAATCGCTATCGTATCGCAGAAATCTCGACATGGATTTTATGGGTCAAAATGGCAGTAATTCCCAAGAAATGAAGTGAATTAATCGGATTTGGTACTTAAAAATGGATGTGTTATATATATATAAAGAATTTCGATTTTATTTGTGATGAACATTTCAGGCAAATTTACATGCAGAGAGTGAGAGTATTTTTGTTTGTTTGTTGATTAATTAAGTAGTGTTGGGGATGATATAAGATTATTATAATACTTGATGACTGATCAGCGATCACATGCCGTCCCTGACAATGAACAGACCAACTACGAACATCAGTATGGATAGGGATTGGTGTAGGGTTCCAGCACCGTCCCGAGAACAGGGCCAATCATCCGACCTATAAGTAGATTTATTACAGTTAGCCAAAAAGCTGGGACAAACACAGTATTTTTAGGGGGCGGAACCAGGGGGGGACGATAACAAAGAGACAACAAACACACACTTTATAGATAATACGGATATGGATATGATGGATATGGATGACGCAGCAGTGGATATATAACATGATCGTGAGGCTGATCGTGCGGCACATAAAATGTGGGCTGATTGACGACTGATTGGCGACTTGTTTTGTGCAATGCTGATGCTTCAAGTTGATGTTGGTGTTGATATTGAAGTTGAAGTTGTTCGGGTTGTTCTGGTTGTTGTATTGTTGGCTGTTCGTATGTGGCAAGCGAGCTGCAAGAACAAAAAGCAGTTGCCCCGACAAAAGGAGAGTGGTGTACAATGAGGCACATTTGGTATGTTTCCATGCGGCATTCAGTGCGATGTGTGTGGAAAGAACAGTTAGTATGCATGCCATGAACTCAAGACGGGTTAACCAAACACAATTAATCGAATTAGATTGGCTATTTATTAGTACGCTGCTAATGACATTAGCATGAATACAGTTAACCATCGCTAAGTAAGACACACAACACAACAAATGAATGGAGACCTCGAGTTCAAAATCAGTCGAAAATGAAGCTCTTATGTAAATTATTGAATGATGAATATATATATATATACCATTAGTGGTTTTAATTGTTAACGGAAATCGATTTGTATCGATAAATCAACTGCGCTGTTAATGCTGATCAAGAATATATATACTTTATGGGGTCGCAGCAGCTTCATTTAGTTTGTTACATCATTTTACACAATTTCGACCTTTTTTTTAATCCTTTTTAATACCTTTTCAATTGAGCAGTTCAAGTTAGCGGAGTTCAACTGTACGTGTACAAATACCCTTATTGACTACCTACCCTTCAAGCCAAAAACTTATCAATAGACGTTTATGTAGGCCGACAATAATAATATTAATGACTGTCTGGAAAATACAGGTTACTTTCGGATGGTAGTACATATAGTATATAAATAGTACATATGTGTTGCTCGCACACACACACACACATACACATACACACACAGATACAGTTAGGGAGAAAGCCGGAAATAGTCCAGTCATATTCAATATAAAAGACATGCTCACAAAAGTTGTGTGAATGTATTACAAATATGGTGGAAGGGGTGGGTGCTGAAAGTAACGTAGAACAGTTACAATTACAGTTACAGTTACAATTACAGTTGCAGTTACATTTAGAGTTACAGTTACAGTTACATTTAGCGAGGGTTAAGAACAAAAGTTTATTTGAAGCTGACACAAATGGGAGAGAGGTAATTTAAAATGGAGACAACATTGATTGGATTCGATTTGAAAGTATTACTTGGATATTTACTTAATGCCAATAACACCGCAGCCTGAAATAAAATAAAGGAAGACAAAAGATTTGTGTGATTATTTCAAATGGAGGTAAATAAAGTTATTTTGTTTGGGCCTTACCGATTCGGCCGCCTGCATTGCCCGTTTTCTTGGAGTCCGTGTGATTGCCCAGACCGAGATCATCTTCCATTTCGTGGACGACCACACTGCGTCCGATGATTGCACGCTTGCCGCTTAGACTGATCACGGGATCCGTGTAGGTGATGTCGATCGTACGGCTGGGGCCCACCTCAATGTTGCCCAGATCGCCGACGTGCCGCACCTCGTGATCTGGGGCACCATGATCGACCTTGTCGGGATTATAGTGACCGCCCAAACTGGCACAGCCATTGCTCAGGTCCCCCTTCTCGTGAATGTGGAAGCCATGCTTGCCCTCCTTCACACCCTCCAACTGGATGCGCACATGCACATTCTGGCCACAATCGTTCTGGATGAAGGTCACGTTGCCCTTCACCTGGCTATTATCCGGCTGCACGGGTCCAGTCACATACGCAATTGCCTCCATGGGCGAATTGCGCTAAAGCGAGTTATATTTGCATTGCATTCAATATTATTATTAATATTATATTACTAACTACTCACAGTTTGGGCTGCACTCGCGAGTGTGGCACAGAGGGCCACGCTGATGATTAGAAGGCGCATCATTTTCAACTGCAATTCAAACGAGTGATAAATTTAGCATAAACTGATGGAACAACACACAAATCACGCGACATTCATATGTGTATATTAGTTGGTTTTATTCCTATATATAGAATTCATTCGCACCATGCTGATTTTCTATGTGCTGGACGGCTACGTTAGATGTAGCCTCTGACACCGCTTCTGCTACCTTCATCTGAGTGATCGGTAGGTAAAGAGAGACGATAAAGAGAGTGAAAGAGAGAGAGAGAGAGACTTTCATTACTCTCTGCTCACATATATCAAACCCATCCATCAGAGATGATCCATATATTAAATCACTGACATTACTTGAGTAAAATATTGCCTGTCATTCATATCTATATTTGTGGATGTGGATAAGATAACAATTCAATCTGGGTAGTGAAATAATTCAATAGTGTCAGTTCGTATCACAAGCTAACTAAATTAATTCAATCAATATCAGTGCTGACAAATGGAAGTAACAGTTACAAACTTAACATTTATAACATTTCATTTTGAATCCCTGAAATCTCTGTACTGTTGTGAATTCTTTGACTCAGAAATTGTCCTATCTCTTCTTTCTCTTCTTTCTTTTCTTTCTATTTCTTGCTTTCAGTCTCTTTCTCTGTCTATCTCTGTTTACTTTTAGCGTATTACTTAACTTACTTCCTTCATGTCAGTTTATTAGGATTCGTCAAACATTTTAAGCCAATTAATTTGTAATTTTATTTTAAGTTTTGCAAAGATTTGTGTGGTTTGTGATTTAGTTTATATTAAGTAAGTAAAAGTGATGATTTAGTATATAAGCTCGCTCATCTCTGTTAAAGTGCAATCAGCTGTTTAGAATGTATATTTATTTACTTAGCTGCCTTGCCGTGTGTGCGGAATTGAAGCGCCTAACCTTAATTGACGAAACGATTTGTGGGTCATGCACATTGCTTAAATATTATATAAGTGTTTAATATACATATTTCATTCATGTACATTCTATATACAAGTAAATTAATACAGCCTTTTTTACGACAGGGTTAAGTGCGGATGGCCAACAAGTAGTTGTTATTTTTGCTGCCGCTTACGTGATGGCCAAGCAACAATCTATTTTTTTTTTTACGCACTTTTCAACTGAAATTCCTGAGTGAGTCTTTACTTTCAGAAATGCATATGTATTATTTACTTATGTACATAGAGGCTCAAAGTAATGTTGGTTTCTGTAGTGCTTATCATCAAGCTGCCACGGACAAGTTGTCAATAGCTTGCCACAATAAATTGTTACACGTTGATGTGTTCCATAGATACTTCTTCAGACTGGCACGCAGTATTCTCATGGATAAGATAAGTAATATTGTTTTTGTTCTTATATTGAGCCAAGGTGCTTGAAGTTGCCTTGTTGCCAGCACTTAAAGCAATTGCGGCTGCTATTAAATATGTACTTATACGAACATAGATGGATTTGAGTTACAAATATGTCAAAGTTGATTGATGAACAAATAATGAACTATTTGTTTACTTAAAGCTTTTAGTTATACTGATTGCTGTCATTAGTCAGTAACTACTTTAGCTCTAATCGCCCAGGTTGCCTTAATCAACTTGAACTACTTCAACTTTGCTTTTACAAATAAATAAATATGGTCTAGGAAAAATAGAAATTGTATGCATAGGAAAATGTGTTGAATTGTTTAAAGGTTTCTTTAGTTTTTTCGTTTCTCAACGCTTTTCATTATCAATTTCTAAATTCGTCCTTGGTTTAGTTATTTCCTTTTTACATCGCTTTTACTCATCTCAGCTAAGTGAATAGTTATGGAATAATTGAGTATTTGTATGCATATTATTTTTCTATGTTTGTATAAGCATATCAACTGACCCTGAACTTCTCAGATGCTAATTCGCATAGTAAATTTCTGTTTACAGTCATTTGTTTTTGTATTTTTAGACAATACAATAGATGTGCTTTATAGTCAATCTCTAATTTGCACACAATAAACCGATGTTAGTTTAATGATATTTAAAAGCAACAAGCTTTCAGAGTGATGTTAGATAAGAACGGTACATAGATTGTCTACTGGGTTGCATTTCAAATTGTAAACACTTGTCAAATGATTTTCGCTTCTTCTTCTTCTTCGAAGTTGGTTAGCAAGAGAAACTAGAGCTAAGGCGCAGATGCAGCGTCAAAGCAACTGTAAATTGCAGTTTTGCTTTAATGCTTGTTCGTTCCTGGCAAATTTTGGGTATATATAAAATTATAAACTGGTACAGTAACCCACACACACTCAAGGACAGGCCAATGTACGGCAAAACAAATGAAGGTTTTAGTTGTTTGCGAAACCAGTTCAGATTATTGTTTCAATAAACAATTAAAAATCGAATCATTGTTGTTTTGCAAACATTTTCTTTTGCGCATTATTCTCAAGTTGCACTCGAATGAGTATTCTTTATAAATTAGCAACTGTTTTACTAAGTCCCCGATTCGTGCACACACTTACCTTGTTAGCAGCAGCTGTTTGTTGTTGTTGTTATTCGTATTTATTAATTAATTGGGTTCACAGCAATACCGAATTTATCGTTTCAATTGTACAATGCACCGTAGCGTTCGTTGATTTGGAGACCTACGAAGCAACTGATTTCGGTTCCAAAATGTCAGCGCGCAAGTTGACTGACAGCGTACCTGTGCTTCAACTCGAGATTGCGAAGCGTCGTCGTCGACGTTGGCGCAAGCGACCGTATCGTGGGTGTCAAGGCACGTACAGCGATCGTGCGCTATGCGGATTGAAAAAACTCAACTCTCACGTTCTCCAATTTTGACGCACCCACTCATTGAGCGCATTCTTTCTCACCTTATCTCAGTTAAAAGTTGAACACACTATCTCTCTCTCTGTCTCAGGCATTGCAGTTTCAAGTGAGATTTGGAGACTTATCTCTCCTGTTTATCTCTTATCTGTCTGAGGAATATTAAAGTCACCACCGTGGCTCGAGCGGCTGGTAAGAAGTCGCGCCAAATGAGCTGCTCTCAAAAGGCTGTTTATTTTGAAATTTCACAAAGGAATCGAAAAGCACGTAAACGAAAACACACAATTATAACAGAAATGTAAAAAAAATTGTATAATAAATAAAAAAAAATAATACATTTTCTATGTTGGCGCCCAGTTTTTGTGTGATTTGTCATCGATGTTCATTATCGATGAAAAAACGCACACTTATCAACACTGCAATGCAGCGACAACACATTGTGTGAAAAGTAAAAAGATTTGTCGCACTAAGTTAAAATGAGTTCCGGATTTGTTACTGAATCCGAGGCGGCAGAAGTACGCCAGCGACGCCAGGAAGAATGGGAACGAGTCCGCCAGCCCGAAGATCCCATGGAGAGACCCGAGGAGCCTTACGACGGCCGCTCGCTGTATGACCGCCTGAAAGAGCAGAAAACCAAAAAGGATATGGATTTTGAGGAGGCACACAAACTGAGTAAGACTTGAGCATTGTGTCAATGTGAACAACAAGAACAATTAGTAACAATGTCATATATGCATTTAGAGAATCTAATACGCGGCCTAGACGATGACGAGGTGCAGTTCCTGGAGCTAGTCGATGCTCACAAAATGAACGCGGAGCGCCAACAGATGCGTGACGAGGAAATGGAGCTAAAAGATTTTCGCAATCGCGTCGAGAAACTGCACGAGGAAAGCGTCGATAAGGTAACTTCTGATTAAAGTTTCTTTATATGGATTATTTAAATGTTTGTTTCTTGTGTATATTAGAAACTGCAAGCGGAGCTGAAGACAACAGCTAAATCAATTGGTGCTCCGGCCACAGCGCGCAATACACAAAAGTCACTCTTGGCCCAGGGCATTAAGCGCAAAAATGGTGAATTGCCGACCACCAGCAAAGTGTCCAGAATGGAGCAAGAGCAGCAAGAGACACCAGCTGCATCAGCAGAGAAACGAAGAGTAGCTGCATCAGCAGAGAAACCAAGAGTAGGTGCATCAGCAGAGAAACCAAGAGTAGCTGCATCAGCAGAGAAACCAAGAGTAGCTGCATCGACGCCCGCTGCCAGTCGCATAAGCACAAACAAACACGATGTGGGCGGCCTCAAATGCATCGCCATATTGCCGGGCATCGCATCCTATACGGATTCAAGCGACTCGGCATCGAGCACCGAAGATGAGGATCATGGCAGCAGTCTGGTTGACATGTGTGGTCGCAAGGCGCCCAAGAAGAAACAGTGCGCCGAGTAAATCAAAAATCGAGGAATTTTCTTTGTGTGTGTGTGTGTTTTTGTTTTTGTATAGGGGGCAACAACAACAACAACGCAGTTTTATATTGGATTCTTAATTAATTAATTATAACATTTGCTGCAGCGAATTATATATACTAGAGGATAAAACGGTTGCTATTCTACGTGTCCTTTTTCTTGTTGCGATTGCGGTTCTTCACATTGGTTGCCTCATAGAAATTGCTGCCGATTTTCTTGCGCTTCTGACCCCGCTCCAGCGCACGCTTCTGTTTGGCATTGAGGCGTAGCTTCTTCGAGGTTCCCGGACCATCATCATCCTCGCTGTCGTCCAGTTCATCGGAATCTCCCGGTTGCAATTTGGAGACACGGAATTTACCCGACGATGTGATCGCTAGCTGTTGGGTCTTCTTCGTTTTGGATTTCTTGTGGACGACACGCTGCAAATCCTCATCGTATTCATCCTCCGAATAGAAATTATCGGCACCATCGCTCGAGTCATCATCCATTTCGGGATTGACCATGCGCGCCTTTTTGCGGGCAGCGCGCTCAGCTTTCTTTTGCTCCAGCAGCTCCAAATCAATATGCTCCAGTTCGCGCTCATCTCGCTGCTCATACTCCAGACCGACGCGAATCTTGCGGAAATCTTGAATCTGCTTAAATTCGCGCGCTTTCTTCACCGACTCGCTGACAAAGGTGGGCGCCTCCGACTTGGCATCTCCATCGCCATCGGCCTTATCTTTAGCAGCAGTAACTGTCTCTTCCTCCTGTGTTGGTTTGCCCTCTTGGGATTTCGGTATGGCGAAGCCCTCGGGCGGCACATAGAAGGGCAGCTTGCCACGCTGCCAATCGTTGAGCACCATGCACGCCGTAACTGTTATGTCCGGTTCGCCTCCTTTGTGCAGCTTGCCCGACTTCTGAGCGAGCTGCTCGAGGAAATGTTCCGCTGATGTCCAGTTTTCAATTTTATAGTTCTTGGCAATGTATTCTTTGCGTACACGCTGCAACACAGTCTCAACATAATCCTCCGGATTGGTAACCAACTCCACGCGGACCACACCCTTTAGCACCTTCTCAGTGTCCGTTTCGGCGGTGGGATATACGACGCCGGGACAATCGATGAGGAAAATGCGTTTCATTAGCGTTATATATTGCCAGACTTTCGTTTCGCCAGCAATCGGTGCCACATTGCAAACCTTCTTGGAGCGCAGCGCATTGATGACGGAAGATTTTCCCACATTCGGATATCCAATGAAACCAACGCTGATCTGTTTCTTGTCCATGTGCAGCTTGCCCAACTGACGGAACAGATTGATCAGTGCACCTGTCAAATATTGTTTTCATAATGATATAATATTTATATATATAGGCATGATCACTACTCACCCTTGCCAAAGGGATGCTGCATCGAGGCATGAAATGCGATTGTTGGATACTCCGCACTGAGGATGGCCACCCAGCGCTGTGTTACCCACACTGGCACCAAATCCACTTTGTTCAGTATGAAGAAGAGATGCTTATGTGGCTTCTCCTTGCGTAAGAACTCCTCAATATATTTGGAACGTGTGCCCATGGGATCACGTGCATCGAGCACCTGCAGCAGCACATCGGATGCATCCACAACTTTGTGCAACTCATTCCAGATGCGTTTGCTTTGTCCCGCTCCGAAAACCCAATCACGCACCAACTTCTTCTCGCCAGTATCCTCACGGATAAGATCCACATCTTTGGTGGCATCATACTGCTCGCCCTTCTCATCAGCGGCACGGCTCAAATCTTCCAGATCGCGCACATTGAGGCTGACACGTTTACGCTGCTTCTTTGGTCCAAAGACACTGTCGAAACTCTCCGTTTCCAACAGATGAACACGTTGGTATTTGGATGCCTCGTTGAGCAGGGTCACTGGCAATTGTGACGGCTTCATTATAACCTGATAGGGATCCTTAACAGCTTTGCCAATCTCATCCTGAAACTTTTGCAGCGCTGTCTGCGAGATAACACGCGAATTGCTGAACCATTTCGGTGTCGGCTCCACTCTGGCCATTGTTCCAGCAGGCAGACGACCCTAAGAATATAATAAAATATTAGCAAACAGTTAATTTCCCTCATCGTTAAGAATCCTTACCTGAAACGGTGCCGGGGTAAGAATTTTGCCACTGCGATCACGTTTGGCCTTAAAATTCCGATACATCTGGAGACGCTTGATGGTGCCCTTGGTGCGCGGATGCGCGACACCCTTGAGGCCACTTTTCGGCCGCTCCGGATTCATGGAGTGATTGGAATGATTGAATCCCTGTGTGCGGGGCTTGCCCGTTGTGCTACGCGTTTTCGGCATCGTGTGTATTTTTTTTTTTAATTACGTGCGATTTAGTTTAATTTAAGTGCTGCAATTGAAGCACGCACGTATCAAAACAAACACGTTCCGTTCTCAAAAGAAAGGTTAGGTTGAAGGATTGTTTTTATTTCGGCGCACTATCGATATTCGCAACACTTTGCTTATCGATAAGAAATAGGCAATCGGTCTCAGTAATGTCAGCTGCAAATAAATTATGCTTTTATTTGTTTAAATTTGAATGTACACATTATTATGGATTATTACATATTTAAACTTTTGTCAATTAAACCGTTTTTTCTATGGAGTTTTTCATTATCATTTCCTCTCGATATGAAAACAGGCTTTGAATTGGAGTAACTGGAGTGCTGCCAGACTAATATGATGCCAGTTAACACAATAACTCTGGTCACTTTCTTTATATGCCGCTACAAATAACAATAAATATAAATAACAGCCTGCGTAGTTAATAATTTAAGCCACGTATATTCAGCAATTTAATTAAAAGAAACATTCTTATGCTCTGACAAGCTTTTGAAGCTTACTCCTATATGCTATAACTGCCACACAAGAATAATTGAGAGCGACTTATAAATGTTTTTCTTAGCAGGTGCTCATATTCATGTGACCAGTTGTGTAGCTCAGAAGTAAGCTGGTTTGTATCCGTGTGGCTGTATGCATATTTGTAGTTGTAGTTGTAGTACATTTCAATGATGGCCACGAGCTGCACGCTGCCTGCATTTAATAAAGTCTAAATTTAAATATAGTTAAAACTAAAACAGTTAACATGTAAATTAGTAATATAGCAATCAAGTGTTGTTATTAGTTTGCAAAAAGCGCGAAATTCGATTAAACATATGTATGTATTTCATAAGCTCGCTTGCTGTTGCTGTGTACGTGTGTAGGTGTCTGTCTGTGTACGTGTGTATATGTGCTTTTTGGAATGTTGCTTTGCACGAAATTCAAATTGTGACCATCCTTGAGATTTTTTGTGATACAGCAATATTAAGTGACGAAGAGAGAGCGCGAAAGAGAGAAAGACTATGAATAATAAAAGCGAAATAAAGTAAAAAAAAAGAAATGGATGAGCACACATTGAATGACCTGTTGGAATGTTCGGTGTGCTTGGAACGCTTGGACACCACATCCAAAGTGTTGCCATGTCAACACACCTTCTGTCGCAAGTGCCTGCTGGTAAGCGTTAGAAAAGCGAAACATGTTGCACATTGTTAATGTTGTTGTTTTTGTTTTTGCAGGACATCGTTGCCAGCCAGCACAAATTGCGGTGTCCGGAATGTCGTGTTTTGGTCAATTGTCGCATCGACGAGCTGCCGCCAAATGTATTACTCATGAGAATTTTAGAAGGTAAGTGTCGTATGTGTGTTGTCCGTGTGTAGGTGTTGTGTTGAATTGTGGGCAGTATTAATACTTGAAACTCACCCACTCAAATAGGCATGAAACAAACGGCTGGCAAAAATGAAACTAAAATCGAAGAGTTGCCAAATGCCAAACCTCAACTGCAGCAGGAGTTGTCAGCCACACAAAAAGCCCAACAGCAGCAGCAACTGCAGCAACAGCAACAACAACAGCAGCAGCAAAAATCTCAGCCAGTGCAGCAGGCACCGCCAGCGGAGCAGCCACAGCAAACAACACGTCAAAAGCAGCGAAGATTTCTCCTCCCACACGCTTATGCCCTGTTCGATTTTGTCAGCGGCGAAGCGAGCGATTTAAAGTTTAAAAAGGGTGATTTAATATTGCTGAAACAGCGCATCGACAACAACTGGTTTGTGGGCCAGGCGAATGGGCAGGAGGGAACATTTCCCATTAATTATGTTAAGGTGGCTGTGGCGCTTCCCATGCCGCAGTGCATTGCCATGTACGATTTCAAGATGGGTCCCAGCGATGAGGAGGGCTGTCTACAGTTCAAGAAGAGCACCGTTATCCATGTGCTGCGCCGTGTCGATCACAATTGGGCCGAGGGACGAATTGCGCAAACAATTGGCATATTTCCCATTGCATTCGTTGAACTGAATGCGGCAGCTAAGAAGCTGCTGGAAAGTGGTGCCAGCAATCCACAGCCTGCGCCACTAATGCAACAGCAGCAGCAACAACGTGCTTTGCCTGCGGTGCCATTAATTGATCCCACGCACAACAATACAAATGACTCCAGCACCGGCTCCTCCTCCTGCTCCTCGATCAACAACAACAGCAGCAGCAGCAATTCGAGCTCCACTTGCAGCTCGAACAATTGCAGTCCGAATCATCAATCGCTGCCAAGTACACCGCAGCATGCAGCGGCTCTAGCTGCTGCTGCTGGTGGTGGCTCGGTGCGATATCGCGACAAGGGCGCCAAGGAGAAGCGACACTCGCTGAACGCTCTACTCCAGTCGGCGCCACTCAGTTTGCTGCAAACGAATCGCCATTCCGCCGAGATACTCAGTTTACCACACGAGCTGAGTCGCCTCGAGCTCAATACGCAACAGGCACCAACAACAACTGCTGCTGCTACCGCAGCCACAGCAGCAGCAGCATCGCGAGTGCTCAAAACTCATGTACATCAACAACAATTGCCGCCAACGTTGCCGTGGGGTTATCTTGCCCTCTTCCCCTACAAGCCACGCCAATCCGATGAACTTGAGCTGAAGAAGGGCTGCGTTTATATTGTCACGGAACGTTGCATCGATGGCTGGTTTAAGGGCAAAAACTGGCTGGACATTGTGGGCGTATTTCCGGGCAACTATCTGACACCGCTGCGCACACGCGACCAGCAGCAGCTGATGCATCAGTGGAAATACGTGATGCCCGCAACGGATGCGAATGCGCCAACGTCAACGGTGCAGTCTTTGGATGTGCGTCTGAGCAATATGCTGCCCACACAGCCACCTGATTTGCCGCCACGACAACAGCAGCAGTCGCAGCAGCAACAGCAGTCGCAGCAGCAACAACAGCAACAGCAGTCTACTACTACCTGCTCGGTGTGGACCAAGCCAGTGGAGGCGCTCTTCAATCGCAAATCGAGCACAACAGCCGAGAGCAGCGGCAAAGCGGACTCCTCCAGTTCCGGCAGTTCGTCCGGCGCTGTTGGTCTAATGCGACGTTTGACGCATATGAAAACGCGCTCCAAGTCACCAGGTGCGCCACTCCAGCAGCAGCAACAACAGCAGCAGCAACAACAGCAGCAGCAACAACAGCAGCAGCAACAACAGCAGCAGCAGCAGCAGCCGGCGGCAAAAGAGTTCAGCAGCACAACAACAGAGAGCAATGTGAAAGCGGCGCCACTGCATCCAGTACATGTCAGGTGAGTTTGCGTCCAACCCACAATCATTTACTATGTCCAGCTCATGTTTTTGTCTCCTCACAGATCCGGTTCGTGTCCCAGCCAGCTTCAACAGAGTCAGCCACTGAAGGACACATCTGTTGTGGCTGCTGCTGCAGGCCAACAGCAGTTGCAGCCCAACAGCAGCAGCAGCAACATATCCTACGGCTCCCAGCGCATCAAGAGCAACAAGGAGCGACCGCATTTGCTTTGGTTAGTTTGCCATTGATTAACTTAAAGTGGACTCCCCATTTAATTAATTTATTCCCTCTACAGCGCTAGGCAATCTCTGGATGCTGCCACCTTTCAGAGCATGTACAGCAATGCGGTGCCGCCAGCAGCATCAAGCCATACACAAACCCAAACGCAGTTGCATGCGAACATGATTATGGCGCCCAATCATCGCAAGAGCCAAAGCCTGGACGCTGGACATGTGCTCGGTGGCAGCAACAGCAACATAAATAGCAACAATGGCGCCAGCCTGATCACTGAGGCAGCCATCAAGGCCAGTGCCACTACAAAGTCCATCTACTGCACGCGAGAGAGGTGAGCTTGGAGTGTGGAGATTGATTGATACCTTGAGAGATCCTTAATTAATTTGCATTTAATTTTCAGTCGCTTTCGGTGTATTGTGCCGTATCCGCCGAATAGTGAAATTGAGCTGGAATTGCGACCGGGAGATATAATTTATGTGCAGCGCAAGCAAAAGAATGGATGGTATAAGGGCACACATGCGCGCACCCATAAAACTGGTTTATTTCCCGCTTCCTTTGTAGAACCGGATATTTAGCTTAGTAAATCTCCATTCCCTGATGATGATGATACACATTCGTGATGAAATTCGAAATTACACACAAAAAACACTTGTCAACAAAATTCTATCCAATTTTGAATCGCCGGTCGATTTGTGCTTCCACAAAATGTTTGCCAAACTTGCAAATCTCTTTTCGAAAAAGAACTTTTTGAATACTTTTGATACTGGAGCGCTCGAATACAAATGCTCGATTATATAGTTTTAAGACGATTTTCAATCAAAATACTAGCTAGCTAGCAAATAAGTGAACAATTGTACTTAAGACATTTAACGTTTAAATAGTTAGTGAAATCGAAACAACGAAACAATTTTGTACTCTACATAGAACTAACAAACCCGTTATGCATAGTACTTATATACTATATATATATATATATATCAATAAAACATGGTAAAACAGTTTAACATGATTTAACAGTTTGAATCGAACCTATTTTTATTGACATCAATCAAACATATTTAACTAATTGAAATATCAGCAGTGGTACGTCTTCAATCGGTGTTATCGAACTTGGAGCCGTAGATGGGCATGTATTGCAGCACCAGTTTCCAGTCCGTGTAGTACAGCAGGGCCAGGCCAGCGGCACCACCGAATCCCGCACCAGAGCGCACGCTACAACAAACAAATTGAAAAATTGTAGAAAAGTTACAAATTGCAAAATTCGTCAAGTTTTGGTTATGCAATGGTAAAGCGAGTGGCTCCTCATTTATATCAAGAATAGTTTATCTGTGCACAAGTGCCACTTTAATATTACTTACAAGGATGTCGCGATTTCCGCGTGCTTCTTGCCAAAAGGTATGCGAAAAGCCATTTTTGCTACGATTTAAATTAGTTTCTTTTGCAGATAAATATTCAGTGTCTGCTTGCAGTGTGCCCGTATCGCTACTACAAAAATGACAAAAAGTGCTTTACGTTGGCTGCATTTGGTGCAGCCCTGGTAGCTTGAAACCTATTGAATTTATAATAAAAATGTACCGTCGAAAATGAATCGTAAGTTTGCTTATAGGTACTTAAGAATAGTTGCATTTTTATAAGTATATACTAGGAACTCACATATTACACAAGAAAATCATTGTATCTTTGCAAATGTTGGCAACCCTTGCATGTGGCCTACGTGAATAACAAACAATTCGTCAGCGTTTGCATTTATTTGCCTTAAAGTTTCTGCCCCTATTACATTTAAAATCAATTTCGTTAAGATGAAGCTGGCTGTTTTTGGCGATGTGAACACATTTCAACAGGTCCTCCTGTTTAGCGTGTTGCCAACAGTTTTTATTTATCTGTGGACATTAATAACCAGCGACGCTAAGGCAAGAATGCACCAATAATCAGTTGATATTTTATCTAATTTGATTTACATCTTGTTTTTGTAGAACTTTGAAAAAAGCAAGACAGCTTATTCGGTGTATACGGCCAAGGATCCAATCAATTGTTATCAAAACTATGTGGAGCAGAAAAAGGATTCATAAATGCCAATTGCAATTGCAAGACAAGAAATGTATTAAACAAAAACTGTATTAAAAATTACTAAAGATAAGATTGATTGCATAGTTTTATTGCAGTGCGGCTGATAAATTTTGAATGATTCACTGCAATTTCTGAAAAGTACACGAATTTTTTATTTTGGGTAAAACGAACCAATGCATTGAATAATGAACTAACAAGTTCAGCTCACATGCAGTTCACAATGTTTATGATTCATGTTCATATGTATGTCTGTGAGTGTGTGTTTGTATGTGATAATTTACAGCAGGTGAACAACAACACTTTCTAGTTAAAAACAATACAATAGGTTTTTCTAGCTATCAAGTTCGATTTTCGGACATTTTCAAGCAGCGCAGCATCGGCAAACAGAGCAAAAAAAAGAAGAAAACTCATTGTCGAATTAACAAAGAAACAACAATAATACAACGACGCAAAAGGAAATAAAATGTCTGAAACATACGGTTTGTGCTAAACTTTTGCAGCTTGCACAAGAATCAATTGTTAATTGCATTTTTGTGTTTACCTCAATTCTAGATTACCTGTTCAAGTTTCTAATAATAGGCAGCGCCGGCAGCGGCAAAAGTTGTCTCTTGCATCATTTCATCGAAAGCAAATGTAAGTAGCAATTAAAATGCATTCAGCACTTTATTCATATGAAATATGTAAATCAACTTGCGATTGTTCAATTTATAATTTGCATTCGTTTCTTATTTGCCACTTCCCGTATAAGTTTATCCGGCGTTGAAGTCTTTCTGCTGATAACAAACAAACATACATACTATATATGTTTGCTTTATTTTTGTTTACAACTTTAAATCATCCATATTTGATTGCTGCTTGGATGCTTGCTTATCTTATTATCATTTTAATCTTATTTCCAGTCAAGGACGACAGCTCGCACACTATTGGCGTTGAGTTCGGCTCACGGATTGTGAATGTGGGCGGGAAATCGGTGAAGCTACAAATATGGGACACAGCTGGCCAAGAGCGATTCCGTTCAGTGACACGTTCCTATTATCGTGGTGCTGCTGGCGCTCTGCTCGTCTATGACACTACGTCGCGGGATTCGTTCAATGCGTTGACCAATTGGCTAAATGATGCACGCACTTTGGCCAGTCCGAATATTGTTATACTGCTGGTGGGCAACAAAAAGGATCTGGAGGAGGCGCGCGATGTAACATTTCTAGAAGCGAGCACCTTTGCCCAGGAGAATGGTGCGTTCACGCCAGCTAATCGTCAATTTTTTATTTATTTATTTTATTATTATATTAAACTATATCTTATTACTTTGCAGAACTTATCTTCTTGGAGACGAGCGCCAAGACGGGCGAGAATGTTGAGGAGGCGTTTCTTAAATGCTCAAAGACCATCTTGGCCAAGATAGAGACGGGCGAACTGGATCCAGAGCGCATTGGCAGTGGCATACAGTATGGAGGCGCCGCGCTGCGTAATCTGCAAACGCGACAGCGCAGCATAAATAAGCCCGATTGCACTTGTCGCGTGTAGAGAGTTAATGATGATCAGATGATGATCAACTTCACATCCGAGTCGCATTGCATGCACGCGAACAATGTGTATTAGTTTAAGAAGCAAAGAAAATTAATCTCATTTAAATTGTAACGCAATCGCATTAGACTTAGTTTAATGTTTGTTTGTCAGTTTATCTATCACTCTGTACCAATTGTATAATGTCTGAAACGTATCCGGTGGCATTCCAAAAGATGTTAGTTCGTTGAAAGTGTTGGTTTTTGTTTTTGATTTAATGACTAATTTGTTTATGTGTATTTGTGTAACTTCAACTGCTGAATTAATTGTACTAGTTTCTCTCGAACGACGTTACTTATTTTAAATTGTAAGCACTTAAATTGTAAACAACCAGTGGCGGGCCCAAAACAATAACAACAACAACAACAAAACCCGTTTAATAATTACCGTTATTAACACGCCCAGCATTTTGTAAATAAGCCGCGTCAACTTTGAACGTTGACAAAGCGCAAGTTGTAAAGAAATCGAAATAAATTATGCACGCGGTCAATAAAAAACGCATACTAAAACATAAATATTCAAGTTAAAGACTAGTTTTCATCACAATTCCATATTTATTTCAAAGTATTCGAAGTATTTTAGTTTGATCAGGTCAGTTTAAATGCATGCATATACATATATGTATATTTTTTGTACGATTTATGAGAAAAACAAAATGAATGTGGACATGGGATATAAAATTGAATGTGGATCGAAAATTGACTTATGCTTCACATTTGGCAATTTTTTGGAGAGCATGCTTGGCAGCAGAGAGTTTGGCCAGTTTGCTGTTGCTGCCAAAGCCGTAGACCTTGATGGTCTTCTCCATGCAGATAAACTGGCAGGTGACCATCGCTTGGCTTTTGTCAAAGACTGGTGCACTGTAAATGGGCTTCGCCGATTTGTGTTCCTGGAGCTGACGGATGGCATTCAGTGGCACGGTGCGTGAGAATTCGAGCAGTTCAGGCTCGAAGAGTTTGTAGATCACCTGCCAGGTGGTGTTCAGATCACGACAATCCAAGTAGACGGCAGCTATCAGGGCCTCCAAGACATCGCCCAATGTCTTGGGCACATCCACATTCGTTGACAAATTGAAATCTCCAATTTGTGGCTTTGTGGCATCCGCTGTAATCGCTGTCTGGTTGGACTGCTGCTCGGCCGCTTCAGCCATTTCCAGTTCATCATCGGAGTCCAGAGGTCCGGGCTTAATATCGCTCTCCTCCATCAGGATGCGTACCTGACTTGTAACACGATGGTTCTGTGCCTCCTGGAAACGGACAAAGTTCTGTATGGACTCGGAGAGCAGCGCATTCTCGGCCAGAATGAAGAAGTGGATGCGATGACGAACACAAATACAAGCCAGCGTCGTATTGTTAACAAGAGCGGATCGCAAATCCGTCAATTGACCCGGCGTCATGCGTGTCTTTTGCTCGAATATATGGGCGGAGATTAGGAAATCCAATATGGCATCGCCAATAAACTCCAGCTCCTGATAGCAGCCCGTCAATCTGTTTGTGGGATTGGAGGGATGCGTCAGCGCCTGCAGCAAATACGCACGATCCCGGAATGTATAGCCCAAGTTGCGCTCCAGAGCCGAATGATTGATCAGAAACTGATCGATCTCTCGCTTCGTGATGTTCGTGCGGAATTGTGTGCTGGCCAGCTGCAGATCGAGTAGCTGCGTCAACGGCTTCGTACCGTCCGGCTTGCAAATGCCAAAGTATTCCAGCATGCGAAAGCCATGCTGCAATCCATAATTCTTAATGACGACGCCCAGCAGCGCTTCGAGCGTATCTGCGAGCACTTTATTCGGCATCTTCACCTGACCCACACAGAAATCCACTTCGCTGCTGAAATCCATGCTGGATTGATTACTCTGCTGATTCGCTTTGCAGCCTTCCACAAAACTATTGTAGGTATTTTCTGCACACTTGCCGTTGCCGAACACCTCCTCCTCGCTCATCGCCAAGTTGCGCAAATTGTGCGGACCAACAAATGCTGCCAGTTCGGGTTTCTGCTGCCACAATTCTTGCACATTCTGGGGCAGACTCAAACAGGGTGGCAGCCAAGTATATTTCGGTGTGAACAGTGTCGAGCAGATTCGAGACGGAATATCCGTGTCCCTCAGGCAATACAATAAGTTCCGATTCGAGACCATTGTGGATTTGACCTGTATTAAATAATATTATAATTATGTACAACAGATTCATAATAATCAGAGAGAGGGAGAGGGAGAGGACCCACCTGGGACATTGTGCCCTCATTCCATTTTGGATACTTGCTGGCCAAATATAAAGTGGCGCTCATCTTGAGAAAGGAATCGCCGAGCAGCTCAAAGCGTTCCATATCAAAGACATCAACGCTGCCCGAAGAGGTGATGGCTGCCAGGAATTCAGCCTGTTCCGCTGGCGTAATGTGCTCATTGGAAATGCTGCGCTGCAGCACTGACAGCTGCACCTCTTCCCGCCGGCTGCCATCATTCGCATTACTGGTGGAGGGCAGCGCCGGTAAATTGTGTCCCTGCTGGCAGCTGTAGATGTTGCCCTCGCGCATCTTGAACTGTGTCTGGGTCCACATCTCCTTGTCTTCGTTCTCGAGCTTGTTCAGCGAAATTATATCGCCTTGTGTGAATTTATACAAATACAGTAGCTCCACGGGATACGCGTCCATAATATTGCGATCGATGTCAATGGGCTGCATATACTGTTGCCATGGCGTCTCGAGATCGGTGATTTGCAAATGCTCCATGGCCATTTCGATACTCTTCGTGGGCAGCGGTTCAAGCAGGGAGGGACCCTCGCTCTCCAAATCATGCATGGCATTGCCCTGATGATCGACATTACGGCGCAGCGACCAATCAATTTCCAGCGGACGTGGTCGATAATCCCTGCCATTCTGCGGCAATTGATCCAACCCAAGATATTTATTAATGCGCACACGCAACGATTCTGCCTGCAGCATATAGTGGACGCGACGCAAAATGCTCGGCAAGAAGAGCAACTTGACCCACAGATCACCGGGAAAACCAAAATTGGAACATAGCTCTGGTATCAGCATCACCTTTGAGCGTATCTTGTTCAGTGCCGTGGTTTTCACCCGTTGCTGCACATAGAAATTCATTTGATCGGTCAACTCGCGCACCTCCAGCAGGAAATGATCCTTATGGACAACGTCACCAATATAGCCACTGTATTTGGACATGGTGAATTTATAGTAGCTATTCTGCTGCTGATTCTCCTCCATCGTGCTCATGGCCGTTAGATTCGTGTGCACCTTGGTGACCAGCATTCGCTTCTCATCGTAGTTGGCATACCATTGTGTCACGATTTTGCCCTCGAAATCTTTTGGATTTGGCGGTGGCATTACCTTGCGTTGTGCCACAGTTGTCGCCTGCACCTTAGGCAGTCCGCTGCAAAACTGCTCCACCAGCGGCCAATCGAGACCGCCGCCTGGTGTCGCTGACAGCGGCACAACCAGAAATGAATTCTCCGCATTGCGACGATCAAGTACAAAGAATGGCTGCCAAACACGCAAAATATCGCGAAAGATCACCACGTGGAATTGCTGCAGTTGATCCAACTCCTGTTGCGTCTTAATAATCAGCTGCTGCGGCTGCTCCGCCACCCGCACATGCAACTTGCCCTGGTGGCTGAACAGCGGCATCTCCGCCAGTCGTGGCAAACGCTTCCTCAACAGCAGCGCATAGTTGCGACGTGTCTGCAACGCATCGTAGATGTGGTGAGTATAATCGTTGCGCTCAAATTGCGACTCCAAAATAATCTCATATGCATAGCAAGTCTCGCCCAGACGCGGCATCGCATCGTATAGCTCCGATGGGCAACGAGTATTGTAGGTATTTATATTTGTAGTTTTCAGTTCAAGATCCTTGCGCCGAACCGTCACTGCAAGAGATATATATTTGGATATGGATATAGATATGGATATATATATATATATATAAAAAAAACATTTGTTATATTGGATACGCCGAAGATCACATACAGTTTCACTATAGCAGCTATAATATATAGTGTACCGATCTTATTGATTTTTGTCTGCAGCCAAAAGATGGAATGATTCCCAGGTTGATCGGAATGGCATCACAAATGAGAGGCTAGCTTCCCATTGAAGCACACAAGAATGCTCAAAAACAATCAAAAAACTCTTTAAAAAAAAAACAAAATCTACAGAGATCAGTATACGATTAAAGTTAACACAACTTGGGCAACAAATAGTATATAGAGTAAGGCAGTAAGTCATCGCAAACGCACCATCATCCCCGTATTTTGTCCAGTGCTCAAAGTGAACATTTGCAATGTCGGAGATCCTGTCGTTCACCGTTGTGGGCAGAAAGTGTTCGTTGAGCTCGCCCAGTTCGTACAGTTTGATGCAAGCATTAAATGCAGCCGAAATTTTTGCCCAACGAGGACTGGTCATGATATTGCCCTACAAGCAGAAAAAAACATAGAATGGGATTTGGACTTGGAGCACATTTGGAAGCTTACGTAGACGGTATCGCGTAGTGCTGAATTTAGCGGCAAATTGACCGACACCATGTATTTGCTATTTTCGACCAACTTGAACCAGGGCAGCACAACGCCAAACGCATCCGATGGCATCTGTTGGGCGTAGCGATGGATTAAAGCTAAAGCGCTGCTGGCAAGTAGCGTGGCGCCAAATTGATTAACATATGGCTTTATGAGATCCTGGAAATGCTCATCAATCTCATCCATTTTGGGATCGCAGCGCTCCAGGACACGTTCGCTTAAATACTGGCTAATCTCGGCGTGTGCCTGTCGATACTGTTGTATCTGCAGCGCTACCTTTGGCTTATCCAGCTCCGAGGAGAATAACACGAACGAGGCATCCTTGGAGCGTGCACGTCCCTTGGTTTGCACGTACATATTAAATGTTTTGATCGGATCCAATATAATCACATAGTTGCATGCCTGGAAATCGATGCCCTCCTCCAGCACACTGGAGCAGACCATAAAGTTAGCCTCCCCATCTCGAAACTGTTGAATGGCCTGCAATATATTTGTGGGATAACTTTTTCATATTGCCAACCAATGATCACAGATAGAATATCTATACCGATTTCTGCCATTGGCGTTCAAGAACGGTATCGAAATCAGGATAAATGGCATTGCGTCCCACCATAAATTGCGGAACGAGCACATTGCGCAACTCTGGCACGGCAGCAATATAGCTGATGAGGATTCCGTAGATGCATTTGCAGGTATAGCGTCGCTCTACGAAAAGCAGACAGCAGACATCCTTGGGATTTTTGTTTGCAAACGTAGACTTCATATATAGTAAAAACCGTTGAATTTTGGGCGTGGAGAAGTTCAGGATGGCATCCTCGGTGACAGGTACCCCACCATCATCGTCGTCATCAGTCAGTTGGTTGACCAACATGTGACGAATCTTATTGCAGAGTGCGAAAACCAATCGATACATGTTGCGTACGGTGATTGTTTCCGACTGGCGACGCTTTATATCGAAATCGACGATCACCGACAGGATCGCAATGGATCCCGCATAGATGCCATAGTTATCCAGTTGATATAGGAAATCGTTAAGCATCAATTTGATGGCACTTTTCTTATTTGGATCACGCTGTGCTTGCAAACCCTTCGTCATCCTTACCGGCTGATTGGCAATATTGATTAGATTTAGACTCGCCAAAAAATTTGCGATGAGCATGCGAATTTCTTCAATAACTAAAAATGTTTGATTCCTAGCATGGTAGGTGACAAGGCTTTCCCTTGGTTTTGTCGAGTGACTGCAGAGAAGTTTGGGATTGGGAGTTAAGAGTATGATCTGAACTTTTTGTTTTTGTTTTGTTTTGCTTACAGCATAACATTCTCCATTTCATCCGAGTCGGAGACGGTGACAATATTTCCCCGAAATGTTGTCTCCAGCTCCTTCAGCTTTTTGGCCACCGACTTAAACTCATTGCCTTTGATTAGCACCCCGGTCAGACCCACCACTCGAGGCAGTGGCATTGCACTTGCCTGTTCCAATTGGAACAGGCGCATAATCTCATGATACGGATGATGGCCGGTTCCATGATGGCACTCATCGATAATCACAATGCTCACCGATTTCAGTTCCATATACTTCTGGAGGAACATGTCCAGCATGACCTGTGCCGTGCCCACAAAGACCTGTTAATAGAAAATAATTAATAATTTTTTTATTGTATTTCATCTAAAATTCTTTTATTTACATTTACTATCTGCCATAAACAGAATAAGGTTTGAACTGAAACATAATGCGCCTTGTTCCGCGCTAAGATAAAGGTCTGGCAATCAATTTTGAGACATTAATCGAATAATAGGTTTTCATGCAACAACCGACGACTTATAATATATATTCTATACATATATTTGTACTTTGATTTTACTAGAAAGTTTAATCAACACAGCTTAAGATTATTATAAACTATACAGACATGAGAGGAGCCTGAAAGTAAAGGGGGTAAATAAAATAAACAAAGTTAACTGATTCTTATGGGATGATGTATATACATTGATTTTTTTTTAGCTACATGGAAGAAACTCACTTGGTTGCTCTGTATTTCTTCAGTCCATTTTTTGCGAACCCAATTATCCACGCCCATTTCGCCGACGTAGAAGCCAACCTTGAAATTCGTATGCCTTCGCACACTGACGGCCTGCTGTCGGGCGAGCTCAACGGTGTTGCAAATAAACATAGCCCTTTGTCCACCCTCCTCGATCGATCTACCAAGTGGAAACAAATAGAGTTCTATTTATGGAACACCACAAATAAATATACAAATACGATATGATTGTATGTCTACCGCGAGAATGTGAATGTAATGTGAAGCCAGTTTCCAAAGCTAAAAGCTTTTTTCCTGCTTTAATTATCATTTGGTATTTTTCTTGATGTTTATTGAAAACTTCTTTTATTTATAGAACTAATATAAATTGAATTAAAAGGATTTATACCCACAGCATAGGTATATATATATTCTGTATTTTGACATTTCTTTCTTTCAATTTTTTTATGTACTAACCTGTCAAAATTTTGAGAGAATCGTTTGAGGGCCAGGATGGCCACGTAAGTTTTTCCCGAGCCGGTGGGCAAATAAATAATTCCATTCCGTTTGGCAACATACTCAACAAGACGCAACTGATAATCGCGAGCCTGCACAAAACGTGAGTTCAAATATAATGACAGGAATTTATAAATGTTATACATAACTTTGGTAATAAATACATACCTCCATATCATCTTTCTTATTTTCAGAGACCATTTTCTCGCTTGCCGCACTGCACTCTTATTTGACTAACCAAGAAAAACACACAAATGCAATTTGCAGTCGTCAGCGATTCCGTTCTCGTTCCTTCGATGTTTTTTTTTGTTGCTTCGTTTGCGCTGACGTGGCAATTGGCAATTGAGTTTTGAAATCGTCTTCTCTATGGCGCCGCAAACTATTTGTACTCGGGGGACGTACCGTTTTTTAGCCAGCCAACCAGCCATCAATGTGTATAATCAGATAAGTTGTTGGATTATGTTTGTCTCTTTGCTATGTTACATGAGGGAGCGACACACAATTAGCGAAATGTCTGTATTTCGCCAAGCACATTCATATAGATAAACAAAATTTAAATTGGATTAACATAGAACACAAATTATAAAATAAAAATAAATTTTCGGAAACACTACTGCACTACGCGTTTTCAACTTGTGTGACAGTTTGCAGATAAGAAAAAAATACTTCTATCAAACTTTGACGTGGTCAGACAATAACACTTATCGTTAAATAAATATCGATAGTCGTATAAAATGTATGAAATACAAATTAACTTAACATTGTAGGGATATACATTAGGGGCAAAATTTATTTCAATTTAAATCGACTTTAATTTAAATAGATTTCAAAAAACTCCAGCAGTGACTCGTAGCCCTGGTCATAAACAACCCTGTTTTGTGCAAAGTTGATCATACACAAATAATAAAGAATTCGTCATTTCTGTGCAAAACTTGAGTTGAAATTAAATTGTACCTGTGTCAACAACAATATTTATGCGCACTTCCAAGCACTAAAAACTTTAAACAGTGTAATACCAAGCCCCGTGCTTGCGAATAAAAAACTATTAGGATTGATTACAATCTAAATACACAAAGAAATAGGCGTTGTAAACGAAAACAATAAAAACAACAACAACAATGGTTGGTATTATTGATGAAGCGCAGCTGTTTTATCCGTTGGGCACACGCATCAAAATAGGGAACAACTATGGCACCGTCAAATACGTGGGCGAGGTGAGCTGGTGAAAAAGTCAATTTTAATTTGTCCCATTATGATTTATCGATTGCGCCCGATTAACGCAGGTCTGCGGACACATGGGCACCTGGCTGGGCATTGAATGGGATGATGGGATGCGTGGCAAGCACAATGGCATTGTCGATGGCAAACGTTATTTCCAAACGCAAATGCCAACAGCGGGCAGTTTCATACGGCCCGGCAAACTGGGGCCTTGCGCCACGCTGGAGGATGAGGCACGGGAACGTTATCTCAACTACAATGCGAGTAATGTGGATGCAACGCTGATACGCGAGGCCCAAGCATCGTTGCAGGCATCGCTATTCGAGGTCGTTGGCATGGACAAGATAGCACGCAAGCAGAGCAAATTCGAGCAGCTAACCGAGGTGTGTGTCGATGAGACGCCAGTGAATGCGGCCGGCTACCTAAAGGATTTGACCCAGCTAACGACGCTCAATTTGAGTCACACGCTCATTTGGAACTGGGAAATTGTGGCCAGCATTACGCAACAACTTCCCAGTCTCGATAATTTGAATTTGAGGTGAGTTGTGAGATTAATAAGTAAATATATTAATAAATATGTAAATTGTATTACGCTTGAATGCTGCAGCTCCAATCGTCTGGTGTTGCCGACAGAGACAAAAATCGCTGAATTGGCGCCGGCTTTTCGCAATTTGAAGCACATCAATTTGCGCAGTTGTGGATTTAGCGACTGGAAGGATGTGATGCAGACTGCGCTCTTGTGGCCGGACATTGAGTCGTTGGGACTGCAGGAGAATGCACTGAGTCAATTGGCTGAGGTCGATTGTGAGCGCATCTTTCGCCAGTTGCGCGAACTCGACTTGCATCGCACAAAGCTAATGGATTTCGATCAAGTGCTCAAGTTGGGTAACATTCGAACGCTGCGCTTGCTCAATCTCATGGAGAATGGCATTGAGCAGCTGCAGCTGCCGGACTGTGAGCCGCAAGGCAAACTTAATATATTTGTGTCTCTGGAACAGCTCAATTTGCTGCACAATCCCATATGGAATGAGGTAAGAAATTACGATTCTTTTCGTGCACCGAATATAATGTTTCCACTTGCAGGCTGATGCATTTAATGAGCTGGATAAGTTGCCGCAATTGAAGCGTCTCAATAAAACGCCGCATTTGAAATCGAATTTTGATGAAATGTTTTCCAAGGCTGTGGCCAGCATTGCGGGCCTCCAGTTTGTAAATAAGGCAAAGGTATCTCCCGAGGAGCGACGTGGTGCCGAATATGATATATGGAAAAAATATGCATTGGACTGGATGCAGGCAAATAAGCTGGGAGCCGATGCGCGGCGTGATTTCTACAAAAAACATCGTACCTATTTACCTATCGTCAATAGTAAGTATTAATTAGAATTATTCTCTTTTTTTAAGTTTTATTTAATGTTTTTCTTGCCACACAGAATATGGATCTCCCGCTGATTTTGTGCCGCTCATCCAAACCAAACAGTCGAATCTGATTAAAGTGCGCATACAGTATCAGCAAACTGGTGAAATTTGGGAGAAGAAGCTGCCGCGCATGATAACTGTGCAGACGCTCCAGGGACTGATCATGAAGCGTTTCCATATTGCCGGAGTGACGCCGACCCTCTGCTATGTTGATGCCAAACGGCCGGAGCTTGTGGTTCGCTTGGAAAACAGTGCCAAGACACTTGATTTTTATTCGGTGCAGGAGCACGATACTGTTTTGGTTGAATAATGCACCATTCCCTTAATTCTCGAATTTTATTGTGGTATTTTAGCTGTAAACAAAAACAAAAAACAAATTCAAAAATGCATGGCTTATTTTGTTTACCTGCTGTGCAATTGACAAGATTACTAAGTTTAATAATGTTAGGAGCCTAAGTTCAAATTTTCACTATCTAATTATATTTATATGAATTAATGTTTCTGTTTTACAAAACTAAAAAATGCACGTTTAAATAACCGAAGTCTAAATTGAATTTATTACGTCGCTTACAATGTAAACCCCTATTATCGATAGATGATTTTTTTCTGAAATCGATTAATAAATGTATTGATCAGTGTTGCTTAACATGCCGATTAAATTGTCAGTCACACGATTTCGCAATGCGTTTCTATTGGTTAACAAGTTCCTTAAAATTGCTTAATTGCAATAAAAGCCAATTGTTGGCCATAAGTCTGCGTAATTTGTCAACCACCACAGGGACAAGTGAAGAGAATGCACCGCCATCAACACCGCTACCACCACCAACCACAGGCGCTGTAAACAACGATCAAAACAACAACAAAAACTCACAGCAGCAGCGAGCGCTTCACATAGCCGTCATCGGAGTGCCAAATGTGGGCAAAAGCACTTTGATAAACAACATCATCAATCACAAGGTGAGTGAAACTAACTATTATTAACTCAGTTCAAGATGTTTTTTTTTTAGGTCTGCCCCACATCCGCCAAGGTGCACACGACTCGCAAAGCGAACACTGCAATTTTAACCAGTGGACAGACGCAGTTGGTCTTTTATGATACACCTGGGCTGGTGACACAGCGTGAGATAAGGAAACATCATTTGGAGCAGAGCTTTAAGAGCGCCTACCGCCATGCCATCCAGCATGCGGACATCATTGCAGTCATGCAGGATGCCTCAAACAGCTGGACTCGCAAGGAATTGCATCCCACAGTGCTGGACACATTGAAGGCCTACGCACAGTTGCCCAGCTTTTTGATACTGAACAAAATCGATGCCCTCAAATCGAAGCGTGTGCTTTTGGATCTAATTAAGACGCTGACAAATGATACGCTGGTCAAGACCAAAAAGACGGCGACTCCAAGTGAAACCCCACAGTTGGCCACCATGGGATTGGCTTTAAATCAGCGTGAAACCAATTGGAGTCATTTCAATGATGTCTTTCTCGTTTCCTCGTTGACGGGCAGCGGACTGCAGGAGCTGCATGATTATTTAATTGGCGCTGCAAAACAAAGAAGCTGGCGCTTCCCGGCCAATGTTTATACAGATGAATCGCCCGAATCGCTGATTGTGGAGAGCGTGCGTGCTCGTCTGCTCGACTATCTGCCACAGGAAATACCCTATAATCTCAAGTGCGAACTGGAGTATTACAATGTGGAGAAGCGTATGTATTTAGCTACCCTTAATCCCTTTGGAAATGGCTTAAGAGCAGAAATTTTCGTAGTTCTGTTCTCAGCTGGTTACAGGGTCACTGCTAGTCGGTCATAATCAACATCTTTTATAATTTACAGATGTGGTTTACACCTCAGTTTTAGTGCAGTGTCCGACGCCGCGCATTGAGCGTCTAATTTGTGGTGAATCCAATGGTAAATTGCGTCAAATAACGGAACGTGTCACATCCGATTTGGTGGAAATGTTTGGCCAAGCGGTCTCCTTAACCATATCAACAATGTCAGGCGGCAAGAAGACGACCTAATCTGAATGGTTTGTTGTTTTCATTATTATTATTAATTGCGTATATGTACATAAAGAAATTATAAGTTGTCATATTCATTTACAAGAGTTTCAAGTGAGCGACAAGTTTATCCAGTTCACTGGCGTTTGCCGGGCCCAATCCCAAAACTGTAGCTGTGCCGGCGTCGAGTTGTGTGCGTCCCGCATCCCTCACCAGAGCAGCGATTAGATTTGCTTGCTCCGCTTGCAGTTGCAATCCATTTAGCTGCTCATAGCTATCCACACGTAGCACAATTTTTGGTTGGCCCATGCGGCACCAGCGCTTGAGGATTGCGTTCTGTGCCTCGCTACCCTGCGCAGCATATTGATAACACATGACTGCCGCATGGGCACACTGAGCCGCTGTCTTGCCCTTGCCCATCTTGAGATCGCCGCGTACTATGAGAGCCAGTTTTGTTGTTGTTCCAGTGGCGAAACTTCTGCTCACAATTTTCTGTGCGATTCTATTTAACATTTGCGTATTTTTTGGTTTGCTGATCCACATATTTTTGCATGCACGCCTTGAACTCTTTCACCTTGTCCTGGCACATTCGCCAATCGCCCGTCTCAGCGATGCACTCTTGCACCTTGTAGTGTAGCTCAATGCAGCCGGTTTTCTTTAGCATCAATTCGACGGGATCCTGTTCCACAGCGGACATATTTAACTTATTTTGAATGTTATGAAAGCAACTCCCAGACTTCAAAAACGTGCCGGTGCCAGCATTTACAACACTGTTTAAGCATATGTTTGCTATCGCTATGCGCATTCGAGCGATACTTTTTGAAAGCTCGATGACATATGCATATGAAAGGCGCCAATATGTCGAGTTTTAAAAAATATTGCAAGTGTTGCGTAAGTGATTTTAATAAAATAAATAAAATTAATTTATTAAAATACAGAAATAGTTATAGTAAAATGATAAAATGATTATACATATCACTATATATCTCAGAAGTGCTTAAAAGTGGTTCATGAATAAATACATTAAAATAAAAAGAGTGGAATAAAGAGTATTAATTTAAAAACCAGTCATGGATCAACTTAAGGATCATTGATTTTCCCTTTACAACTTATCCAAGTAGAGTGAAAGTTCGGGCAGTCCTGGCTTTAAAGCCTTGCGTAGGCGCGTGTCCTGCACAATCTGATAGGGTTTGCTGTTGAGCTCGCAAGGATCTCCGGGCATCATTTGCCAATGATCGAACACACATTGTGGAAATGCCTGACCACGTGTATTGGTGCGCAGTTCGGCTGTGAAGCCAAAGGATTCGTTAACCGGCAGATAGGACTTGACCATATACATGGGTGTGCCCGGCACTTGGGCTTCCTCAAAGACATGACCACGTCGTCTACTCAGCACTTTGTGGATGCCGCCAACTGCCAAATTATGGCACTGAATTTCACACAGATAAACGGGCTCCAAGAGGCGAGGACTCGCTGTGATTGCTGCGGCATATAAGCAGCGTCGTGTGGTAGGAATAATCTGACTGCCACTGCGGTGCACTGAATCCGCATGCACCGTTACATCGTGTATATCATAGCGCACACCACGTAAATTCTCCTCGGCCAGGACGCCCTCTTTGCTGGCCCACTGGAAACCGGCAACTACCGAGTCCTTGATCTCATTCAGATACTGCACCGACTTGGTGCAGTCCACAATGATATTGGGTCCATTGCAATCAGGACCAAAGCACCAGATCTTGCGCGCCTCACTCACATCATAGTCGTACTTCTCGTTCAAGTAACGTGCACGCTTCTTGAACTCATCCCGGGCTGTTACGACACCATTATCAATGTCCTCTGCCAATCCTTCCGGCATGGGCAGTGCCTTCATGGTCAAACGATTATGTTTGTTGCGCGATTTGGACAGACACAACTGGTTAGACTCATCCAAAACGGTTTCGCGGTAAGATACCAGAGGATCAGATGTTTTCAGTGGAATGCAGGCATGGTCCTCTTCCAGATCCTTGATGCAGATCTCCAAATGCAATTCACCGGCGCCGGCAATAATATGCTCACCCGACTCCTCAATTATGCACTGCACCATCGGATCGGATTTGGCCAGACGCTTCAGACCGATGACTAGCTTGGGCAAATCAGCAGGATTCTTGGGCTCAACAGCAACTCGGACAACGGGTGACACGGAGAACTTCATGACCTTCATGTTGTGCGCCTCCTTGAACGTTGTGATTGTGCCCGTTTTGACCAGGAATTGATCCACACCCACTAGACCGCAAATGTTGCCCGCTGGCACATCCTCAATGGCCTCCACATTGCGACCCATCATTAAAACTGTACGCTGGATGGCCTTCTCGCACAGATCTTCCTTCTTGCCGGGCACATAGTTGGGTCCCATGAGGCGACATTTCTGCCCAGTGGATACCTTGCCGGCAAACACCCTGCCAAAAGCATAGAATCTTCCAATATCTGCTGTGGGCACCATTTTCGAGATGTACATCATCAGTGGTCCATCGGCATCACAGTTCTTAATAGCGACCGCAGCCTCATCGGTCTGTGGACCTTCGTACAACATTTCCATGCGATACTTTTGCGCCACCACAGGTGACGGCAAATGGATGGCGATCATCTGCAGCAGCGTTTCACCGGCCGGCAACCAACTTCTCATCACGGTCTTCAGCAGCACCTTTCCCTGCTGATCCTGGTCCTCCGGCTGCAGCTTTACACCGATCTTCTCCAGCAAGCTGGCTATCTCCTCTGTCTTGTAGTTCATTATAGCATCGAATACCTTGTAAATGGGATCCAATATGTAAAGGCAAAATGATCGTTTACTGTCCGCATCCATTTGCTTTTGCCACTTTCTCGTTTTCGTGTTGAAGAAATTGCTGCCCCAGAGTCTGTAATTAAATTTAATTGTATAAAATGAAACTGATATTATTCCTTAAATAATTAAAGTTAATAAACTAATGTGAAACTGAAAAGCTTGCATTTTAAAAACTGTACATTGAGAATTGAGAAAAAATTTAGAATAAATTCCTAAAACGCTTCTGCATAATAGAAAATCTAAAACATTTCGTTTGACTTACCGTTTCATCAGTTTGCCGAGATCAATCTTAAATTTATCGGCATACATTTCGGCGAACTGTTTGAGGGTGAAGGCCCAGCCGTGCAGACCTGAACCGAAGCCAACGGAACCCTTTGCTGGATCGACGGATACTTCACCCATGGGTCCACTATCATCGTTATAGGTGGCAATTATCAAATTTACATTCTCCACAATGCGCTGGAATGTTTGATATAGATCCTCCGTGTCCAGTTGTAGCTCGAGCAGAGCACGATCCATTTTATTCAGAAAGAGAATGGGTCGAATGCGCTCCGCAATCGCTTGGCGCAGAACCGTCTCCGTTTGCACGCAGACACCGGAGACGCAATCGACAACGACGAGAGCACCATCGGTCACTCTCAGAGCAGCCGTTACCTCCGAGGAGAAGTCCACATGACCGGGTGAGTCTATCAAATTAATTAGAAATCCCTTTGTGTCCTTTTCGCGTTGATCCGTCTGTGTAATGAGTTCCAAATCCTTTTCCTGTAGCTCAAAGTACATTGTGATGGCACTGCATATGTTATTGGGATTAATGATTAGTGATAATTTGAGATATTATTTTTTTTATAATTTTTATCTTACGTTGACTTGATCGTAATGCATCGCTCCTGTTCGTCCTTGCGTGTGTCTGTGAATCGCATATTGCCCGCCTTGGCGCCAGCTATAATGCCAGCCTTGGAGACCAAAGAATCCGTCAATGTCGATTTACCATGATCAACATGTGCTATAACGGATATGTTGCGTATATTACGCCGCTTCTCCATTAAGCCACGTATTTCGTCGAGCGAGAACTTCACCATTTTCAATATAATTTATTTGTTAAACTTAAGTTGAATTATTTAAATATTGCCCTCACACTTGGGGCGCTTGGAACGATTTCTCGAACATTCTATAACAATACCAATTGTGCGAAGCGTATATAAACACTTTCAATGCATACATTTCATAACAACGGAAATCATTTTAAAGGCTTAAACCGAAAAGCGCTCTTTTTGTGACGCGAAAGTTTTGCAAAGCTCAAAGCTTTCAAAGCTGAGCGCTTGATAAATAAATGAAATTGATTATCAGTCAGTGGCTTAGTTCAGGGGGGCCTTCAACTATGGAAAATATTAAATTCATTTGGTGAATTACTAATGTAACTTGTGCTTTATTTTTATAAAAATATTTGTGAGTTATTTATATTTACTTATTATTTTTAAAAGTAATTTTAAGATTGGGTTTGATTAAACTTATTCTTTTTGTATTCAATTTTTTTGAAGGCAACCCCTTAAAAACATTCTTGCCTACGCACCTTATATTAGGCATCGTTTGACTCATTAATGTTCGCCACAAATGAAATATCAAAAGCTTTATGCAAGCTTTCAAGCGCTGCAAGCTTTTTAGCTGATAGATAATAGATAGATAATAGTATGACTAATTGATTTTGTGGCTTTTGAGTTCTTTCTTTGTGGTTTACTTTTCTGATTGTGCAATTGCTTCCAGTTAAATGATACTTATTATACAAATGCTGCACCAAAAATACTTTACTTTATTCACTTTGCTAGCTGGCATTACATTTCGCTTTGTGTCAACTTCGTATTACTTTAATTAGCCGCAAGGGACCCCAAAGGGAAGGTTTTTCATTTGGTATGCTTCCCACGCCTCTAAAGAGCGAATTTTCGGCTTTATTTTTGGTTGTTTACTTTCGCACAGTTAATTACAAAAAATGGTCGGGCGATTTGTTTGATTTATTATACTCTGTTCATCAAATTGATGGAGTAGGCTGCGTTAATACTTTAAAACATGATAAATGATAATCTGTTTGTTAGATGAGATATTAATATTACTATTTGGCAATCGGATGCTTTCAACTGACACATTAAAAAATGAAAAACAAACTCTTTGTAATATATTTTGTGCATTTTGAATAACTTAAGAAAACTTTTTCTTGATTTTATTACTATTATTTCTGATTAAAACTTCAGCTTGAAGTCGCCTACATTTATCTTATTTTAAGAGGATTCATGACAAAGTTGAAACACCTTTCCGTACGGTTATAAATTTAATTAAAGCCATGTCTGTTTTCATGCGAAATGATCCCTCGGCTTTAAGGGTATCTTGATCAAAATTTCAATATGAAACCGTCTCTTTGCTGCCGGCAGTACATATTTATAGCCAAATTGTGTTTTGATTTTAAAGTAAAGATGCGGAAACCTCAGTCTTTCGATACACCGCCTACATGGCTTTATTAAACGACATCTTAACCAGTTTATGATTTATTTTATTTATGCAACATAAAAAACATAGCAAACATTTGGATTGTCAATTGCAGTAGTTCCATCTGTTCATGTTTCTCTTTAGAAATCATACGTCATAAGACCATTCACAATTCATGCTTCGTTTGGCTAATGGCTATTTTTTATTTATTTTTTTGTCTCTTCGTTGGCTAAGCTCTATTGTCAAATGGATCATATTTCCGTGAATGAATGGAATGAAGTGGATTGTGTGGAGTCTGTTTTGGAATGAAACCCTTATCAAAAGGCTTTCAATTTGCATAATTTGGTTGCAGCAGCTGTCGCTTGGCATTAACATTATTTGACTTTAATTGTTCGCCAGCAAAAATGCAATGCAGAATAAACACAAAACTGAAAGCTTGTTTATCATCTCAACTGTCTGCCTCGGCTCTGCTCTGCTCTGGTTGCATTATTCATGAGCTCCTGCGGCGCGTGTCCACAAAACACGGAAGAAGACAAGAAAAAGTATATAAAAATATGCACACATGAGTGGAGTAGGGTGAAGAGGGGGCTGTAGCTCAGGGTTACTCTAAACTGCGTCGCTTCTTTTGTTCCTCGCTTTTACATGACGCAGTTGTCAAGTAACTGAGACCACAAAAACACCAACAACAACAACAAAAGCCCACGCATCGTCTGCTAGTGTTATACTTATCAAGATGAAATGTATATTTACATTTTGAACAGTATATGCAAATTGTTGGTTAAAAATGAAGTGCTTCACCCACTTTCCCCTCAACCTCACCTTCCATCCCCCACACTACGCTATGCGCACTTCCGTTTCCGTGGTAACAAATTGACATGGATGATTGTTGACGCATGGCAAACTTGCGAATTGTGAATGAAAATCGTGCTAATTGTCTGTTGAGGCTGCCAAAAAACAAAAAAGTTTGCCTTGCCACATATACTTGACAGCATTCTTAAACGTACTCTCAATTAGAGAAAGAGACAGCGAGAGAGAGAGAGAGAGAGAAAGAGAGAGAGAGAGACACACAGAGATATATACAGCCAGAGACGGAGATTGATGGATGTACAAATTTGCATACTTAGAGATATAATTAACCAAAATTCTTGATCCGACCTAAAATGACGTTTTCAACTTTAAATGTACGATTGATTTAGGGGCAAAACTATGATTAAAAAGCCCTCGCTTTCTAAAATAAGTTGATTTTTGGCGAAGTTATGGCATTTTGAAGTTTCGACCTATGCCTATATACCGATTTCAGGCTAGAATTTCAGCTTGTCTTCCGGCCTAAAATCTCGATTTTAACTTTAAATGTACGATTGATTTAGAGATCGAACTATGATTAAAAAGCCCTCGCTTTTTAAAATAAGTTGATTTTTGGCGAAGTTATGGCATTTTGAAGTTTCGACCTATGCCTATATATCGATTTCAGGCTAGAATTTTAGCTTGTCTTCCGGCCTAAAATCTCGATTTTAACTTTAAATGTACGATTGATTTAGAGATCGAACTATGATTAAAAAGCCCTCGCTTTCTAAAAAAAGTTGATTTTTGGCGAAGTTATGGCATTTGGAAGTTTCGACCTATGCCTATATACCGATTTCAGCCTAGAATTTTTACTTGTCTTCCGACCTAACATCACGTTTCCAACTTCAAATGACCGATTGATTTAGGGGCAGGACTCATTGAGGCGAGGCGCCAGAAATCAAACAAATCAATGTTAAGAACCGCTAAAAGGCTCCTCAGCAGCTTGGCTCTGAAATGGATTCAGTGGAGCATTACAGAAGTTAGCCAGCTTGCTGCCTGGCCTGCATAATTATTGCTAATTATTTATTTACGAATGCGCAGTCAGCACAAAGCAACTTTTTTGCAAACGATGCGAGTCCAATTAATGTCATATATATGTATTCGATATATAAAGAGACTAGCTGATACTTACAGATGCAGTTCGTTAGTGTTGTCGAAAGAGTATAATCAAGGCAAAAGAGAGATCAGCATTATAATGAAAAAAACTCAACTAACAGGCCTTAAATTTGAGAATATATATATTATATATACATATATATACATATAAATACATATATATATTTTTTGTGGGAAGTAAACATTTCGTTTAATCCTGTTGAGTTTATGTAATTTGCACACAATCGGAGAACATCAACGCATGACACATAATGCAATTTGGGCCAAATTCATTTATCTTAATTTGAATATCAAATTTTGGCCAATTTGACAGGCTGCAAAATTGTAAACCGATTACAAACACACACAGACACACACACAACTAAACACTCAGAGAGGCAATTACGCAATTTTATTTGAAATATATTTGGATAATTTAGCAAATGCAAATGGAAAATAAGTAAAATTTACTTAATTTAATCAGACGCACTGCTGTGCATAATTGGGTTTTGTCTTGCTTACACACAAAATTGATTTAGTCAGTTAGTAAATAAACTGGGTTGGGTCAATATTATTTTGCCAACGTTAATGGGTATTTAATGCAGGTCAAAGACAGCGTCAACTCGCCTGTCAAACTGTACGCATCTGTTCAAATATTCTCTGGCTATAACAGGTAAGACAGCACCAGTCGCGAGAGCTCGACTAGCAGATACCCTGAATCCACGATATTCTAATTGCTTTCTTCTGATTGTTACACAAATTTGCTAAACTTTATTATACCCATTTTTAATGGCTACAGGGTATTAAGAGCCCCCTTTAAGAGTGAAGTCACTCACTCTGAAGTGCAGTTCTATCCTTGACACTGTCTCGCTGCTTGCTACTGGTGTCCTTGCTGCTGCTCCTTATCTCGCCAGCTGCTGAGTCGATGGTCATTTTCCTTGTCTGCTTGTTCAACTAACTAATAAACGAGGAATATATTTAAGTTGTCTAAGGACAGAAGAACACAAATTTGATTATTATATGTCGAATGTAGGGTATACTTTTGGTTGACAAAATCCTCGAAAGACTTTTCTAATCATTGTGTGAATGATTCGAAATACTTGTGGAACCAATAACGCTGTAAATAAGTCATGACACTACTATATTAGCAACTGCTGTTATAATATAGTCTCGCAAATCGAAATACATATAAGGAATACTTTACAGAGCACAATGAGAAGTGAGAAATAAGGTGTTCCTTAAGTACATCGTTTATCTCTTCTTATTTAACAGTATTATTATGTGCTTACTTTTGAAAACAACTGCTTTTGACTAGTAACTGCTTACAATGTAAATATTTTTCACATTATAATGGGCAGTTGCAGTTAGACAAGTGTTAAGAAAGTAAATAAAACTATATTTACTTATGGGTATATGGAAACAAAGGACTCAAAGTATTGCAGTGTATTGCATGTGCTCAACTGTATAATCATTGGATTATGTAAGGAATGCAGGTATCATTAGTGAGTGTTGGTTTAAATATAAACTGTGACTAATGAAGTTCGGGTGCAAGTTCATTGGCCATGCCTGGCTAGCTTTATATAAATACTTAATTATATTAATTACAATCCAGATGACAACAAGTGGCCACATTCAGTTGCACGATGGATGGCGCATCGAGTGGCGTCAACAACAGGTCAAACAAAAGTTCTTCTGCTTCGATGAGCGCTCAAGTTCACTAGAGGAAAGTGGTCGAAAGTGGAGATACAGAGAAAGAAGAAAGTTTTTGGCATTAGTTATTTGCAGTAATGAAGTGTAAAGCTCATCAAAGCCAGGTCAACTCAACGAGAGCTTTTTACATTACGTGACTGTGCTGTATAATTTTAGTAGCTGAACCCCAACTCAAATTCAAACCCAAACCCAAACCCAAACCCAATCCAGAACTCGACTTTGTTTCAATGAACAATGACCACATTAACGGCTGCTTTCAGTTAATTGCTGATGTTTTGGTTGTTTTTGTTATGGCTCTTATTGTTGTAGTTGACAGGCAAAAGGCAAATGACATTGTCGTCTTGAATTACCAATTATTTAACTCAGCTCACTGCTTAGCTCCCAGCGCCAGCTTTCTCAATCCCACAAAAAAAGTGGACAAATATTTTACATGGTCCTTTTGAGCAAAATACTTCAACTTTAAAATACTTAAGGAAATTTCATATTAAGTTCGATTCAACTCGTTAAATATTAACCGATTCAGTACATTACATATAAGGCTCGGCTAATTTGGGATCAAGTCCAGCTAATGCTCCGATTGCCTTAATAATTGGTTTCTATTGCTGTTGCTCCTCGCCTCGTTCCAAAAATGATTTCTATTTTGAAACTCAAGTCTTTGAATTTAATATGATCCACAGCATACTCGTAAACATATCTTTTGAAATCATTGCTTGTGGTCGACATTAATTGGTAATTTATGCATTCTATTTTGAGTGCTTGACACGTAAACCACTTCAATTCGAGCACTCCCATGTAAATTGGCATCCCTCTTGAATACTTTTACTCAGTTTGATTGCATTCGAAAACATTTGATTATATTTCACACATGCCAGCGGCGCATTTCCGGCCCAAAGGACGGAGCAGCCAGAGTGTTCTGTGATCCAAGTAGACCCTAATCAGTAAAATTAAATTTGCTAGAATAGCACACAGACAGACACAGACTCATCTATGCAAATAGAGCTATACTCACTGTATGCTCCAAAAAATTAACATTTCGTCAGCAGGAGCCGCAAATTTGTTGGCGCTTTCCAGCACATTGGCAAATTAATCGAAGTCCCCAAGGACTGGTGAAAAGATTTTGGATTTCGTCATACATAACAAGTGAAAAGGTTGCTGGCCAAAAAAAATGCTCCATCCGCCTTGGGTACTTTCATTTCGTAAGTTAGTAATTACATAATTAATTACTTACTTAATTATTGCGCCTCTCAAGTCAAACATCGAAAAAAAAGAAAGTATAAAAATGATAAATTAAAAGGAAATCAAATAGAAAAAAAAGAATAAAAATTATAAATCTATTTATTAATTATACAGAATTCGTTTGGAATGCTTGTCAACTCAGATAAATTCCCCATTTTGGCCAATCTTCAAGGAAACGCCATCAAGTATGTCTGCAGTTCAGTTCCAAAATGAAAATCTATAAATTATTCACAGACGCTTTAATGCAGCCAGAGTCAAAAGAAAGTGGCCGTTAAATGATTGTAAGCTATTGACAAATGCCTTGAAAAATGCGAAGCCAATAAAGGGACAGACACACAACTACACACACCCAAACACACCCACACACACACAAGCACCAACACACACACAGGCAGGACAATTGCAATTCATACAAATCAATTGCCATTTAATTAGTTGAATGGCAAGCCAAACAAAAAATATCGCCTGCAAACAACAGATGTGAACAAAAACGAAAGAATAATGAAAGGATGAGAACTTAGAGTGAAAAACAGGACTCCATTGACCTTACATTTGGCTGGGGCCTTAGGATGGGACTTTTGCGGTGGGGCTGTTGCGGTCGCTAAGCAGCAAAGCAAAACACAAAAAACTTTTGTTGCCCGCTTTTAGGCGCAATGATTTTAAAAGAAAATTTGCAGCTATCATCAAGGTTTTATATAGAATTGGTACTCCTTTTTTCTGTATGTTAAGTAAGACAATATCGTTTTAATTCAATGCAATGCTATATATTTATTTCGGACTTCAATTTTATATTGTTTATCGATTATTTTTGCACATTTTATGCCAGGACATACAAATTGATCCATTCCAACGCAGCCCATGGCAGCCTATCCACATTCTCTAGTTAACGGGTTGTATGTCGAACCAGCTATTGGACACCTTGGTGTGGTAGAGACGTAAGGACAGAAAGGTGACCTTGTCAGGCAGGCGAAAATGAGAAATGTTCCTTCGGCTGCAGGTGCGCTGAAGACCACCAGCATGGCCACCAGGGATAGGTAGATTAGGAACTTGGGAGTCATCGCAGAAGCTATGGACGATCTGTTGCTGCTCTCAAGTGTAGGGTCGCATTTATATGGGTTTTAGAAGACTGATATTGTGTTTGCACAAATGTCTCGATCCAAATACTTTGTATCAGATCAAATAGGAACACGCGGCAATTGTTTCGCAATTGAATTCCTAACTAGTTGCGTAAACTAAATATGACTTTGTCTGACAACTTGGAATTGTAAGCTTACATTTTTTGTTTGCTTCTAGTAATTTGCATATCTCTGAGTGTTATACTTTGATGGATTTGTATTGATCAGTATTATCGAATAATTAGCCAAATGTTAAAGCAAACTAAATAAAATGATGGCCTTAAATGGTTCAGAAATGGTTCAGAGAACAGAGAAGGACAGTTTTAAGGGACGAAAACGTCAGTGTTTAAAGAGTGTCAACAATCCAATTATAATTTACTCGACGAAGTATACAAAGATTTCTTAGCCGTGTTACAAAAATGCCTTACTTCGCAGCTGCCAAAATATATATGTATGTATATACTTTAAAGTATGTTTTTCTTTTCTTTTCTTTTTTCTTTTTTTGACTTGGTGTTAGGGGTTCAACACCACGTGGACAAACAAGTCGCTGTTGCAGCTGTTGGCAGATAGCTTCCCATTCAATTGAAAAAAGTTTGTTTGAACTTGAGTCTAGAGTGTTATGTTAACGTTTGCTTTAACTCCAACGTCACCACACAAATGGCCAATTAATTAAGCATCACTCATTCGTCACTTTCCGTGTGGTTGCATGGGTTTAGCCGTTGCCTAGTCCTGCTCCCGCGTATAGCCATCATTTGCACACCAGGATGTGACTTGCAGCCGGAGCGGAGCACATGCAACATGTGGCGGTCGATGTAAGTGAAAACGCCTAAGAAGTCAACTTATGAGTTAATTTTTTTATTATTTATTACAAAATTTAACTTTTATTTATTATTTTGAGTGAAAATGTAAGATTTGTGCTGCAAGCATAGTTTGATATGTAATGTAGAAGACACAACAAATTTTTAAGCGAAGTTTCGACGAGTTTTCGCTATTTATGGCAACTTTTTGTGTTGAAGTCTGCTTGCTTGTTGTTGACATAATTATTCTCATAATACCTATGTTGCATGCGGCGGCGGGCAAGTTGAGTGGGCAGCAGACACAAATGGTCCTAACCAAATTTGAATATGCGTAGGCACGCAATTTAATGGCAAATTTAATTTTATGTTCAGTCACACGAATGGAACAGCAGAAATTTAAATAGATTTCACTTGAGCCCACTCTGAACGAGACGGAAGCCTAACAAACCCGGTCTGACAGTTAATCGGGCGCATTCGAAAAAAAGCTCTGCCAAAGTTGGTTAAATTATGCCAAACTGGATTTCATTCTGGCCAAGTTCAGGCCATAAAGAAAAAGTCAAGTCCAAACTGCTTACATTTAAATCAGAGTTAAACATCAATTTCATTTATGCACTTTATTCGAAATAAATGTATTTCCAAGAAAACTTTTGAATATATTTAGATTTTGACTTTCATTTATTAATTCTTCAAGGAATCCGAACAAAAAATGAATGTATGAACAAGTACAAGTTGACGTTACCATATATATTTTTAATGTTAAATATGTAAACACTGAATAATACCAAAAAGTAGTGTATCTGGTTTTCTGTTGATATATTGTTCAACATGAACACAATTCAAAATAATACATTGTTTGTGGATTCCTTTTGCCAGGACATACAGATTGATCCATTCCAACGCAGCCTATCCGCATTCTCTAGTTGTCGGGTTATACGTCGAACCAGCTATTGGACACCTTGGTGTGGTAGAGCTGTAAGGACAGTAAGGTGATCCTGTCAGGCAAGCGAAAAGGAGAAATGTTCCTTCGGCTGCAGGTGCGCTGAAGACCACCAGCATGGCCACCAGGGATAGGTAGATGAGGAACTTGGGAGTCATCGCAGAAGCTATGGACGATCTGTTGCTGCTCTGAAGTGATGGGTCGTATTTATATGATTCTTATGAGACCGATGCACAATGACAACATCAATATTGTGTTTGCACAAATGTCTCGATCCAAATACTTTGTATCAGATCAAATGGCAGCCTGCTTCATAAGTAAATATTATTATTTTATTAGTTTTACTTCATCCCCTGCTTGTATTCGTATATATAATTGAGTGTTCGTTTTGGTTACACTGAAAAAAAAGTATGAATACAAGCACAGGTGCATGAAAACTGATATTTGTATAATCATATTTTCATTTTATTGAAATGTTTTAGGGGCATTGTTTTTCTAAGATCTATTTGAACCTCTAAGCCCCATAAGATACACACAAATGTTGTTTAAATTGGAGTAAGGCGACTCTTGAATTGAATAATCCAAATATTGACACTCTGCCGACTTGAGTTGCACATTTAACTCGTGATCGCTTACAATGTATAATTTAGTAAACATTTTGCTCCATTATTATTAAATAAACAATTTGTTGATTGGAAACCATATAAATAGTGCACAGTGTTGCAGCAAAAAGTCAGTTGAGAGCAGCAACGTCGAGGGATTACTACAAAGATACAACGATGCCTCCCAAGTTCCTTATCTATCTGGCAGCTGTGGCCATTCTGATGGTGATCAGTGCACCCGCAGCAGAGGGCACCTTTTTCCTGACAGTGTGCCTCTTGAGGTCGCCGTTGTGTCCATTCATTACAACGACACCACTGTGCCAAACGGGCTTTGTGTGGAATAGGGATCTACAATTATGTGAAGCTTATACTGGATAAGTTGAATTCCAAAATAAATACATAATATAGCATTGCATATATGAAAAACTAATCAATTTGGGCAGCATTCTCAATATAAAATGTGAATACTGCTTTCGAAATATATATGGGATATATATATATATAAGCAGCTCTTTGCTCAAAATGTAATATAACACTTCTTAGAAAATATTGCAATGTCATTAAATATGTTTCGTGAGCACATCAATTATTTTGAGGTCCTATATCTGCTGACTGCTAAGGGCAACCTCTCCTTGCTACGTTTAATGACAAATCAGCAGCACTTTGTTGTGGTACCTCAAAGCGACTTCTTTAACGCTCTCAAGTGGAAATCGCAGAAAAATTGTCTTTTCATGCGTGACTTGAAATTTAGAGGAGAAAAAAAATAGGTGGAAAAAAAATAAGTGAACAGCACAAGCAGCTAAATAATATATGACAAATTATCTGAACAACTGCAAATTGGCAACAAAATCATGAATGGAAACTGTCTCGATTCACAAAAAAAAAGTAAATAAAAATGCAACAGTTGTCCAAACAGCGTCCACAACTAAAAATGAATACAATCCACCAATGGCTACACTGGCGTCCGCGTGAAGTGGGCATGCCTCTATGTATGTTTCAGCAGCGTCTGCGCTCTTTGGGCTGGCACACGTGGTGGCTTCCATTTGTGGTGTTCATTGTGGATTGTATGTTTGGCGCGCTTTTCTGCCCATTGTGGATGGTTTTTGGGGCTAGGCACACTCGGGCGCCGGCAGCCTCAGTTAGTCCTGTAAACGGATTCGTCCAAAACGGTCGCTGGTCGCCCGCCAAGCGCCAAGTTCCGCAGAAAAGATAATTTTGAAAAATTGAGAAAAATACAAAAAAAAAGAAGAATTTGGAAAACGTTTTGTTTTGCGCGTGCCAAATAAAAATAAATATTTGGGTCGACTTTCGCTTTTGAAAAGTGTGCCAAGTCTGCTTACGTCGGCTGAAGTGGACAAGTGTTTAAAATAGATAAAAAAATAAAGTCTAAAAGAACTAAACTGATCGGTTCAATTATTTATGCCCGCATCACTCGCCGCCAGCTGTTCGGTTAATTGTGAGTGAGCCGTAAGTTGAAAAAGTGTTTTTCATGCCAGCGGGACATTTGTACGTCAATCGGACTGCACGTGCAAATATTTGCATGTTTGCTTAGCCTGGCTTAAATCATTGCTAGCCACAACACACACAACACACAGCTGACGCCCTGGCGCTTCTGCTAGCCAAAGTTTTAACACCCAAAAGTTTCCATTTTATAATAAAAACCAAAAACAACAATTTTTAGCATGCTCAACACATTTGCTAGACATGAATGCAACATTTTCGAAAGTTGGCCGCTTTTAGTTTGAGTGCCAAAAGTTAAAAAGCTGGCTTTATTGGATTAGCATGCAGGGCGAAACTGGCTTGGATGCCGCCATGTAATTTGCACACATGCAGCAAACGCTAAAAGCCTTCGTGTGAAATTAATTAGTGCTAAATAGTGTCAACTGTTTAAGTGCTGACTTAATTGATGCCACTTAATCTAAAGTTGAATTCTAAAATAATGATTAAACAGTTTACTGATTTGAGATTTATTTTTTGAAAAAGTTGATTTTTGATCATTTTGTATAATTATTTCTTTGCCTTACAAAGTTGAGTCAAATGAAAATAGCAACTTTTTCATGCATTCCCGAATTTTCATATTTGTTTAGTTATGATGTGCCAGAGCAACCCCCTCCCCCCCGACAATAACTTTTCGCAGACTTTCTGTTTCTGTTTTCGGAATGAATGAGAAAAGCAAATTGCATGTGCGAAACATTTACTCATTGCTATGCCAGAAAACTGTCTGCAGCTGCAGCAAAATGCGATTTATTGCGATTTTATTTACAATGCAAAACTCACACAAAAATCCAAATACAATTTGAATACTTTTTTAAAGAATTTGTTAATAAATATTTGGCTATCTAGCAACTATTTTGAAAAGACTGCCACTTATGCTGACTATCGAAAATTCAATTAGGAAATGTGTTCAACAACATTAAATACTGTGTTCCGCTCTGCATTATCTGTTAAATGGAAAAGGTCAAACCCAGTTTTGTACATGGAATGAAATAAATGAGATTCCGTGCATCTCTTTGAAATGAGATAACACACGCACACACACACACTCAACACACATACGCAGGCATACCCACTAACAGAGAGACCGCAGATAATTTTGTATGAAGCCACCGCTTACAGTTATGGTTAAAGGGGTCAAAACCATGAAAGCCAAACAAAACAATGAGAAATAAGCAAACTGAAATGATGTAATTAAAGTGAGTGAATGGTGCAAATTGGAATTGCCAATAAAGTCTGTTTCAAAAGCCATGCCACGCCCATCCCCAAAGTTCAATCAGTTTCGTGTCCAATCCAAATGACAAACGATTTGGTGCACCATCCGAAATTAGCATACGTTAATCAGTCAGCCAAATGGTGACCAGATTGACAGCGTGACAATCAGTCAAATCACTCCGTCAACTCTTTCAGCAGTACAGTCTCAACCCAGTCTAGTTAAAACCAACAGCATTTGTGGCTAATTGGCAATCACTGATAGAACGCAAACTTTGCTTAGAGCCAGCAACTCATCCCCATCCCCATTTTCATCCACATCCTCATTCTCATCCACATCCTCATTCTCATCCTCATCAGCTTCATCCATTTTAAACTTATTTCATTTCCCTTGCCCTTTTTGCAGCGTCAAATTTGGTTAATTAATGTTGGCCATGTTTCTGCTGTTTTCTGTTGAATTCTTTGTTTTTGTACCTTTTGTTTTATAATTGTTTTGTGCGGCGCCCAAAAAGCATTAGAAATTATCACGCATACGCCGCATTGCAGCATTCGCTCAATTTGATGATAAAAGTTAACAGCGTTTACTTTATTATACCCTTGCGGGAGGTATTCTCATAACCTTATAAATTTCGCAACGCTTTATGATAGTTACTTTATGGCAACACAAAAAATTACTAGGAAAATGCGAATTGAGTTAAAGTCAGGAGACAGCATATATTGGATGGATTGAATCCCCTTTTCAGGCTTAAGTTCTTAAAGGTTTTGAGAACTATAAAAGCAGTCAGCTGATTGGTAAAAATCAGCTTTTACTCTGCATATCCAATCTGCATATAATAATCACATAATGTCACACCTTTCGTAAGCATCTGCTGAGGGTATTCAAAATTTCAACAGCGTCGGACTTAATTTTCCACACGATAACCCTAGACAAATATGCGAATTTGTGGTCCTGGCTGATTGTCTAGCTGCTGTCAGCCACACACACGCCGAACTTTCTGCGGTTAATAAAATTGGCGAGCGGAGCACGTGGCGTATGCGTAACAATGTTCATCGTTTGCCCAAAGGGTCTCATATATATATTTTGTGTGCGCTTGACAATCATTTGATTATTTTTTTTTTGTGGCCGTATTGAAACTGCTGCCAACACACAACACACACACAAATATGTTTGTATCTGTATGCGTAAATATATAAAGTATTTTATGTAGATAATGCCATTTTCAAATTGTTTTTCATTTTTTTTGCAGCTTTAACTTTTATGTGGAAACTTTTTCGTTGCTTCTTTACTTATTTGAGTAGTTTATACAAATTTATTTTGTTCGTTTTGCAGTAACTCATTTGCATCCTGTTGCGCTGAAGCATTTGACGACCTGTCCTTTTTGCAACCACTATAAATTTTATGCAGCGCGGACGCGATTAAAGTTAATGGACTGTTCGAGCTTGCTAAGTGGCATAAAGTTGGTTGGACGCAACATTTTGTTGGGATTCATCATTTGCATTAGACATCAATTAAAGTAATGCTTGCAACACCTTAATGGCATTTTCCTTCTTACTTGTTGGATGAGCTAACTAACTTTCTGCTTTAATAACTACTTTTAAGCCTTTTTCATTTCGTAACTTTTCGAGGTAAAATCTACGGCAAACTTTTGCTTTTAATCTTTTGAGTGTAAATACAGAACGCTTTTTAGCCAACTTCTTGATGAGTTATACATACGTATGTACACGTGCTAGGACTCTGCCAGCCAGTCATCTGGACTGCGGCCACAAAACGACTACTTCAACAATTAATTAGTTCTAGTAATAAGGTATACAATATTTAAAACCCAGACTGCAGAACTTCGATTAATATACATATTACCATATTCGTATCCTGCTAACGGAAATTCGAAGCAATTACGCAGGCAACAGAGCAGCAAATGAAAGACTCTTTGTTGCATGCCTTGAGAGCCTCGAAGCTCAATTACGTTTATAATTGGCACCCCTAGACAACTTCCTGTCAGGTGTCGCTTAGTCCCTTTTATATTGGGCCTTGTTTAATATTTACAGTTCAGCAATTTTTAATAAGGTCTTAAAAAAGATGCACACACTTGAGAGCCTTGCAAATGTCCAAAGTTAAATTGTTTTCTTGGGTGACCATTTGAAAGTATATGTTGCATATCTTGAATATCCAAGACAAAACATTTTGTTTTACTTGGAATCATCAGTGGAATTAGTAATGGAAAACGTTTGCTTAGATGTTTACTGACATAACTTCTGAGTAGACATTTTTATGGGCCATAGAATCGAATCCTCAATTTCCGGAGATTGGTTTGGGTCCGTTTCGAATTTTAATTGGCAGCAAATGTGTCTGCCATCGCATCACATCACATCCCCTGTCAATGTCGACAGGCAGGCGTCTCTCTACTATATATATATATATATATATATGGTCATCATTTATGTGCACAAGTATTTATCAGGTGTTTTTATCGCTGTTTGTCTGTCCTTAGCAATATGGAGCGAATAATATATTGCATTTCATTTGGCGCAACTTGCGACTTGTCGATAGGTTGGGTAAATTGATATTTATGCGTTCGCAGACTTTGCTTCAAATTGTTTTTCCGGTTTTTGATACCCTATACACAGGAAATCACTGAAGCGAGGTATCATTCAGGTCGCACTCAGTGGAAGGCTATCTTGATAGGTATCAGTAATGCGAAACTCTTTAATGGCATTGAAAAGAGAGAAAGAGAGAGAGAGAGAGAGGAATATATATTTGCTATCTGTTTATACTTTAAGCAGAGTAACTTCTAGTCGTGCATTTTTTTGTGATTTTGTTTTCTTCCGTTTAACTTAAAGTTTCCTTTCTGATTTATGTATAACTAGGCCCTTTAATGCCGACTCGCTCAATCTTCTCATTGTAAATCCTTTTGTGACATTTATTTTGTGTTTGGCTGGTTTAAGGATTTGTGCTGTACTTTGCCACTATAAGCCACATATCTTAAGAGCCTGTAAGCCTCACACTCTGCTGCTGCCTCCCATCATATTTTAAAGTTGGTCCTGCCATGAAAAGCATTTTCTTGTTATTATTCTTTTGTTCCTTCACTTGAATTATTTTTCCTCGATGTTTTCAGTTTTTTTATTGTCCAATTTAAATTTGCATTCGTATTTTTCTGCAATTTTCTGTCTTTTATTATTTAATTATTGAACTCGAGTTCCTTTGTGTTCCCTCGTGCTAAATCCATTTCCAGCATTTCGATTAAGCGTCATTTATTGTGTGTAACTTTTATTATACACATTTTGGAGCTGCTCTTTAAAGTCGTTAATTTAATTCGTCATATTAAGCTGATTAATGCCAACGCCAGTTATTAATGATTCACCATAAGAGGCATACGCACAGGCCTTGGCTCAGGCGTTGGCCAAATTGCTCAATTATGCCAACAGCTTTTAGAGGACTGCTCGTTTGTCTCTTTGACCAGAAAGGGGCGTGCTTATTAACTGATTGCATAATTAGTGAAGAGGCGTTAGGACTTGAATATTGAATAGCTTCCCATAGTATTTATACAAGTTGCTGATTAATCTGAGGGAAATCTACTCAGTTTTAACACAATTATGTCTGATGATAACTGGAATTTTATACATGAATAAATATGAAATAAAGCATACATATATGTATATATATATAACATCTGCTTTATTTATTGGTTTTTGTTTGTTACAGTTACATATTACATAACTCATATCAGCTTCATTCGCAAGAGCAATCGTGATAATTGAATTACCTTTCAACATTTGAATGCTGCCAGCTGCTGTGCCACAGAGTCAGTCAGTCTGATAAACAATAAATGGGAAATTAAATAAATGCAAAAGATGAGCTGGCGAGAGAGCTGACAGTTGACGGGAGAGTAGCTAAGAGGACCAAGGACTCTGGCGTAATCACAGCAAAGTCAAAAATCCAAGTCAATGCCTAGGCATTGGGGCTGAATATGTCGATAACTGAAGAGCTTGCCATGCATATTGACAGCCTGTCAATCGATGACATGCAACATGGCAAATGGAGCCGGCAACCGCGTTATGGTCTCTCAATCTGCTGATGCGGCTAATGTTCTCCTGGGCTACGTGTGTAATTCTAGTCCCTGCCTCGAGTCAACCTGGGGATTTGATGTGTGTTGCATAAGCTCAGATACGTGAGCTGTGCCGCGTTGTGTCTTTTGTGTAGTGCGTGTCTTGTGTTTGGGCCCTGACAAAAGGAGTATCTCAAATCAGTGTTTTTCTACGCTTTCGTTTGCTTAACTGTGATTAATGATTGGGCCTGGTCGGTTCTATCAATTGCTAATGCTAATGTCAATTGTGAAGTGCTTATAAGATTTATAGTATAGTTAATATTGATAGCGAAATGTGAGGGTTTATATTTACCCCAATATAAATCTCTTAGCAGCACGATATCCATCAATTATAGTAAACTTTTTGCTCCAACCAACTCAATTTTTGCCATAATCATTACAGCATCATTGAGTATGCATTGACGTCAAAATAACCGTTTCAATCTCGGTCTTATAAATAGTTGAGCATCATTTTTGCCACCTGCATTGAAATACACAAACTTTTTATACAATTTTCTTTACTTTTCCCCATTTCCCACCCACCTGCCCTTGACTTTTTTTTTCTTGGTTTGAAGTTGCTTCGAGCACTTTTGCACCAGCAAGCAACAACGAGTTGATGATTAACTTGGCTCATTTATCATAAAATCATTGGCCCCGAACAAGGTGGGCGTGTCAAGTGGCCCGCAACGCCCCCTCACTGACCACAACTGCCATAAATAATGCACTGAAATTGCTAAAGATATGCGCAAAAACAAAAATGAATTTATGCAAGCAAAAAGATGTTGTATCTGTGTATCTTTGTATCTTTGTATCTATTGTTATATATATTTTGGGTTACACAGCTCGAGCTTATTTAGGGTTTGTTTTTTTTGTGTTCGTCTCTGTGATTTTACTTGGTGAGCTACATTTATCATTTGGCGAAGAAGTAAATCAGAAGAAAAAGAATTTAATTTGCATACGCAAATGATTTGATAAGGGTTATAATGACAGACATGGCCATCTAACATATTTTAGCTCTTTTGTGGTCTAATCATCACTTGGTTTGCCCTCAAGCATTTGTATTGCGCAAATTGAGCTAATAAATAGACAAATATTGACATTGACCGCAAAGTAAATAATTAAATTATCCCTTGTCGTCGCAGGAAATCAGCTTCCTTCCAGCAACTTAAGCTGTTATCAGGCTCAGCTCAGGACACAGCTCTCTCATCGTATCTAAGTTATTTACTTAGAGCTGTCGAAAGTTGTTAATGTCTTTTCGCCAAATTGAATTTGTTCTGAATTATGTTGACAATAAATTTGCGAGCTGCTTGCGGCTATCTTGCTTCGCAGCCGTTGCCCATATATATTTTCGCCAGTTTGGCAGTGATTTTGCCAATTAGCGAACATGAACTGAAAAATGCCAAACAAAGCCTGCATGCTCGTATTTCCTTTGCCGCAGGTCCTTGCACTTAAAACAACTCCACAATTCCCATGTCAACAGCTGGGTCTGCTGCAGGGGCACACATGGTGAAGTCGCGCCATAAACATTGCAGCAGCAAGTCCAAAATCACATTTAGATTCCACCATTCCTTTGTTCTCTGCTCTTTTTCATTCGATTCTGTTTTTTTTTTGTTGCATGTGGCAAACCCAAAGCAAACGCGACGACGCCAAAAAAATCCACGCGAACTTTCAATTGAAATTCGTTAGATTTTTCACAGAGTCTGCCGCGCTGACAGATTGCCAGAAGTGGAAAGGATACGTGGGCTGTGCTGAGAGACTCTTGTAAAACAAACTGTGAATCATTGCTCCCGCGAGGACAATGTGTCACAGTTAACCAATGTGTAATAAATTCTGGATGTAGGCCCAGGACATCAATACGACATCCGAATAACATCGGATTAACAGCATACCTAGGGATATGTATTATTGATTACCTATTTACCTATTTATCTATTTACCTATATCAGCGATAAGCTTGATTTGGTTTTGTTAACATGATGTTTGTTATTGATTACCCATTTACCTCAATCTTGAGCATTGCATGGCAAAATACAATGAGATTGTTTTTTGTATTTGTGTCTCATGTATCTTTATTATGTCTTTAGTCTTAACATGGCTTAATCGAAAAGTCAATTTTAATATTTTCCGCTTCGCTTGAAAATTGCACATTATTTTTGATGTTGTTGGTTTTGTCTTAGTTTTCCACTTGGCTGCATTGCATACAGTATTCATATTAATACCCAGTTTACACCCACAAATGGTGTATTATTCGTACGTGACAGTTATTTTTGCCAGGACAACAGGTTATCCTTTATCCACACAGACAAGAATGTCAATTATGTGCGCTGAACTTGATGTATGCCATTTGGCATTTTTTGGTTATGTGTGCTGTGCTGGGAAAGCTTCAATGGGCTCTAAACTTTGTGAGACTGAAAACTTTGTGTTTTCGATTTGCCGACTTTCGATTTGATAATTTAACGCACTATTGCAGCTGCCTGTTAAATGGCAGCGGACTCTCCGTGATCGATTGGGCTGTAAACATTTCGAGATAAACAACAATTTGGGAACTGGCCTGGTAATATAAGTGAAATATTTACGCAAAATAGCGTGGCGTACAAGGCGAAACAACCACAACAAGAAATCAATTAAAATATTTGCAAACAGCACGTAAAACTCGGTCTACAAAATGTAGAGCGCTGAAACTAATAGGATGTGACCATAAAAATAGCGCATACGACGCGTGGTACACATGCCGAAGCATTAAAAGATATAAGCAGGATGTACGCACAGGGAGTGCTCGACGTGACACAGCTCAAGAGTATCAAAAACATTTTAAACAAGAGAGAGTATTAGTATTAGATCGATTAAACATCTCGTCAAGGGATTGAGAACGACAAAAAGAGGTTTCTGCTGTTCCACAAAATTATATTTCTATCAAAACATCTCCAAAAACGCATATGCCAAGTTGCTTTATACTTTGTGCATAGTACCTCTCCTACAGGATTTCAGAGGGTATTCAAAATTAATCAAAATAATTGAATTGAAGTACTATAAGTACAATAAGTGCTGCTTGTTTATCGTAGACAAACAAACAAACAAACAAAAGCCAAATAGAAAATGTGCCAATGAACATCATTTTGGCATTTGGACAAACGCCTACTTCAAAAGATTGAACAAAAGTGCAAAACTTAATTAATATATATGTATATATATGAATATATGAATATCTACAAGTGTATGTATAGAGTATGCTTAGTTGAAATATGCCTGAAGTATTTGCGTAAAATTGCGTTCACATAACGATCGATGCCTGCCGACATCATCAACAAATCAGAAGCAATTGCGCTGTAATGGAAACCACTCGGGGCATTTCAAATATTTACCAAATAATTAATCACGCCACGTCAGAGGGCACCGAATGTAGGCGCCAACGTCAGCATCAATTGCCCCACTCCCCCGATGACGATGCTGATGCCAATGCCAATGCCAATGCCAATGCCTGTTGGCCACTGATAAAATGCTCGCTCACTCTTCAGGCAACATTCATTCACCATTCCATAAAAAGGAAAGTAAAGAAAATATTTTGCAGATTTTGATAAATTTTTAAATAAAGCCGACAGCTGAAGTTGTCTACACATGACTTGTTGTCTCCCTCTCACTCAATCTAACTCTATCTCTCTCTCTCTCTCTCTCTCTCTCTCTGTCTATCTTTCTCTCGCAGACACGCGATTTGCGCCTTCATTTGTAAGTGCAGCAGATTCAGTATTCTGTTGCTGATTTCAAAGTGCGAAAGTTGTGCCTTTGAGTGGCAGACACGCAGCTTCCACACTTGAGCGGCACGAAAAAAACTTTTCTTTTATGCTGATTGCTCCGATTTGAACGATGTATGTAAATGAAACTTCAAATTGCTGCAATTAATTTAAATATGTTACAACTTAATCAGTATCTTCAGTAACGAACAAACTGATTATTTACAACTTAGTTAAATACAATTTGGAATATTTACAAACTGAATCAAGGGATTACCAAAATGAGATAAATTGATGGCTTACAATTAATCTGCAGAGAGGGGTGGTATGTAAAAGAACTCGCTGTCCTTCCAGAAGTCGACCAGCACCTGGCAGGAGTTCCTCTTGTACTGCATCTCGATTTTCTCCATTTTCGATTTGTTGGCACACTGACAAAAATAGTCGGAATCAAGGATGTTATTGAAGCCACCACAGCACACATCCCGCACTAGCTTATCCACGGGATCGGTATTCGAGCTCGCACACTTTTTGGGCATCGCCCTCATGCGAATCTTGTGCGAGCGTTGCATGTCCACGTCCAGGAGAATCGTGCTCGTTGTCAAGGGATTGAATATGCGCTTTCGCCGCATATTGTCCACATAGATCTCGTAGTGTGTCACCATGGAGTCATCGTGCAGATACCAAGCTATGGACATGCAATTATCATCCATCGGTTCTACATCAGTTATGGTTATGGGAAAACTCTTGGTTGGCGAAGGTGTCGGCTCCTTGTCGCCATGCAGCCTCGCCTCGATCGTCCGGCGTACGTGGGTCATTGCATTGATGTCCATGAAGAAGCTCTTCAGATGCATCTCCAGCTGCATGCGCTCTTTGCCTTCCGGCGTTTTCAGATATGCTGCCTGCCTCAAGGCCTTCCTCACAGCCACACAGTGGCAGCAGCAGCAATCCTTCTTATAGCGTTCACAGCCATCCGAGAACAGATCCGTCATGGACAGTTTCACCAAGGCGCTCCCACTGCTCACATTCGCATCCTGTTCACTTTTCAGCTTAGTTTCGCTCTCTGTTTTGACATCAGCACTGGGCCTAACTTTCGAGCTACTCCTCGAACTTTTGGCTCTCACCGATGCCGCTGATGAGCGTCTTGACGAAGGAGTTACTCCCTCTGCAGCCATCTCTTCTGCCATGAGAATGCTCACCCGCTTCGACATATTGGAATTTTATATACTAAACATAAACTAATTTCTCAAATGGATTGACAGTAAGTCAAAAGCTCGAATTAAATTTTCAGTCTCAGCAGGTCATAGTTGACAGTTGAGCTTTGATCACAGACTCATCAAGAATCAAGCTGAATAGATGGCTAAGCAAAGTCGAGGCAAGCAGAAAGCTCGCATGTCTGCGTAGGCGTGCTGGCCCTGGTCATTTGCTATCATCTTCAATCATCTTCAATCAAAACGAAAAGCAATGCTTTACGACCCGAAATGGACGAGCCAACAGGCTCTTGAGCCTTCTTCATGACTGCCCGTTTGCCCGCCTGCCTATCAGTCTGGGTTCTAGTCGGATGCCAGCCATTGATTTAGCTTGGAGACCTCGAGGCAAGGCGAGGCAAGGCGAGGCGAGGCAAGGCGGCAAAGGCGCGTTACTTTGTCAATATTTATGTTCACAGTGTCGAAGAGAGAGAGAGAGAGAGAGGCAGGGAGAGAGAGAGGAGCTGAACCAGAAGCCCAAATGGAAGCTCATGAAATTTGCATAATGTTCAGACGAAAGGAAGTGGGTTGGGAGCTGAGGGATGGGAACTGGCAAATTTCAGCGCATACGTAATGAGCATCGGCCACGTTTTTCTTTGTGTTGTTGTATTTTTATTAATGGACAAATATTTTTTTGGTCTTTAATTAAAATAGCTTAGAACAAGCTGCATAATGTGCGCAGAGAGTCATTAGTCACTGTTTGGCATGGCCCAGTTGTTGTTGTTGTTGTTGTTGTTGGTAACCTTTGCTACAGCTAACGGTGCTGAAGCTGATTATTCGGCTTGGCTGCGCATACGTGTCGTATGATTAACACGCTTGCCGCATTACACATACGCCAAGTCTAACGCGGCTGCTACAAAACCTGCCTCGCAGCAGGTGTGTATATTAAATTATGTTTGCCTTGTGATTTATCTCAGAAGAATGTTGGCCATGTTCCTAACGCCATTTCGACAATATGTTATATCCGCCATTGTCTGTTTAGCTGCTTGCAGCAGCTTGAGCGCCGAACGGTGTGCTAAGAGTCATAGGCTCCACGGGATGCCCCTGTGACGACGGGGTGCTTCGCTTAGCAACAAGTCACCCAACCACCTCGTCATTTTAATAGACTTTCCCTGCCGACAAATGTAATTGCGTTCGTTGCTTTCACAGCTCGGCGGATGCTACAAAGTAGTCCTTAACGAGATGAAATCTTTAAGAAAAGCCTAAATAAAAATAATGGAATAAAGGACTTTCTGAGCACCAACCCCCCCAAAATCATCTCTAATAAAGGCTTTTGCGTTAAATAAATGATGAACTCACTTTTGCATATTACATATTTATATATACATATATATATTTATATACATATGTGCATGTAGCTTAGCTATTTTTGTAGCTCTTTATTTGTGGAAAGTCCATTGCTAGGTTGTAAGAAATCACTTTAACTTTGACCTCAATTCAAATGCTTGTTCAAAACTTGTAAAAAGTTTTGCTCTGCCCCTCGGGGATGTACAGATTCAATTAAATTGATTGGGATCAGTTGGTGGTGAGCATTTAAGCTGCAGGACATGTCCCATAAGTTGAATTATTTTTCCCATTTTTTGTATTTTGTTTTTCTTTGGCTACTATACAACAAAATATGCTTTTTGTCACAGCCACTTGAACTTCTGAGTGTGGTTGGATTTTCCGGGAAAATGTATGTGTATCATGGAATTTTCTTGAAACTTGTCTTTCAAGTGCTGCATGCTTTATCGCCTCTGCCTGACGCTTGTTATTATGTGGCAATTTCTGCTTCTTGATATGCCCAGACGGACATTTAACGTCTGGCGACATTGAGGGGAGGTGGGAGGTCGGAGTGGGAGTGGGCTCAACTAATTTGAGAAACTTTCCTAAATGCCATGCAGGGGCAAAGTTTTTTTTAAGGCGATGCGCATAAAAAAATCGACAAGCATATTTTATGAATTTGCGCTGACAAATTTTGGGGGCCTCCCGTATAATTTCCTGGAGCCCCAAAGCGGCCAACAAAAACTCTGGCTGCCATTGTCGGAGGCCGCTCGAAAACTTTTAGTGCCACAAAAAGCGAAAAATAATTAACATTGTGAAGTTTCTTTTACTTACAGCTGACACTCCTCTCGCTCTCTCTCTGTCTCTCTGTCTGCCTCTCTGTCTGTCTCCGGAAGTCACATTTCGAGTTTTCCACTCAAGCACACAGTCATAAAACACACACTGGTGTGTTGATTGTCGACACTTTCGAAAGTATATTGCCCAAAGGTCTGTCACAATCGCATTGGATGTGACCCAGCAGCTGATTCCGCAGAATGGAGCCTGTGGCGCTGTTGTCACAGCTAATTGCACTTCAATTCTCTCAGTGTGTGTGCTCCCTGAACTCCTTTGTGGAGCGACAACCGCAAATGTTCCATGTGGGTCCTTTAAGTGCCGTTCCAATTGAGTGAAAACTCATTTCTTGGCATTGTTGACCTTTGTGGTACTCACATAAAATAACAAAACGCTTTTATGACTTTAAGCTCGGTGTAGAACACACACACACACACACACACACACACACACATATATAAATCTTTTACTAAGATTTTGTAATATTAGACACAAAAGAGCTGCAAACTTTGTAATGTATTTAATGCAATTTATCGCTCTGGCTGTGGCATCCACCAAAGGAAGCATTAAATATTCCAGACGGTGCAAAAATGTTTAATCTATTTATAAAATATGTTCAAGTTTTTTCTCGGACTTATTGACTGGTGACCTTTCGAAAAAGGGTCAGACACAGAATGCCAAAAGCAAATAAGTTGAGAATTTAGTAAGCACTAAGAAGGGGGGCTGAATTCCCAAGTGCTGGAAACTCTTTAGGAATCCCTTTTTTTACTATCGGTTTCAAGTTCTTTAAAAAGTTTAAAATTACATTCGACACGTGTTTCACTCTTTTTATTTTGGTGTAACTGAAGAAGCCAATTTCTTATTGCCAAAACGTGTAAAGCGTTGAACGTTCAGCTTAAACACCTGGATTTGGCTTTAATTAAACATTGAACACTTAATAGTTTTGAGGTTATAATGAATGAACTAGTTTGCAACCATTTTCAGAGAAAAGGACAGATTAGATGAAATTTGAACAGTTTCACTAATTGAATATATTCAAAAGTAAATCATTTTATTTCAAATTATATTTGAATTATCTCTTTCTCTCTCTCTTTCTCTCCCTCTCTCTCTAACTATGTATCTCTAAGCCACTCTATCCAAATTCGGCCACAAATTACCTGCACAGTTCAATAATTTAGGGAAGCTGTCCAATAAATACTTGATTTTAGGACAAGCCAAGGCAATGGGTATCTAGTTACCCACCTGACCGCCCAATGAAGTGCCTGAGAATCCCCCAGAGAGGAAGAAAGAGAGAGAGAGAAAGAGAGAGTGGGAGAGGCGAAGACTCTGACGCTGATGCTGACTGGGCACTGCAATTGGGAGTATTTTTAAATTTGTTAAGCAGATTAAGGATAAGCAAAAGCCTATAAGTACATTGGCTGAAAAGATTGTTGCCCTATTTGCCGGGAAACTGATACAAATTTAGAGCGTTGAATAAATAACAAGCATACGCAGCGTACACCACAGGGATAAACATAGATGTAGTCCTGGAAATCGATATGGCCAAAACAAGTAACGCCTGCTAAACAATCTAATATCGAATTGAAATTGAAACGACACAACACACACAAACATACACACACACACACACATACACACACACACACAACTGAAGTGAACCCTGGAAAGTAACCCAAATCAGATGTGTTACAGACTGTGATTGCTTGCTGTGTGGATGATAAAGGCGACTGATTGCGATTTGAAAGTCTTTGTACGTTTGCCCGAATGAATTCGTATTAGTTCTCAGTGTACGTTTTACAAGGAATGCACCCCCAACCCTCCCCCCAATTGTTCCTTTCTCGACAGGCAACAGCAGAGCCTTGAAAAATAATAAGAAAAGAATGCCAATACATGGCAAGCCAAGAATAATTGAATGCTTTGCACCAACTGAGAAGCAGACATGGCCAAAACACATTCAGCTGACGCTTCGATTGCACAAGCCAAGTAAAAAAGCGTTTAAGCTGCGTTTGGCTTGCTCAAATGTAAATACTACTAGCTCTATTTGAATCTATATAATATAAACAGTTCCTGGTCAGTTGTACTGGTTTGAGTTGGGTTCCATTTAGCGTAAGCGATGGGTTTATGAGGGGGTGAGCTATACATAGACTCATTTTGCTTAAAAGATGAAAGAAGAAAGCCCATAAGCCCAAACCCAAATATGTTAAAAATCGTTAGAAGTATTTTTTAAATTATTCCAAAAGTTTTCAAATATGACAGCAGAACCGAGCCCTAATTTAATTTTACATTAGCTTGCGGCTATTTGTTTTACATCAGATTCGATCTCATGTTGCTGGTTATAGATGCCAAGTTTTCACCAATTTTTTTTTGTATTAATATTCTTGCATTTATTATCCACTACAAATTGGTGGATAAAAAGGGCTGCTTCCAATTTTTTATTTATTTTTATTTTTTTTGTTGGGTAGACTTTTAAATAAATAATAATCAGATAAAAAAAACAAAAAAAAAAACGGGAAGAGTCAATTGCATGAAAACAAACCGCAACATGTAACATAATTAAGCCATATATATATCAAAATAAAATGCTGTGTATTACTCATACGCAACGTTGTACTTTTCGCCATTTTGTTGCAAGCTGCTTAAATCACTGACAACAAACGATGACTTTAACAAGTATTTATTCCACTGCTCTCCTCTCTCGCCCACAGAGTGACTACAACTGGCGACAGTCGCAAAGCAAAACCACAAACAGCAGCAACAACAACAACGACAACAACAAGAACACACAACAAAAGTATTGACAACAAATGTGGTCCAAGCTGAAACAAAATGTGCAAAATAAAACACGCAACTGTGGCAGCAACACGACTAACAACAACAACAACAACAGCTTTTCTGAAAACCTAAATGCCATAAACGGAATACCCTTGGTAAACACCAACGAAATAAATAAATAAATAAAATAAGAGTGGAAAAGCGTGAACGACAACCAAAAGTTGCCCAAAAAGGAAACGGAAGTGGCCTAAGCGAGCAAGCACATAAAAGGGAAACGCACAGACAGGACAGGAACTCGGCGCTGAGACAGGACACTAGAGGACGCTGTGTGTCACATCCTTCAACATGTACTCGGCGCTAATGGACATGAGCCAGACACTGGCGGCAAGTTTGGCCTATGCACCACTGGAATCAAATGCTGCGGCTGCTGCTGCGGCTGCTGCTGCGGCTCTTGGCATGAATGTTAGCCAGGTCAGCAATTCGAGTCAACTGGATGGATCGATGGGAGCAACGGTAGCGACATCAATTCCACATAATGTCACCGCCGGGGAGTATCCGCAGTATGTGAACGTTTTGGATCGCCCCGAAACATATATTGTGACCGTGCTATATACACTCATCTTTATTGTGGGCGTGCTTGGCAATGGCACTTTGGTCATCATATTCTTTCGGCATCGCTCCATGCGCAACATACCCAACACGTAAGTGATGCCCATACCAACCCCCCCGTGGTGCAGGCATCCATCCCACTCCCTCAAACAACAGCCTAATATCTGCAGCCAAGCCATATGTGTATAATCATGGCACACACTTCATATAAATATCTCTTGGCCCAAATGAGCGCCGTGTGGTGCCAAAAATAGCCCAAAAAAAAAGAAGCAACAAAAAATAAGAGAATTGCCACTCAACATTCATAGCGCTGAGTTATGAGTCGCATTTCTGATTTTATTGCCACTTGTATCCGAGTCAGATCTGTCTTTGCTTTGGTCCAAACAGCTGTCAACGTGCCAGGCCAAATTAAAAAGATCCAAAGGAATGTTTCTTAACTTTTAACGTATTCAGCGCAGAAGGCGCTTGCCCTTTTGCTCAGGAATGCTAAGCAGCATTTCACTGCATTGATGCCACAAGTTAAAAAGTGATTTAAAAGAATAAACTGATTAAAAAAATACGAAAACTTATTTGCAGTAATAAGTCAATACGTGCCGTCACTCGCTTGGCTGTTTAAGCCATTTAAATTCTTGGCCAAATGATGCCAAGACCAGGCCGATTTAAGCAGTTGCAAGAGACACGAAAAAAATCTGACAATGCCACATGGCGTATGCTTAATGCGTGTTAGGGAAATCGGATTGTGTTTATTCGTTTCCACAATGTATTCAGCATCCAACTGTTGGTAAGCTGTGGAACAGATGTCGACGACTCTTGATTTGGGCATGTGCAAATGTTTATTAAGTTTCCAACTTGTACAAAACTTACAAACTAAGACGAACTATGTAATGCCTTGCAGCTCTTTTAGTATCTCTCTCTCTCTCTCTCTCTCTCTCTCTCTATCTGACTCCTGAATCATTTAAATACTTGCAAATTCAAATTCAATTCAAAAGTTATGCCAGACAAGCAAAATCGGTGACAGAAAGTTGTCGCTTGCATAACAAGCAGCTTTGTTGCGAGAATACAAAAATTGTCAGCATATTCCAGTTGTCAATATGAGTGTTCGGCAATTTACATCTAATGAGATTGAACGATTGACAGAAATGCCAAATATAAATAACGCTGAAAGATGTAATTCTGTTCAGGTAGCTATGGAATTTCTGAGTTCCAATTCAGTCACAATCAGTGAACAAAAATATTTGGCTAACTTGTTTGCTGGTCCTTTGTGCCACGTGTCCGACTGGGCTGTCTAGACAAGCCTCAATTGACGACTGTCACAACTAGCAATTTGTGGATTATTGTTGCGCCTTATCTGTGTTTGGTCTGGCACCTACAATATGGTTCAAAAACCTCGAGGACAAAGCAATTTATTCAACAATATACAGAAAGGGCAGCATTTGCCTTTTATTAACTGCAATACAATCGAGTTTCGGATTCTGACAGGCGACACAATGTCTCCTATTTAAGCATTTATTTTTGACATTCGGGTCGAGGAATTTCTCTTGAATTTGTGCACAGACCCATTTTGAAGGCAGACACTTGAAAATGGCCAAGAATAGAAAAATAGAAAATAGAAAAGTGCGAAGGTTGCACAACAAGCAACAGGAACAGAACAAAGCACAGTTACCTTTATCGTTCCCGTTCCCAAACCCGTTCCCAACTCCATAGTGATAACAATTTCAATTTCAATTCCAATCCTTGTGCAATCATGCAGCAAATTTGACACGTTTAACTGTCTGAAAACCCCACAAATTCCCCTTTTCTACTCACTTCTTCTTGAACACAACTTGAAGTGTTTCTTCAAAATCAAACGAATGAAATGTCAAACTGATATTTTCAATATCTTGCTAAGCAACTCTAAAATGTGATGAATGGAGTATACCCTGTAATCATTAAATAAAAAACTGTTTAGTTATCAGACAGAAACAAACATCGACAAATGCTTAAGTCTACTTTCTGAGGAGCTTACACAAATATGAAACGAATCAGAATAAAATTATATAGGGAAACGGAGTATCTCTAATCTGAATATTATTATTATTTGGTAATCAGCTTGTACTCATTTGAATACCTTTCGAAATGTAATAATATCTTGATCTGATCAATTCTATTCTATTATCCCTACAGTTATATACTCTCGCTGGCGCTGGCTGATTTGTTGGTCATTTTGGTATGTGTGCCGGTGGCAACAATCGTTTATACTCAGGAGAGTTGGCCCTTTGAGCGCAACATGTGTCGCATATCCGAATTCTTCAAGGACATTTCCATCGGTGTCTCCGTCTTCACATTGACCGCACTCTCCGGCGAACGTTATTGTGCCATTGTGAATCCGCTCCGCAAATTGCAGGTGAGCCGGCAAGTTCAAGAGCGTAACTCCCTTACGGATACTTAAACAATTTTCTTTCTCACACACAAACACAAACAAATTCCAGACAAAGCCGCTGACTGTGTTTACGGCGGTGATTATTTGGGTTTTGGCCATAATGCTGGGCATGCCGTCGTTTGTTGTCTCCGATCTGCAGGTCTACACGCTGCCCACGAACAAGGGCAACATAACCATTGAAGTGTGCTCTCCATTTCGCTCCAAGATTTATGCAAAGTAAGTAGTTGTTGGCCAATGAGCCAAAATCCCAATTCAGTTACATTATTTCTGCCCATTTGTCCGCCTCATTAGCTTTTATTGAGTTTCAAGTGGGTGTCCCCAAAAAAAGAACACAAATACTCAATGAAGCAGAAGCTGTCGTGGCAACAATAAATCCAATCTTATTTTCCATGAAAACATTTAATTTAAGACTACTAAAATGGCTACTTTTATGTGGTAACTATTTGACTATGTCTAAATATTTGTATACTTCTGATATTTATGCACATATCAAATTCAATTTATATTATTTTCTTTGAGAATAGTTGTCTTTCTTTAAGTTTCTAATCCTAGCTAGTTGATTACTCAGTCGTACCCAATTTGCAAGCTGAGGACAAACTGTCATCCTAGTGTCACTTTCAATGCGCTTATATTCAGTTCATCAGACAGATGCCGTGGCTCAGCGGAAGACATTTCCGGACACTCAACCGGATATACCTATTTGTTGGCCATATGCTGCCCACTCGCATTTCAGCAGCTGATAAGCAACTTAAATTTAATTCCACTCTTGCTTTTAAGCCTGCCTGTGTCTGCTCGCCTGCTCGCCTGTTGCCATAAGTTCAAAATCCTTTCATGCCGGACAACGGCAGCTGTTGCCACATAATCTGACACCAACAGCCACTTAGTGGTTGTGCTGATGTAGGTGTTGTTGTTGAGATCTCCTTCTGCTGTAATTTACACGGCTTTACTCAACTGCTCTCTAATTTTATTAAGCATCGAGCCTCTTCTACAACTTTTCTCATTAAAAAAAAAATACCACAAAAAAAAAACATTCTTAACAGGATGTAATTTAAGATTACGAACAAGTTTTCATTACTCATCAAAATGTGACACGTTTCATGATTCATTGTAAATGTCTTCTGCCTACAGGCATTTTAATAGTCTGACAAATTGTTTAAGATGGCTTAGACGTGTTGCTATTTGGGCCCAAATCCGATTACTCAATTCGTTTTGATGAAATGTGAGCGTCAGCATTAAATTAAATTCCATAATTTATGTGATGATTCCCTTAGGCATCACTTAAATGATTTCCGCTCTTCAATTGTGTGAATGGCAAATACTGAACTGAAGTCGGAATCAGATAATGAAGTAATCCTACTTTGTGATAATTAATTATTGCATAAAAAAGCTGTCAGCTTGTCAGCCAATCTGTCAGTCGATAAATAAGTATATATCCGCTGCACGACAGATTAAATATATCAATTACTGCTACAGGCAAACAAGATTGCTTCCAGCAGTGAGCTTGACAATAATATATTTATTCCGGTTACACACACTTCGTTTGGGTTGCAACTGATTAATATTGAAATACACATGATTCATACAGATTCAGGCAGACATCATTTTGCGTCCTTTAGAGTGTGTCTAGGATATAGGGTAGATTACCCGAAAGTCTGCTTTAAGATCGATACCTCACACAAGCTAAAAACTAGGAATGCTTTTGTTGAGAGCTCCCGATTACCCTGAACCCAAGTCCGGAACTATCACAAGTCGTAAACCCTTTTCCCTTTCCATCACTTTATTATCCCCATTTTTGAAGGATAAAATATATATAATCAACTTATTAAAGTTTAAAGAGCTGCAGCAACAGCAACATAAATTGTTGTGAATGGCACAGAAACTTAAATTGAATAAAAGTTTCTCGTTTCAACAATATTTTTGTTATACATTTTCGATTTCTATGTTGCAAAGCCGAACTTAATTTTTGGCAATTTTCCAATTAGTGTTGAAGTGTCTGCAAACAAATAAAAAAAGATAAAAAATAAATGGGACAATAAATTAATTAAAAGCAAAAAAAGGGTTTGACAGACTTCTGATAAATCTGCGACAGGCTGTGATGCATTGAGCTGCTGCTTGACAATCAATCAAAGCACTTCAAATGACTGTAATTAGCAAGTCTGGTCAAATATTTTGTTGGTGGCATGAACTAAGCTGTGCAACTAAGTGGCAACCGTTTGCAATGGACTAACAATTTGATGAGCTTGTGGTTAAGTTGTGCTTGTGGTCTTCTCTTGCAGATATATGGTGGTTGCCAAGGCATCGATATATTATTTTGTGCCGCTGTCCATCATTGGCGTCCTATACATAATGATGGCAAAGCGTCTGCATATCAGTGCCCGGGACATGCCCGGCGAGCAGCTGAGCATTCAGAGTCGCAGTCAGGCCCGGGCTCGTCGTCATGTGGCACGCATGGTCGTTGCCTTCGTAGTGGGTGAGTACTGTACTAAAACTGGGGAAAGTGATGGATTTCCTGTTCACTCAATCGCATACTAATTGCCTGTCACGGACAGTGTTCTTCATTTGCTTCTTTCCATATCACGTATTCGAGCTGTGGTACCATTTCTATCCCACCGCCGAGGATGATTTCGATGACTTCTGGCACATGGTTCGCATCGTGGGATTTTGCACAAGGTAAGCCAAGGCTAAGGACTCAAAGGCTAAACCCCTCTCCCCCCCTCTACCAGTAAAACACGTTATCCTTTTCACTTAATGCCTTTGGCGACAACTGTTTGAAATTCTTGCTGGCGCATGCAATCCTTGCATTCCCTGCTCACAACGGGTAGTTTGCGGAACATATGAAAAGTTTTTGGTCTTTAGACTTTGCGCTGCAGTGCCTCAGGGTATAATTATACCCTTGCCGAGAAATGTTATAAATTTGTCGCAAAGTTTGACGCATATTTGAATTCGCAAAGTATATTTGTAGTTGAAGAAACAAATATTTGAGATAGATTCAAACTGCATCTGTGCAAAAAACACATATCTTAAATCCGGTTTGTTAGGGTATATAAACTTTGACTCTCCGTCTGGTGATTTTTAATTGAAAGACAAGCACTATTTCCTTCACCATTAATTTCTTAGCTGTTTTGCGCCAAAAAGTCGTATATTTATTTTCGTTGACAGCTTTCACCTCTTCAGTTGTGGGAAGAGGAGTGGTGAGGGGGACATTACTTAGCGCAGTAAATTGCAGAGAAAGTGTCAGCTTTGCGGCAACTTAATTTATGGTGTCGGCGAGAGTCATCAGTTCCAGTGAGAATCATTTGCATTTTAATACCAAAAGGGTTGCCCGAAAAAACTGATCAACTTTATTTCATGCAATATTCAAAAGCATATTGAAACAAATCGAAAGAAATGCGGCAAATTATGATGCTGGCAAACAGCGTCAAGGATTTTTTATCAATAGGGGCACTCCCACGCATTTCATAAAAAAATATATAAATATTTGAGATGCAAATCGCAAAGTCACTCACAGACCAACCAAAGAGCAGCGAAATTGGCTTACAGCAAAATAAGAGAAAAGTTTTCGAGCGAAATTAATTTTATATTTTATGACTCGGCTTTCCTACTTGCCACAAAAGGCCAGACAACCAGCTACTATAAATCTTTGTGATTTTCATGTCAGCACAGTGATTAAATATGTAAAAATGTGAACCCTAAATTGTTTTACTGATAAGTCCAGAGGAACGGATTGGGAAAATGTTCAAATTTGTTTGATATCAAAATTAAAAAATATCTTTTGATACTTGAGAAAAACCTAAACCTTAACCAACTTCAGCATAAATATAATTGAAACCAGGCTAGTAGCACCATTAGCGAAATTAACAACTGAGGTCGCATTCTGTAGCTTAACCTGCAGCTGGACAAACATTTGTGGCATGCCACATTGCAACTGAGTCGTACAACCCAAACAAGTCACTTCTTGCTGTGCACTACATTTGGGGATTGGTCTTTTTCAATTTGCAGCTTCCTCAATTCGTGCGTTAATCCTGTGGCGCTGTATTGTGTCTCTGGCGTATTTCGGCAGCATTTCAACCGTTATCTGTGCTGCATTTGCGTCAAGCGGCAGCCACACCTTCGGCAACACTCGACCGCAACTGGCGTCATGGACACTAGCGTCACCTCGATGCGTCGCTCCACCTATGTGGGTGGCGCAGCAGGTGCTGCTGCTGGCAGCCTGGCCGCCCATCGTGCCTCGTGCCACATGAACAATAACCACGGCATTGGAGCGGGAGGGGCTGGCGGACGAACAGGCAGTTTCCATCGCCAGGACTCGATGCCATTGCAGCATGCCGGCAGCGGCAATGGGCATGCCCACAATGTGGGCGGCATCGGACGCGCCTCAATCGTCAATGAGAAAAGGTGAGGCACACTGATTGTGGAGCTGCTGGAGGAAGGTTCCGCCGCCCAACAGGCCGATGAGCAGCTCTAAGCTACTGATCTCACTCTCTCTTTCTCGCACGCACCTCCGCACACACGCACACCACACACACACTCACAGCCATGCAGTAATTGACAGTAATTGTTGTTCTGCTTACCCTCACAACAGCACCCACCACCCTCCACCGTCCATCCACATCCACATCCACATCCTCATCCTCATCCTCGTCATCAATTGTAGCTGTAGCTGAAATTGGCAGTTGCCATTTGGCAATTGGCTCTATGTAAATTTCAATGGGCTCTAAGCCAGCAATTGTTCGTGTACATAAATAGATGGTTCTTGGTGTTGGCCAAGTTCAAACAGTTGTTGTGACTGTTCGGTTAATGCTGAAGTACAAAAGCCTGGTTTATATGTTGCCATCGATTGACTCTCGAAGAAGCACTCGAACGTCTCCCTGTACAGTGGGTGCTCGAATGCAAATACTTCTTGTATTTTCATTTATATACTTGTTTTTTGTGTGTCTTAAATAATCTGTTGAAATATTTATAAGCAAGAAATATATATAAATATATTTAACTGTAAGAAACTCAAAGCAACTCTGAAAATCCCCTAATACGTTCTTATTATCGAGCAACCACTGTATTAGCTGACTTTACACTTTATTTCTTGCTCGAGCTTAAGCCTGGAAACACCGGAAAACTTGATTGTGGCAAGTTTGTGTGTTGACTTCGGAGAGTCTAAGAATCTTCAATACAATATAGAGCTGATTATTCAGTATTTACTCATTAGTAGTACGTAAATTCCCTAGCAATAGCTGTAAATACTTGACTATACTTATATATACTATATCGATACAACCTTTACCTGTTTGAGGGTACTCTATGTGATGCGGCACATTTAGTGTTAGATGTAACTCGAAACTACCTATATATATATATATGTATCTATATTGGCATATATATACATATATTGGCATATATATACATACATATATATTCCACATAATTCCTGCTAATTGTAAACGTGTGTAGTGGCAAAATATCAATAGCTATATTAATTGTAATTATAGGTTCGTTGAAATGTAAATAAATGAAATAAATGAATGAATGTTCAGTTATTGTTGTTGCTTATGCTATAATTAATGTATTTATGAATTCATTTTAATTGAAGCCAATTAATTGATGGAGTTTGGAGTGTTTGAGCCACAGCTAAAGGGCTCTCAAATAATTTCCAATTTAGCTGGAACAAATATCCAATTAAATGTGAAAAAAACGTGTACTTTATAAGATAATTCCATTAAATGCAAATATTAATTAATTAAATGTTTAAACTTAAATAAAATGAACTAGAAAATCAGCATTATATCCATTTCTTGCGTTTCCACACACACACACACACACACAGGTAAGGGCATATGTTCAATACACTCACAATGGAAGCTTATGCACTGATGAGTTCACAATGCACCTACTTCAAGTTCCACTTTTCAAATAATCTCTTTCCATCTATCCATTTGTCTACGTTTCCAGTTTGATCAAGCGCTATGAGGAGCGTGCACGCTACTAATATGAATATGATGCATTTTTTATACCCTACCCTACCCAAAAGTGGAAAAGTTCCTAAGAATGGGATACCCCTACTCAAAGCTAATTCCAAACGCAGCATTTGAAGAGAAGTTTTTGTTTCCTATTTGCTTAATAAATAAGATTTTAAATGTTTATAAATTAAATAATAAAAAATATCGCTTAAATATTTAAGTAAAAACTAAAGTTGATGTGTGAAAAGTGCATGAAATGTATTGCAAATAAAGTTTAGAAAATATGCAAAAGACTTTTTCAATTCAATGGAGTAATAATAAACCAAATTACTTCTCTATAAATTATATATTTACATGCTTTAAGCCGATTCTAGAAAATTTATTACGATTGCCAAGAGTTATTGGCAACAGATTAAATAAACGGTAAATTTAATTAAAGCTCTGCCAAAATAAACTGCAGATGAGAAATAAACAAGCCGCATGGCAAAGGCCAACAAATGTTGCCAATTACTCCAAAATTCAACAAAATGTTCAATTTGCGTTTACAAACCAAGCAAAGATTGGCGAAATTGGGAATGGGATGGCAGGGAAAACAGGAAAAACCATTACAAGCTGCCACACACAAAAGGCAGCTGCAACCAGTTGTTTTTCGACAGGTATTAAATTGGCAAAATATTGCAGATACTTCGGATATTGTCAGAGACACCATAAATTCACACACACAATGCCACTCACTGCTAGACAACAGTTATTGGCATCCAATAAATGTTGGAAGTTCAGAGTGGCTAATCTGCCGAACCACACGCACATTCCTGCAACCACCTCTACTACACTCTGACATGTTCATTGAACATAACTGCCAGAACATGAGCTGTGACCTATTGAACGCCCACTAAATCAAGTTCACATTGTTGGCCTGTCTGCCCAGCTGCCCAGTTGCCCAGCTGCCAGCAGCTGCATATGGTCCCACAGATAAGCAGCAGGACAGTGACCAAAAATTTGTTTGTCATGTTTCGCTCGGACATTTAACATTTGCCCAGCCATTTTTGGCCACAGGTAGTAACGCCTATGTTGATCCTAATTTGTGTGGCCTGCAGCATGCCACAAACTGGGTCGAATCGCACCACGAGATTTATGTACACAACAGTCAACATTTAAATATGTGCATACATATAAGATATATATTCTTAGACCCATCCAGCTCACCACAACATGCCCATTCTTAACCATTCCTATTAGCCTCCTTTTTTCTTTGATGCTGATTGGCAATTTCCCCTTGCTGCCCCTTTGCCAGCCAAACTTCTCATCTCATTTGGCAAGTCCATTGTCAGAAGTTGCGGGAAATGTCTTTGGCACAATTAACTAATTTGTCGGTCAGGAATTTCCGCCTGGCTCCACTCAGACAGTTAGCTCCACAGTTTACAGAGCAGAGATTCGGATCACTGTCATAAATATACTTATTCTTGATGTGATTAGGGGTTGTTTTGTTGCTCTGAGATGCTCAACGAGTTATGCCGATTCTGGCAGATAGCTTCTCAAGCAAATAAAGTCTCTCAACAGGAAATTTACTTCTTGATGGGCCAATAATATATTGATAAAAAGAAAATTGATTCTGCGCCTAACTGTTTAAGTATTAACAAGATTATTTTTTATTCCCAACACAAATCTTACCAATTTATTATGCATTCGTCCACATAAAGTTATTAAGGCAGATTACACAGTATGTCAATGTTAGCATTAAGGATAATCCGAGTTCTTAGAGCGAAAGATAATTTTTGGGCATACATTAAATAAAAGCCGGCAACACTTGTGAGGTGCGTGGGAATATTGTGGACACAAATTTGTTGACTGTGCCGCAATCAAGTGTTACTGCTCTGCATATAGAATCAGATGTCCTGAGGTAAGGACAATTTGCAATGGAAACTTTGCGTATGCAAATAAGGCATACAAGGAAGCACTAAGTCAACAGAGTAAGATGGAAGCAACAATGTCAAGCAAGGAGCCAGCTGTGGTTACTGCATATAAGCATGTGTGAATGGGTGCATACAGAAGCACCCACATAATCGAGTATCAAATGCTGAGCAGGACTCTCATGCAAGGATGCACTCTCAAGTGGCCCAAAGTGATTTATCATGCTGCATACCGGAGTCAGCAGCTGGCAGGATGACAGCCTGGCAGAATTCAAGTCCATTCTCAAACTCAAACCCAGACGGAGCCGGTTTATTTAGCTCTTTAATGCCATCGGGTACTATATGTAACAATTAGTGTGCCTTAATATGGCACTAAAACCGAGTTGGCATCTCCAGCAGCTCTCATGCATTTACGCTGCTTGGGCATTCATAATTCCTCATTATGGGTCCTTGTTGAAGGCTATTGCGTGGTGCCATGAAAATGAGTTTGGTCCTTTGAGCTGATTCTTATCTGGTGTTGGCGGATTTTTTTTTATTTTGAGATGTTTATCTTACACGCAAGGCAAACGGAGTCGGGCTATTTGCGTCTTGTTATTTTGGCATGGGATTAGCGCCCATCCATCTCCCTCTCCCCCTCTCTCTCTCTGTCTCTCTCTCTCACACACCTTGATGTGTGTATTCTTATGCTGCTGTTGTCCGGCTTTGGCCACTTTGATAATGTTTTCGCTTTGCTTTTGCTGCTTTTGTTAATTGGCGCTGCGCGTAAGCTGGAATCCATTGACAGGGCCAAAAGGCGCAGCAACAGGGCGTGCCAGAGAGCGGGGGGCAGGCTGGCCCAGAGGGAGGGGGTGGCGTGCGACGTTACAGGTCCACTGGACGCACGTGTCAAGTAACAAAAACAATACCCATATCTCCTGCTCGTGTCCATGGGCCAAGTGAATTATTCCGGCTTTATGTTGGATTTGCTTGTAGATGATTTAAATTGTTTTTGTTTTGTTTTTGCCTTTGTTTTTCTGTCTCTTTTCTTTCCTTTCTCTTTGCTCTTTCGTTATTTGGGTTGAGTTTTTATGGCATTCGATATTTATGAGTATTGATATGGTTCTGATATATGTGTATTGATGGGCTGATGGGCAAATATATTAGTTTCATTGAGCGTAAGATCGATTCAAATGTGTTTCAATTTGATTAGCAAATTTCTACTATTTGCAGTGCAAACCATAAACTACAATAATTTGTAATACTATGATTATTGCCATTGTTAACAACAGTATCTCACATCTCACAAAATTCAATAGGCCAACAAAGGAAACTCAATTTTAAACAATCCTCTTTGATTAGGCCACAAAGGACGTTTGTCCGTTTAAGTCTTGCGCTTAATACCTATTTGATCTCATACAGAAAATCAGCATGGAAATGGATTTATATACCCCGAAGCCAATGAAAATGTGTAAGAAAGGTTTATTGGATTTATGTAAATGTATGTAACAGGCAGAAGGAAGCACATCTGGCAAAATGAACAGGTTCAACAGCCGAGTCGATAAGGCCATGTCCGTCTGTCCACTGACTGTAAGTGCTAGAGCCTTTAAATTTTAAAGGGGAAAACAGCAATAAAACTAGAAAAACATATTTAACAGCTGGCTTTAGGGTAGCACGTAGCAGGCTCACTCGACTTACTGGCCTTTGTTACCTTGGCCAAATATTGGGAATCGAATATTTATTCATTTTATGAGCAAATTTCTTACATGAGAAGATTGCTGTGCAAAAAAAGGGTCAATAAAAAATTTAATTTGGCCAAATGTACCCAAAGGCCAACCAGCAGAAATCGGAATTCTTTTGAGGTAATTATGAATGCAGATTCATCACTCAAAAAGGTAAGTGCCACAAATATGTGAGTGCTTTTTCTTTGTCGGCTTAATTAAAAAAAAAAGACAAACAAATTGGCAGCTTTTTGCGCTGTACTTGTCCCTTGTCAATGATGGTAAGAGTCTGCCTGTCACCTAGAGAGGTGCACATTTAATGGGCTTAAGCTTTAGCTGGCTTAAATGCAAAGTGCGTTAACTTAATGACAGCTACAACAACCAAGGTAGCAAACCAAGCAGAGCTTGCAAGCATCGTGCCACACTTTTTAGACCCTACCGTAAATGGGGGGCAATATTTAGGAAGCCATCCAGCTCATCAAATTGAAAATTTAATATTCATTTATTTATTTATTTCTCATTCTTAAATACCAATTTATCAAGGACTTAAGCCCAAATGAAGATTTCAACTTAAACTTCTCTTTAATATGCTTGCATTAATTGAGTGCATTATTCTGTGAAATCCTACTATGGAAGTTCATTAAGCTGTTTTTCATCGCACTTTGGCGTCATCGAGCGAGGCAGCAGTGGGAAACTCAATTAGTTAACGCCAGTTGCCACCTTTCACCATTAACGACTTATTAAGCGTTAATGAGATTTCTGTAGCAAGCCCGGGGCGACATTCAAACCGAATGAGTTCGATAAGCAAACAACAGACAAATTAAAAAGAAAGCAAACGCATTGGAGCAGTCCTCAAACAGAAGTTGTTGGCCAATAGTGCGCCTCAAGCGATTGGCAAGCTATTTTTATACCTTGAACTCGTTAAAACTGGAAAAAGGGTAAAAGGAAATTGGATAATGTTAAAGTAACAAGCCAGTCTCTCTCTCTCAACTAGAGCATTCCGGTTTGTTTGCATTTTGGACCAAAAGTCATTCTAATATTTGGCAAGAACTTTGGAGGTCTGAAAATGTTTTCCGCACAACACTTGAAGTTCCATTTGTTATTCCAGAGTTCAGCACAAAGCCATTAACAACCAATTGGCCCACAACAATCCAAATGCGTATGTGAAAGTGTTTCCATACAGAGAGAAGAGCGCAAACAAAAAATATATTTGAGGCCCGCTGAAACCAAATAAATAAAAGTGTTTTTGTCTTCAGCTTGCCACATTCCACTCAATTTAGTCTCAACTTTACGCAAATGGGCCAAGAGCCAAGTTTCCACACTCATCCGCGCTCCGCCATTATCCTCAACGGTTTTTCGATTTTACACATGAGTTTTTGCCCTTTCAAAGGGTTAGAGTACTTTTAAGCCTAACTCAGCTTTGGGCCATTTCAGTTCCGCTTTAAGTCTTGTGGCAAACATTTAATTCTTATTTAATTAATTTACTTTGAGAAGAAAAACTTTTTATAATTAAGCAGGATACAAAATTGAGAAGCTAACTATAAAATATTTGAAAACAGAATTATGTTAACTGAATTATTAGAGACTGACTATAGCATACTTATTGGAGCAGAATGGAAGCTCAGCTCGCTGTCATTTCCTTTTGACTCCTTGAATCCTATATCCTTATTTATAGGAAAGATAGGCCTTTAAGTGTCGGCATGAAAGTATTTAGCAAATCCTTTTGCTAGCCTGATTTTCTGGGTGTGGGAGGAGTGTGTATGTGTGTGTGCGTGTGTGTGTGGCTGGCTGCTATTTTCGCTGACTCGACACCAGGCACGAATCACGAAAGCTGACTCGCCAAGGCGAGTCCACGCCTTCTTTGTTGAATTCCCTCTGTACCCTTCTCCCGGATGCCTTGGGAAATCTGTGGTGCGTCTGTCACTGTCCTCTCTGGCTTACATCCATACATCCTTAATGCTCCACTTGCAGCCGCACACATTGCAAACACACACACACATTAGAAACTTTACTTGGCGCCTGCAACGGGCAATATATTTATTGTGCTCTGGGCCAGTGCCCAACGATATCCGAGCGATACTTAAGCGTAAAGTGCCGCCAGCGATGGGATTGCGAGTGTCCGGGCGGAATGCGGAGGACGAGGCTTACAGTGAATTATTTATTTTTATTTTACGATTATGACAGTGTCTTTGGGTCATATAATAAGGCGGCCAGCTCATGGGCCCATTGTGGCTTTCACATTTCAATGTATATGCAAATATACGATTGGCATCCGGTTTTTTATGTGCGGACAGCTGATGTTGATGGCGATTGCCGATGGCAATGTCGATGTCGATGGCGTTGTAAGACATCTTCAAGTGCTGCCCAAACAAGCCATAATAACCGCCAAATAACTGCCTCTGGTCATGTTTCTTAGCTGGCATATAAGCGGAGCCATTCCACTTGGCCGATGATTTGATTGATTTGTCTGATTGTCAGAACTGGGCTGGCAGTGTTTGTTGGCTTATCATTACAAGCAGCGATAATCACACGAAAGTAAATTCGATTCAAGTGCCAGACATCAATTAAACTTTTATTTCCCCAAGGCACTTGAAAGCACTTCAGATGCGCCTCTTACAACCGAATGCAAGTTGATTCCCTTTTTCCAACTTTCGTTCAAGCATTCAACTTTTCAATGTCAACCTTTGAAATTTGTTTATAGTCTTTCGCCAGTCAAAATAAAGTGGCTATAAAGATAAAAGTTATTCTAGTCAACTATTCCTCATATTAGCTCAAACTTATATTTTTCAAGATAAGCATTAGCAAAATATTGTTGATGTTTTTCGCTTAGTTTTTATAGGTATTCAAGTTTCCGGTTTAGTATGGATATATGAGAAAATCTCATGAAATATTTTCAGGTTTAATATATATATATTATACATCACAAGCTGAAACTTTGCACTTAAATATTCAAATAATTAAACAAGCATATGTTTTCCCTTACCGCATCAGCGAGTTTTTTCCACGAAACGCCAACCAAACAAACTAATTGTGAAAATTTTTCGCATTCAGCGCAAACCGAAAAAATGTGCGAATGCAAAATAATTCCACATTTTGCACTCGCAACTCTGTCAAACAGCAGCTAAAAGTTTACAACTGTCAAAGTTTTTTTTTGGCGGCACTGCAACCACCTGGTGGCTGCAACACGCTGAAACTCCATCAGAGCATCCTCAACATCAGCAAACCAGTTAAGCCAAACTTTTGAAACCAAAAAAACTTTTCTGATGCTCCCTCCTACAACTAAAAAAGAAAAGAACATTTGGAAAACAGAAAAACTAACGAAAGACAAGTGAAAATGAAAGACTGATAAAAGTAATGCGCTGCAGATATATGTAGATATCCTGTGATATGGTTAATTATTAATTAATCCTTAATTTCCTAGATACCCTTAAAACTTAAGCTAACAAATAATGTAATTTTCAACAAGCTGTATGCGTATTTAGAAGTAAAACTAGCCTTAGGCTGAGACTTGGTTAATTTGCAAGATGTATTCAAATATATGACAGCTGAGAAATGTGTTTTCCGGCGGAAAATTCCCACTGCTGACAAGTCGCTGAAGTTCCTCGCGCGCATTTCAATCAGCTATGCTTAAAGTCGAATCACAAAGTTTCCAAATTGCTCGGCAGCACACTAGTGTGTGTGTGTGTGTGTGTGTGTGTGTGTTTTGCCGTATCAAAGTTTTATGTTTGGCGCGACACGCGCATATCTCTGATAACAATAAAGGCAACAAAAAACTTAAAGGCATTTTCATCTCAGTGATGAGCTTAACATTCCTCCCCGCCCGCTCCCCGAATCGAGTTTCCCTTAGTCCACAAAGAAATTAAAAGTTGCTCCTGCTGCGTAGTTCATGTTCAAAGTTGCCGCTTGATTGGTATCAATTGGGGAGGGAGGATTGCAGTTCTTACCATGATTGTGCTAAAGGTAATTTGTAATTTGTGCTGTGATTTTTAATTTGGTTGATTAGCATAAAAATAATTGAACTATGCGCATTAGTTCTTAGAATTCAAAGCGATGGCATTTAATTAAAATTCAATCTCAGCTGCTTAGTACGTGACAACAACAACAACAACAACAGTAACAACAGCAACAGCAACAACAACAACAAACAACTTGGAGTTGAGAGTCAACAACTAATTCCTATTAAATACTCGTAAAATGCGAACCCAAACTTTTTTAAGCACCGAGTAAATTGTTTTTCCAACTGTTTGCTTGACTCCTGGCTGCATCCTTCCTTCCTCCGCCTGTCTGCAGTTTAAGGATAGCCGTACAAATTTTGATTTTTATTGCCATTGGTTAAGACCTGCAGATTTGTGCACGACCAACTTTGGTCCCCAACAGCAGCAGCAGCTGCCGCAACGAAATGTTGAAAAAACCCAAACTCAGTTTTTATTGAGCAGCGCACTTTAAAACTATTTGCTGAAGCGGAATTAGTTTGTTGTTGTCTTGGACTCGGAAATGGACGACATCTATAGACTATCTAAGTGCACAGACAAAACTAACATGCGGAACTGTGCTCCACTTCAAGTAGTTAGTCTCTCTGTTTTGTTAATTAGTTTGAAGTACTAAAGCGAGGGCTTTTTAATCATAGTTTTATCCCTAGATCAATCGTACATTTAAAGTTGAAAACGAGATTTCAGGTCGGAGCATAAGTAAAAATTCTAGCCTGAAAATCGGAATGTGGGCATATGGGCATAGGTCGAAACTTCAAAATGCCATAACTTCGACCAAACTCGACTCATTTTAAAAAGCGAGGGCTTTTTAATCATAGTTTTATCCCTAGATCAATCGTACATTTAAAGTTGAAAACGAGATTTCAGGTCGGAGCATAAGTAAAAATTCTAGCCTGAAAATCGGAATGTGGGCATATGGGCATAGGTCGAAACTTCAAAATGCCATAACTTCGTCAAAACTCGACTCATTTTAAAAAGCGAGGGCTTTTTAATCATAGTTTTATCCCTAGATCAATCGTACATTTAAAGTTGAAAACGAGATTTCAGGTCGGAGCATAAGTAAAAATTCTAGCCTGAAAATCGGAATGTGGGCATATGGGCATAGGTCGAAACTTCAAAATGCCATAACTTCGACCAAACTCGACTCATTTTAAAAAGCGAGGGCTTTTTAATCATAGTTTTATCCCTAGATCAATCGTACATTTAAAGTTGAAAACGAGATTTCAGGTCGGAGCATAAGTAAAAATTCTAGCCTGAAAATCGGAATGTGGGCATATGGGCATAGGTCGAAACTTCAAAATGCCATAACTTCGTCAAAACTCGACTCATTTTAAAAAGCGAGGGCTTTTTAATCAAAGTTTTATCCCTAGATCAATCGTACATTTAAAGTTGAAAACGAGATTTCAGGTCGGAGCATAAGTAAAAATTCTAGCCTGAAAATCGGAATGTGGGCATATGGGCATAGGTCGAAACTTCAAAATGCCATAACTTCGTCAAAACTCGACTAATTTTAAAAAGCGAGGGCTTTTTAATCATAGTTTTATCCCTAGATCAATCGTACATTTAAAGTTGAAAACGAGATTTCAGGTCGGAGCATAAGTAAAAATTCTAGCCTGAAAATCGGAATGTGGGCATATGGGCATAGGTCGAAACTTCAAAATGCCATAACTTCGTCAAAACTCGACTAATTTTAAAAAGCGAGGGCTTTTTAATCATAGTTTTATCCCTAGATCAATCGTACATTTAAAGTTGAAAACGAGATTTCAGGTCGGAGCATAAGTAAAAATTCTAGCCTGAAAATCGGAATGTGGGCATATGGGCATAGGTCGAAACTTCAAAATGCCATAACTTCGTCAAAACTCGACTAATTTTAAAAAGCGAGGGCTTTTTAATCAAAGTTTTATCCCTAGATCAATCGTACATTTAAAGTTGAAAACGAGATTTCAGGTCGGAGCATAAGTAAAAATTCTAGCCTGAAAATCGGAATGTGGGCATATGGGCATAGGTCGAAACTTCAAAATGCCATAACTTCGACCAAACTCGACTCATTTTAAAAAGCGAGGGCTTTTTAATCATAGTTTTATCCCTAGATCAATCGTACATTTAAAGTTGAAAACGAGATTTCAGGTCGGAGCATAAGTAAAAATTCTAGCCTGAAAATCGGAATGTGGGCATATGGGCATAGTTCGAAACTTCAAAATGCCATAACTTCGTCAAAACTCGACTCATTTTAAAAAGCGAGGGCTTTTTACAATAATTCACTCGCTAATACTTATCATACAGATGTGCCACAAAAATCGGAACCGTTTCATTTTTTGGTATAGAATTTAGACATGAATTTGAATATGAATATATTGCTTTTGAAAATCGTTTCAGATTTGATAAAGTTATTGCTAGAGGTCAAAGCTTGACTAAAAACCCTGTGAAAATCGGGCTACTTTTTAGAAAGTTATGGCTGTAGACATTTTTGAGTAGCACATTTGGGCAGTCTAATTTATCCAATTAATTTATATTAATTTTATACATTTTAACAAATCGAGAAAGTAATATGATTCCAGATTATTTTTTTAATTTTATTTAGTAGTTTCGACAAGTTGTAACACTACTTAAAAATGAAAGTATGTCAATTAAGATTGCACGCTTCGAAGTAATCGTCAACTTCAGCCACCTCAATGGACTGACTGGCAACATATAATTATAACTAATGTTCTACAAGTGGCAAGCTTGTTCGAACTGAACAAATTAACTACGCAATTAGCCATAATTAGCACTTAAACTTGTCAGCAGTCATTAGAACGGCGGCCTTTGTCCTGTCGTGGCCTATAAAAGTGTGCCCCTTGCGGCTTCAACTGCTTAAACACACACGAAACAATGGCACACAATGTCAACTGGATGTCGAAGAGAAGCGCTTCGGAGAGCAGCAGACAGCGATGGCTGCAGCGCTGGAGAAGCCATCCCCTAAGGCAGGCCATTTTCAACACCTTCTGGGAGTATACGGAGCGCACCAAGGTGAGCGGCATATGGCTGCTGCGACGCAATCGCACCCAGGGACTCTCCAGGTGGGTGAGGTGGACGGACGGACAGAGAGTCAAACAATTTTCGAGACGTTTGCCCATTTCACAGATTCATTTGGTCATCGGTGTTGGTGCAGCTGCTGGTGCTGAGCGTCTATTTGACGCTGCTGCTCTGGCTAAAGTTCTACTCGTATCCCATTCTAAACACCATCTCAAATGATGTGTCCATCACAGATGTGGCCTTTCCAGGTGTCACCATCTGCAGTCCCAAGGCAGTCAGCACGGAACGCGCCCATCGCTATGTTAAAACGCTGTAAGTGGGTGTGGCCAATAGAACTCCAAGTGAGAGATGGAGTCGCTTCTTTTTTTGCCAGCACGAAAATTTTGTTAATTCTTTTATTATCAATATAGCCATGTCTATAATACTTTAAGAGAGGTAGAGCTATGAATATAGTTTAGCCGTTAACAGCAACAAAGAGTTAAACACCTGGTTAACTATTGCAGCAAAATACCCGCTAAATATAATGCTGATGAGGTAGCAGCTGGCTTTGAGTTCCTCAATGCGTTTACTGATCAGAGTTATGTGGCCCCGGCGCATAAGAGCTACAAGGCAACGGATGCGGTGCTCCGGCTGAATAATGTGTCCATTTGGGAGGCAGCGAAGGCTGTCAGTCCGGGCTGTGCTGAGTTTGTGAAGCGCTGTTTCTGGGGCTATTCGGAATTTAAGTGCAACCAATCGCACGAGTATCTGTCCTTTATACCCACAACGGCATATCTTGGTCCCTGCTGCTCCTTCAACTACAATCCGCGCAATGCCAGCTACGTGCCCTTCTCTTCCAATATTTTTGGCATGGATGGCGGCTTAACGATTGTTGGCTCTGAGGGCTCCGAACGCAATCTGAGCACTGGTCTCATTGTGCTCGTTCATCATCCAAAGGATTATGTGACGGAGACATCTTCGTCTGTGACCATAACCGCAAGATCCGAGAGCTTTCTCGAAATCTCGCCCACCGTGCAAAGCTCGTCGACAGAGGTACTGGAGCTGTCCGAAAGCAAAAGGGACTGCCTCATCTCGGATGATGTTAATCAGCGCAACTATAGACAGGCTGCTTGTTTGTTAGCCTGCCAGACGGAGGCGATTGTCAAACGCTGCGGCTGCCATCTCTACTTGCTGCCCATTATCGATGGCAAGTTCAAGGAATGCAATCTTAACGACACCTTCTGCTACTCGCATAATTATGGTAAGTGGTATGATATGATATTTATATGGATTAGGTTGTATGTCTGTGGCAATTCCATATTCATATTCTCGACTACTCATTCTAATTTCCATGTTACGCACTTATTTTCTTAACCTGAGATAGATGAAATTATTCAGTTACTTACCTTGCCTTGACGGCAATACATATTTCACGCTCCTGCGAGTGCCTGGATGGTGGATGTTTCTGTGTGGTGCATTGTTATCTCCATATCGATGGTGGTGTGTGTGTACTGTGTCTGCTCCCGTTACATCATTTATAATTTGTATTTAATATTCAAAATGCGTGCCCGTGCACATAAGTGTTCCTTGACACAGGAATGTGCTCGAGATGTTTGGATGGTACTCGTCTCGAGCAGCTACAATTTTGCCATTCGAGGCGTTTCGGTATGCAGAACACTCAACCACAGACGCAATCATGTTTGGGTTACTTAAATAATGGCTTTTGTACAGTGTATTTCGTGTTTCTTGGTGTTAACATAAATGAGCATAGAGAGTGAGCACATAAAATAATGATTTAGGGTTTTCATGCTTCTGGTCTGCCGACGATAAATTAATATATTTGAGAATATTATGCTTGAGTTATGGGTTACACTTGTTACAACTGTTATTGAAATTTGCACCATGAAAAGTGAGTATTTCATAATGATTGAGATATTAAAATTAAATCTATCAAAAATTAATCAAGTTTCGTTATTGTTATTCTCGAGAAATTATTAACAATTATATATATTATGCATATTAAGCAATGTCTGCAATAAAATAATTTGCAACTCGTTCTGTTAAATCATTTGATAAACATTTTAAAGTAAGTTTTTGAAATTCTCATGAAGAATTTTGAAAAAATGATAGTTTTATTGAGCCAACTTTTTAATTCTTAAGCAAATGTCCTAGTTCTAACAATCGAATAAAAACATTGTATTTAATTTACAGACGATTTCAAGAGCGTTCGCTGTGACCAATGCCTCCCAAACTGTTATGACGTCACATACTCTACGCTATCACACAAAACGGATCTCGCAGTGCATACGTTCTCCGTGAACAATTATCAGTAAGCTTTTAATGTTAAATCCACAATTTGTTTTTTTAATTGAACCCTTTTTGCTCAGCATACCCGAGTTGTATGGGAATGATAGGTTTGCGTTGCACGTCTATTTGGCCAAACAGGTGGTGCCAGTGATTAGGAAAGTAACTGTTATGTCCTGGATTGGACTGCTGTGTAGGTATATGACTATTCCCACTTCAATTTGTAATTCATTTGCATCCGTTGTAGCTGATTTAGGTGGCATTTTTAATCTCTGTCTGGGTCTGAGCATGGTATCCATTGTGGAGTTCTTTTACTACTGCATCTTTCGCTTGCACAAAAACTATCAACAGCAAAAGCAGCTGCAGCTGAACCAGGCTTGGAAATAGTCGACTTGGAACTTAACATACTTGTATGTATATTTAAAACTTAGTTTACTTTGTTTTTTTTTTAAGATAGCACCTTTATTGTTTTTTCTTTTTTGTTTTCAAGGTTTTTTTTGGCCCTTTTCGCTTGCTGGCAACGGGCGTTTGCTTCTCGGCCGCTTCGTCATCATCATCATCATCACCGCTGTCGCTATATTTGACGAGCATTTTATTAGCATCCAATGTTTATATAATATATATATGTCTATGAATTGTATATATTGTGTATACAGATAAACTTACCCCACGGTGGCCATATGCTCAAACATATCCTCATATTCGGCATCCACTGCCTGGGGCTGTCGTTTGTTATTTTTAATATCCTTGTGACTTTTCTTTTCCTCTTCTTCTGCCACATCTTCTTCGCACTCTTGCTCTTGCTGCTGGCCAATGACCTGCCTAATAAGCACTTTGGTTGCCTTGGACTTCACATAGCACTGATAGAGCAGCACAGTGGAATCGGCATCATGCACACGCACATAGCGGTCCAGGGAGGCTGAGCTTAAGTATTTGCCCGTCTCATCCAAGTTCAAATCACTGATGCCGCCCGTAAATCCTTTGTAGGTATGACAATGGGTTTTCATGCTGCGCGTATCAAAGGCCTGCAAAGAGCAATTTATGTAATTTGAACTGAATTAGGGCTGCATTACTTGTGAAGTTACCTTCAGTGCGCCCATGGTAGTGCCTGTGTAGATGTAGTTGCCGCGTGCCACCAGCGTCGCAAAGCTCATGCCGTGCTCCTCACTGGCAAAGTGGGTAACTGGCCGTCGCTGCTTGCGCGTATCGTAGATTCGCACATAGCCATGCCGAGAGCAGGTGGCCAATACACTGGGGCCATCCACAAAGCCGATATCACTGTCCCAAACAGGAACCTCCAATTGTAGGTAATCGTTGGGCAGATTCTTGGAGTTGAAGATCTCCTTGCCATCGGCGCCGAGATCGTAGACTTTTAGATTATTCTGTCTGGCCTTGCCGCCAGTGGCAACAATATTTGTGGCCGTCGAGCACTGACGCAGATGATCCATTTGATCGCCTGTTTGGATGACAACTGGTGTCGCATTTTGCTCCTCCTCTTCCTCATCCTCATGGTCAAGCGATAAGCTTTGTATTTGTCCATTACCAATGCCAGCAATCAAATTATTGTTATAGCGCGCCAAACCCACAATGGGAGCAGCCGTAAAGTTAACATTACGAGTGGAGACTCCTCTGCTAATTCCCAGCGAGTGCAGCTCTGCAATATTCTTAGCCCGTCCAAGCAGAATCTCAGTTTGTGCCTCATTGCCAAAGGCCAATGCTGTTATACGTGATTCCTTATCCAAACCACTCAAATCACTGAGATTTGACTGCTCGTATGGACTCTTGTCCGCAGCGGGCATCAAGTCTGCGAAAGTTCATAAAATGAGCTGCGGTAAAAGGAGCGCTTGGGATTTGGCTTACGTTTGAAGGAGCCCGTGTGTGTGCCCACGAACAATTCATGTTTGGCTGTATAGTTGGCATGTTTAAGATTCGATGTGGTCCACTTCATGTTCTTTAATTGTCGTTTAAATCGCTTATTCAGCAATAAAACAACTCAAAACATCAAGAAAAAGACGGCAACACGTGCAGCGGTAAAAGTGTGACTATCGTTAATCGATAATATGTATTATTTACCAACACTCACAAATAATCGCATAGAGCTGTGCGATATCTCACGTGAAAACAGCTGATTTTTGGTCATTTCAAAACATAAACACGCCGAAACGAGTTTTTATGCAATTATTTCTAAAATATGTCGTTGACAAAGGTCTATGATGCGGCAACTGTATTTAAGCACTTAAATGGCATTATTAATGTGTATAAGCCAGCTGGCATGAAAGTGAATCATGTGAGAAATGCCATTCTTGGCAACATTTGCAAAGGTGCGTTAAATGTGAGCAAATAAGACAAACAAAATTTAACTTCAACAAATTGTAATTATTTAACTAGGACTCAATGAGCTGGAGCAGCGAGAGCCACGTAAGTTAGCCAAGGATAGAGTGCTGCTGGGCACTGGCACTGCTGCGGACACCGTGCTGCACAAGATTGCCTCCGATGCTGATCTATCGGATCACATCCTGGCCGCTGGTCCACGTTACATGCCGGCTGATATTAAATGCGCAGCTGTTGCCACCCTGGGTGATAACACAAGCGGCGTTTTGTGTAGGTAGCCAAGGATATATTAACTGAAACATATCGAACTTAAATCTCCGAATATTGCTTACAGTATTTGGCTTAAACGCTGGACTGCAACAGTCCAGTCGCATCCAGCGCAATCGGCCAGTGAGAGTCTATCATGTGACCGCTCGCATGGGCACCGCCACCGAAAGCCACCTGCCTAATTCACGCGTCACAGTCCGTGCCAATCATAAGTATGTGACGGCGGAGCGTATAAGCGGCTTGGCCGCCTCCATGCAGGCCTCACATCAGCGCAAGATGTACGAGCTCTGCGGCGTTGATCTACAGACGCAGGCTGCTTATGAGCTGGCCTGCAAGGGTCTGTTGCGGCCGGCTGACAACAGCCAGACAGTCATCTATGGCATCAAGCTGATACACTTCGAGCGGCCGCACTTCACCCTCGAGCTGCACACCATCAACGAGAGCGAAGAGTATATGGCAGCCTTGATTCACGACATGGCTGTCGAACTGCGCACAGTGGCGCATTGCTCACAACTACGTTGCATACGCCACGCCCACTTTGATGTGATGGAGAGCCTGTTGCGGCATGGCTGGCATCTGTCGGGTATCGTGAAAAATCTGCGACAGCAACGAGCGGTCCTCGAAGCGCATCCCCAGTTGCTGGAGCAGGAGCGCGTGGAGCTGCATGCTGCTTCGTAATTAGCTTACTATCAATACAAAATAGTTGTTATTTAATTTAAACAAATCGCATTCATTTTGGTTAAACAGCAGTCTGAGTGTGACTATTGTGACTATGGCTATTGACCAGCACCAATTTATCATGCTCAAAGAGGTCCAGCTGCAGTTTTTCGAGCAATTTCTTGCCAGCCACCGAATCCTGCACCTTTTCGACCACATCCTGCGCCTCAAGCAGTCGCAAACGGGCCAGCTCCAACTGGGCTGTTGCCTTTGCAGGTGACCGCCTTGCCTGCTCCTCGTGCGTGTGAGCAATCTCAATTAGAATAACACTGACATAGATGGCCAACTTGATGCTGTATGGATCCAGTCTTTGGCAAACATTGAGTAGCTCTTCGCAGAGTCGCTGCTTGCGTCCCAGCTGCTGCTCACTCAACGTGGCCAGCTCCAGGCCCGGCTCGTGTCCGTAGAGCTGAATCAGCGTGTGCTTCAAGTTGAACATGTGAAAGTGATTGGGATGCAGGAGCTGTGAGAGACGCGCCAACAGCAGCTCCACCTGACCGGCTGTCGGCTGGCCGGCGAGCAATTTCTCCACCTCGTCAGTCATGTGTGTCTGCACCTCTGACACATAGGCAGCATCCACGAGCATCGGGCATGTGTCGCACTTCCATTGTGTCTGCTCGTCCAGTGAATCCACAGGCTGTTGGATACCGCCACACGACTTGGACACATCGCCTAGGCAGCGCATGGCGCTCACATAAGTCCCATACTCGCTGGGATCCTCACAGCGCGAACAGCCGCAACTGAAGTGCTTGGTCATGCGCAGATGATGCTGCCGCATCTGTGTGCCCCACAAGATGTTCGTATAGGTGATCTTGAGGTGGTCACCCTTCTTTAGTTCACAGCCTGCGCGCACGGCAATCCGTTGCGTGACAGCATCGAATTGAAAGTAGCAATTGGGCTGGCAGGCGTGCTCCATCATGCAGGCCTGCCGAAAGACGCCGCTCAGCTCAACACCCGTGGCCAGCTCGATGACCATGTAGTTGGTCTCAATGATGCCGCACAGCCGATGCAGTAGCTCCGCTCCGTACTCTCTCAGCAGGCACTCAGGATTCTTGGCTGCCTCGATGCGCTGCAGAAACCGTTGCTGCAGATAGCTAACAATGCGCTGCTCCGCCTCCTGCTGCAGCTCTGTGCCCAAGCGTTCCTCCTCATGAGACTGCATCTCCAGCAGCGCTGTCCAGCGATCAGGATGTTGACGCTGCAGCAACAGGCACTTGAGTACCAGCAGCGCATCATGTCTGTAATAGTCATGCAGTCCACGTGCATCCGATTTTCCTGAGGGTGGACTGCCCAAGCTGAGAATGCTGCACTCAAACTTTTCATGCTCGCAGCTGATACTGCAAACAGGCCAACGACAGCTGCCGAAGAAGAACAAGATTGGAGATTTACACTAAGTAAGTATAATAAATTAGAATAGATATCTGATTTATCAATAAATTAAAAGATTCATTCGAAGGTTAAGATGATGCTTTGCATCAAAAATTCTTATTTGGCGTTTTAATCTCAAAATTTGTTGCACAGTGCACAAGAGCACTCACCTGCGGCACAGATGCTTGTTGATGCGACAGGGCGTGTAACAGGCAACGCAGGGCACAATGTTAGCCGATTTCTCGTCGTCGGTGAGAAACCATTTGGGACCCACAACGAGCGGCTCCTCCACGAATATAATCTGCTTGGCCTGTATATTCTGAGTGGCCACCAAGTAGCGTCCCAGCTGGGGATCCTGTTGCACCTTGTAGGGCTTACAGCATGTCTTGTGGGCAGGCCAATGCTGTTTCTGATGCTCCCCGTTGCAATAACGTACCAGCTTGCAGCGGGTGCAGGTCAGTGGTGCAGCCACATTGCAAACAGCGCAATTTGTACTGAGAATCGTCATTCCAATTGATGAACACTGCTACGTACTTCAGGGCTTTCAAACTCACACTGAGATGTTACGTGGACTGAGAAATTTTCATTTTGATTGAGTTCAAATTATTTTTTTCTTTTCACACGCTGCCCCTGCACAGAAATGTTATTTTTAGCACGTTTCTCCAAACATTTGTCTCAGCTGCCATGCGGCAACGGCAACACAACTTAATTCTCACTCTTGCCACGCTCTTTCTCAAAATTATTTCAAAAGCTCTCTGTTTTGAAATTGTGCGTGTGGCGAATGTAAGCGCATAAATATAAGAGTACTTGCTTAAATAATGTGGGTCAGTTGCACAGGAAGTTTGCCCGATTATAACTATAAGGTAATACAAACCAAACGATTTCATAAGCCTTATTGACCTATTTCAAATCAAGTCAATTTTATTCAAATTATATATTGTAAACATTCATTAATGGCTTTTTGGGTAGAAGTATGAAAACATGATTTGAAAAATAAATAAAATTATAAGTAAAAAAGTATTTGGATTGCTTCGAAATGAACATTAAATATGAATGAAATCTTTTAGTGGTTATTGAGAAGCTGCTACGTTCCACAGAGGTGAAGCGCATCTGTGCATTGCTTCGACCCAAACGTGGCAAGGAGATGCAGGAGCGTATTAGCGGATGGAAAACAGATCCCGTATGCATACCAAGCTGCAACACTGCAAAAAGCTGATTCATTTTAATACTTACTCTTTAGCTGTTTACTTTGCTGCTCAGCTCCAAGCCAAATGCAATGGAGCGCATTGTGGGCATAGCGGGTGCTGAAGCGACACGTGGAGCTGGTGATTCACAGCGCAGCCACGGTTAATTTTGCAGTGCCACTTCACGTGGCGGTGGATGTCAACACTCGTGCCACTCGCCACATGATGCAGCTGGCCAAGGAGATGCCACATTTGGTTGCCTTCGTGCACGTATCGACGTCCTTCTCCAATTGCGTGGAAAATTATTTATCCCATTGCTCTGTTACACGGGAGCTCCTTCGGTGTTGTGCGAGTCGCACCCATAAATCCGAAGGGTAACTTGAGTATTGTGCCCGTAGATGGTTGTGCCAATGTGATCCTCGCCAGTGCCTGGCGTACAGCAACTGAGTGGATGCAGAAACTTCAAGTCACGCCTGCTCCAATCATCTACAACTATGTGCCGAGCAATGAGAATCTGGTATTAAATGGCGATATGATACGTTTCGCGGAGGAGAAACGCAATGTTTGTCCCTTAACCCAGGCGGTCTGGTATCCGTTCATCCACATCACTCAGATCTGGTGGCCATACAAACTAGCGACGATCTTCTACCATCTGCTACCCGGATATGCCATTGATCTGGTGTTGCGCCTGAATGGTCAGAAACCGAAGATGATCCGAATCTACCATAAGATACACCAAAATATTGATATGATGCAGCAGTTTATGATCAAGAGCTGGAGCTTCGAAACACCCAACACGGATGGACTGTGGACGAGCATGTCAGAAGCCGATCAGCAGCTCTTTGAATTCGATATGAAGTCCCTCGATTGGAGCAGATACTTTGATCGCGCCTTGTTCGGCATGCGCATCTATCTGGCCAAGGAGGAGCCGACCGAGGAGTCCTTCGATCGTGGTCGCAGGAAATTAAGCCGGTAAGTTGACAATACAAATTTAAGATCATCACTTTTCTAATATTATTTCTTTACAGCTTTCTCATACTTCATCGGCTGCTGCAGTTCCTCCTCTGTGGCCTGGCCTACTTTCTTGTGAGGTGGATTTTAAATCTATTCTTATGATAATACAGTTTAGCAAGAATTTATACATACCACACAAGTAAAGTTTATGGGATATTATTTCAGATTCATGTCACAGACCCAGCTTCCAGCCTATCATTAAAATCCAAATGCCATGTTGATAACCAACTTTTATTAAGTTTTCTTCATTTTTCTCAAGCAATACAAAACAATTGGCATACATCAAAAATTCGTGTGCAAAACATTTGTCGCTTCAAGTTTGTTTCATATGAAAGTTGTTGTTTGTTTTCAATAATTTAGTTTTATGATTGTTTAGAAAATGTCTTCGAAAATCTCTGTTTGGTTGTGGTAATCATATTTGTTCAATGCGTGAATTGTAATTATTTATTAACTAACGGTGTTTATTGTAGTCTATGGTGTGGGATATTTTTTTTGTTGTATTTATTATTTGTTTTTGTAATTAAAATTATTTAGTACGGCTCTTGCGGCGCGTCCAAGTCCCGGTAGTGTGATCTGGCGCGATAATCAAAACCACCGGGTCTGTAAGCAACGAGAATGAATGTTGTTTAGAGTTTGGAATAAATAACACAAATCTTATACATATGTGGTAAGTAAAACATTTATTTGAAATTCGTCGCAAGTTGGCTGGTTTTTTGAAATTCAATAATTGCGAGCTCAAGAATTGACATCAATTTTGACTTTTTGAAGACTTGTGTGTAGTATTTGAAAATGTATTATTCGCTCTTCGTTGTCTATTTTTTTGTTTCTTCTGTTTTTTTCAAAATACAATCGCCATATTGTACAAAAAAAAAGAAGAAGAGTAAAACAATTTCATGTAAGGAATACTTTATATAAGCTGTGTATATTTTGTAGTTCCCTTCTTTTTAGCCTGGCATTGCTTGAATTGCTTTTCTGGACTGAGCTCGAAAACTTTATTGTATTGCGTTATCTGTGTGGTTAACTGCTTTTTTTTTTTATTTCATGCTAATCAATTCGTTAATTAGTCAAAGATATCGGAATTAACGGGCGCATCCAAATCATGGTAACCGATAAGCCGACGTTGGTGTTCCACAGGCATTTCTCTGCAAAATATTTGCGACACAAGAAAGTTGTGACAAATTTCGAGTTAAGACCAACAACAACAAAAACAAAAAATGATAGCAAAATATAGAAAGTACATAGAAATTGGGGCAAGTAAACTAAGTTTCTAATTTTCTCAGTAAAAACACTTGAAACAAATCTTTGAAAAGTGCCTCAAATAGCTTTTCCATTTTCCTATCTATAACAAAGCTTTCCAGCCCATATAATAAAAATGTTAAGGCAAAAGCTAAGCTTAAATAATAAATAAATATGCGAAGCAGAATTTGAAGTTGAATAAAAACTTTGATTTGTTTTTCGGGTCATTAAGTAATATATGGTTTATAAAGGATATTCTATATTGATCAAAGAAAAGGAGGCAAAAATCAAGAACCATGAATCCTTTCGTATAACGTTTCGATGTTTGTCGGACAGAAATGGTTGTAAATGAAGAATGCTATCCAAAATCAGGAGCTAAGCCCAGCTGATATCCCTAACACACTTAGGACTAACATTTAGATGGAAATTTTAAGCGTGTTGTGCAACTGACCTGCGTGCCTGGGGAAAATTGCGTCCACCTCGACCACCGCCTCCCATCATGGGCGGTGCAAAGCCATATGGCATGGCAGAGAAGGGGGGATACATGGGCGGCCGATATCTGTGACAACGTATATTGATTAATATCACGAATATAATTAACATTAGCACAATACGAAACTCACCCTCCCGGGCCACGTCCTGACTCGGATTCGGTACGCTTGGCGCTGCCTGGATGCTCGGGCAGCTGTGGCCGCTTGGGATCACGCAAATAATTGTTGAAATATTGCACCTCCTTGCGCACCTCGTCCACCTTCTCCTCGTGCTTGTTGAAGATGTGCTTGCGTATGAATTCGGGTCCCTTGAACTTCTTGCCAGAGAGCGGGCACAGCCACTTGTCCTTGGCCAGCTCTTGTGTGTTGGCCTGCACAAATTTCTCGACTTCCTTGTCGGGATTCTTGGCGCCGAGCTCCTTGATATTCTCATCGCTCAACTGCACCGTCTTGGCCAAGAACTGTTGCAGTTTGCCCTCATAAGATTTGATATACTCCTGTACATCGTTGCTGGTCACACGCATGGGGGCGGGACCGCGTGCATGGATGATGCCACAGCGATTGGGCATCTCATCCTCGTATGGGTACTCGCAGTGATTGTAGTAGTCCACCGAGTGCACAATACGCAAATAGAGCACCAGACGATCGAGCACATGTATCAGTGGCTCATCACGCTCAATGGGCTCACCCTCGCCATCCTTGCTATCGCCGGCCAGGCCGAGCAGTTCCTCCTCCTCGGCGGAGGCCTCTTCGATGAGGTAATCGGTTATGTTTTGCAGCACCGGATTCTTGGAATTGAAACCATAGTTGCCGCTGCCATTGGTTGCCTCCTTGAGCTCCTCCTGATTTTGCTGCGCATTGTCCGAATTATCCACTTCACTCCACAGCTTAAAGCGCTCGTCCAGATTCATGGCAATCTTGGCACACAGTTTAATATCGGAGCGCACGATCTGCTTGTGCGCCGTAATCCCATTGGCGGGACGAACACGCCGGCTCAGATCCCGATTGACAATGGCGCCCATTTCACAGTCGCGCAGTCGCTGATTGTTCAGGCTCCAGCAGATCTCCTTGATGTTCACGTCACGCGCAAAGGTGATCCAGCCGCGACGATACCAGCGACGCTCCACCAGCGGATCGGCGATGGCCACGCGCAAATAGCCGCTGAAGCGTGTGCAGATCGTCTCGATATCCGCCTTGGTTATCGAGGGCGCCAAGTTACGCAGAAAAATTGATGAGGTGCGATGCAAAGCGCGTGGCTTCAATGAATCCTTCAGTTTGTCCACATCGATGGTCTCAGTCACTGTATCATCATCCGCCGCTTCTGCTGTCTTTGTTGTTGCAGTATCTGCTTCGCTTTTGTCCGTTTTCTCCTCCCCATTCTCTTCGCCATTCTTTGAGGATGCTTCGGGCTCATCTTTTGGCTGCTCGGCCTTTTCCTCCTCCGCTGCTGGCTGCTCCGTTTTCTCTGACTCCTCATCGTTAACTTCCGTCTTGATGGCCACCACCTCGTTCTTCTGCTCCTCCACGGCAGCCACGGCGCCCTCCTCCTCATCGGGTGTGGGACTGTCGGGCGGCAGTTGTTTGGCTTTGGCTGCTGCTGCTGCTGCTGCTGCTGCCGCCGCCGCTCTCTCCTCCTCCTCCTTGTCTTTTTCTGCTTCCGCCTTTTGATCGGCACGTAGTCCCTCCTCCACATCGTATTTTTCTATCAGCTTCTCGTCATCTGAATCGGAGTCCGACTCAGAGCTGGAGGAGGACGAACTCTCATCGTCGCTGCTGGTGCGTTTGCGTTTCTTGGATTTCTTCTTTTTTTGATTCTTATCGCTATCGGGTTGCGTTGACTCCTCATTGTTCAACTGCTTGGCAGGCTGTTCAGCCGCCACTTCCGATTTCTTCTCGCTGTTGGCAGCTGGCATCTCCTCATCATCATCCCAGTTCTCATCGTCAGAGTTAACAGGCAACACATGCTTGCGTTGCGGCGACTCAACCTCGGGCAAATCATCTTCGTCTTTCTCTGATTTTGTCTGGTGCTTGGGACTCTCAGGTTCTCGCTTGGTTACCACCAGCGATTCTGACGTTTCCGACCTTTCCGACCTCCGCTCGAAGACGGGCGCCGGATCCTTCGGCTTCTCGTCGAGTATCTTAAGATCTTCATCAGTGCCGCCTTCCAGTTTGATCACACAAGTGTCCAGGACACGCACCAGTGCATCCGCCTGCGAGGAGTCCACTTTGACATTGCCAATGGAGCCATTATCGAGCAGCTCCAGAAATACATCCGTGCGTCTCTGTACGACGTAATGGAACACACATCAATATGGTAACAACTCTTGCAACTGAATTACAACTGTTTACTTTCTTACCTTGAGAAAGCCGCGCTGTTCGTCGCTGCGTCGCACACTGTCCTCAGGATGATATTTATTCTTGAACCTGCGAAAGAAGAAATGCAGCTTAATCAACATCGAGCCTTGGCAAAAGATATATGATATACAATATATGTATGATTAAATGAAGAAAAAAAAGGAATGGCTGGCTAGTTGACTATATGTGACAACTATATATTTATATATATATAGTATGTAGATAGAATCCGTCGCATCCTCTGGGCTTATGGACATCAATCGAGTATTTGATTAGTGGTATACAAAAATATATATAGAGTTTTCCATTGATATTTGATATATATATATTTTTTGTTTTTGGTTTTTAGGTTTATCAGTTTGCAATGTACGATAAGGATATTACCCAAAGTCTTACCTTTGCAAGCGCATTCATATTAATGTGTGTACATATGTGTTTGCGTGATATGCATACGTTCTATATATACACGCTCTATGTATATATATATTATTTTTTTGTATATTTAGGCATTTGCTCGCAACGAATTTAAATAGATCGCGGTTTCAAAAATATAAACACACCCACGGCATTGCTCGCCGGGTAATTTAAATTTTAAGTTATCTTTGCATTGGATATATTGAGACAGAGGCTGAATCAGTGTCTCGTCTCTGGCTCTGGCTCTAGGTTCGCAAGAGCGCCACAAAACCCATATAAAGCTGCAGAGAAAAACTTAATAGTAAATATACAAAGGGGTTATGATTTTTTGTTGTTTTGTTTTTGGTTTTTTGGTGATTTGTGATTTGCAGTCGCATTGAGAGAGAATTGCAATTAGATTTATAGAGAAACAAACAAAAAAAATAGTCAGATGAGTAAATAGTTAGTACAATGCGTTAAGAGAGTGTCTCGCTGCTGATACTCTTCTACCGTCATCGCTGCTGTTGTTCTTGGTGCTTGACTCTTTGTTCTTGGTTTGCTACTCACCATTCCTCGTCTTTGTGCGCCACAAAGAACTCGTTCAACTGCTGCCGCTTAAAGTCCGTCTTGTATTCGGTGTACTTGCGCATCACCTCCGAGTCGGATATGTTCTCGTCCTGTGTGTCCAGGAACTGCTTCAGCGTCAGCATTGCTGGCTGCGTTTGTGTGTCGCTATTGTTAATCCCGCTCGGTGGCGGTTCACGTGCAGATGGCGCATGTCCCGGGTGCGAGTAGGCCGAGTGCAGTGATTGATAGTGATCATTCCATGCTTGCACCAGGTACGGATCGTAGCCTGCAAAAGGATTATCATTACAACACAGATTTAAGTATTGGTTAGGTCTTAATTTGAAAAACCCTTGCAGAGGGTAAACAAACGAACTACTCCAACATCTAAATTAATTAATTTTCCATATCTCTGCAAGGGTACTTAATCAACTACATATTGAAGATGATAACTGAATGTTTTCCTTACTTCCATAAGCCTTACCAAAACGCGGATTGGCGCGCATTTCGCTGTCACCCCAGTCAGGTCGCATGCGTTTTGCTAGCGGCATCTCACGTCCCGGCGAGCCATAGCGCGGCCGTGGTCCCGATCCACGATAGTCACTGTAATCCGGTCGATGACGAGCGCCACCTCCACCGCCAATGCCACCAACACCACCACCGCCTGCAGCTGCACTGCCACGAAATGGATTTCTGGAAATGGAGTACAGCCATTGCACATTAATGATGCCCAAGTGGATGCACTCACTACTCCAATACTCCACTTACCGATCAGCCCACTCATCGCGGGCGCCCCCAGCTCCGCCGCCCATTGGCCGACGGTCGTCCCGGCGTTCGGGCCGGTAGCTATCGCGTTCGCCGCGGAATTTGTCGCGACGCTTGCGGTCGTATTCATCGTCAGACTCAGCCATTGGTGGTGGTTGTTCTTGTTGTTGTCTGCAAATAGTTGTTAATTGCTTAACAATTGTTTCCTAGTGAAAGTTACACTTTTGGCGCCTCAGACATAACCTCAAAGAGGCTCTAGGCGATTATTGCAATTAGCCGAGAGTTGGCGACTTGTACACTAATCACTCATCATCCATGCGAATAATATTTAGGCCAGCAGCAATAGATGCAATTTTCGCTTGCTTGTATTTTTTTTTTTAATTGAACAGCGAATGCCGCCATCTTGCCGTGCGAAAAACGCTTACGTGTTGTTGATGCGCCAATTTGCAATTTAGTTAGTGACTAAGCACAAGTTGCCAACATTTATTGCTCTAGCTCCAGCCTAAATGGCCTCCATATTGCACACTCGCTTACCTTTTTGCTTAAATTATTGCTATTTCTATTATATTTTTCCTGCAGTGCGGCGTCTAAAATAGATTGGAGATATGGCAATTGTGTTCTTATCGATATTTCGATACTGGCAGTGTTGCCACACTATTGAAATGTTGCCAAGCGAGCAAATGCTGCTCAGCAAATTCAAATCGATAAGTCGATGAAAAGTAGCAAATATTTAATTCAAATCATAATCATATCAAAACGAACATCAAATCCATTGAACATATTTTAAATATATATATATATTTTTTATTTTTATTACACGTTTCATATATATCGTATATATATAGACTTTTGTTGTTATTATTATTTTCATACGTATATGTACAGCTTAGTTTTAAAACTATTTAAAGTGTATGTGTGTTAGTCTAAGCCTATATAGATCTGTTGTTGTTCTTGTTCTTGTTATGTATGTAATTAATTTCAAAAATGTAATTATATATGCGCCCCATAGACTGGCATATTAATCAGTTGTAGTTTAATGCAATGGCCACTCGTTCGCCCCAAAAGTTTACACGTAAATAGCAAATTACGTTAACTTGTACATGTATCTGTTCATAATGTATATATATATATATAGATGTATATATACTTTTTTCTCAAACTTAAGTCAAGTTATACTCGTAGTATAAAAGTTTTGCTTTTCTATTTTTTTTTGGTTTTTTCTTCTTTTTTTTGTAATTTGAATTCAAGTGTATTTTTTTTTTCTGTTTCTGATTAGCAATTTGTATGAAAGTATTTGAAAATAAAATGTCAGTTAAATAGATGCACTTACTAATAGATAAGTTAGTATAAGTATATGTATAAGTAAGTATATGTCTATGTAGATAGATCAATGCACCTTAAGTTCTTAAAAAAACCAACAAGCTAACCCCCCTCGTGTCAGTATACCAAATATTTTATATTGATTGTTAATAATAATAATAATAATAATAATAATTAAGTATGCATATTGAATTGTTTGTTCGGTTTAAATGCTAACAATCTCTACATCTCTCTCATTTCAATTAAAGACGAAAAACAGTTCTAAATCGGTCAAAATCAAAAGTTTCTTTGAAACTGAAAATTACAAGCCGCCTTAAATTAAAGCTAAGATATAACTCAAAGTTTTTCTGGCAGTGCAGCTTTTAAAGTCAAATTAAAAAAAAAAATGCCTAAAATGACTCAAGTTTAATCCGAAATTTGCGGTGCCAAAGTATAATTGGTAAGAAAAATGTGTATTTTGTATCAAATGCAGATTTTCTTCTTCTTCTTTTTTCGCCAGTTCTCATTTGTATTACGTATTTTTGCGTGTGTTGTCGTCTGTCTGCCTTTCATTTAGAATATGTAATTGAATATATTAATATATATATCTTTTGGTTTTGTATTTCGTAACACTAAAATGCCATCAATTCAGTTTTAAGTTGTATTTTTCCGGTATTCATATATTTCTCCTGCTAACTGCATTTGAAAAAATGTGCGTTGTTTTTTGCATACTCTCGTATATATATCTTCTTTTTTTTGTATTTCTTTAAGTGTATGTATTTTTACTTGTAGAATCTATGTAGACTTCTTGAACTGTACTCGTATTTTTATTTCTATATATCGTAGATAATTAATTACTCGTATAATTACTGATTGCTACACATTGCAAATGAAATTAGACATTTTTCGACATTCAAAAATAAATAATCAAATTTTCAACGTAAATTAGTTTGATTATATAATTTGTAATTATTATTGTTATATGTTTTTTTTGTTTTTGTCAAATTTGGCAGTGAGAAATCTACACAACTTAAAATTTTATTTGCTTAGCACTTTAGCTGTGTGATTGGAGAAGCAATTTGTTTAAATATATATATTTTGTCATTTATTTCGATAGGTTTTTCAAGCTCAATCTAAAAAAAAAAAACAAAAAAAGACTCGAGATTCGCATCATTAATATCTGCTAACTGAACAGATCTTGTTTTCGATTTTTAATCGTGTTTCTTCTGGAAAATATGAATTGTGCTTTAGGTTACTTCATTTGGTGATTTGCAAAACAGGTACCTCTAAAAAGGCGTAAGGAGTATGTTTTTTTTGCGCTATCATATTTCGAACTGATCAATCGGGCGAATTTTGGAAACGGAACGGAAACAATTTGTTCATATTGTATGTGAGTAATTTGTAAATGTATGTATATTTGTGGTTAGCGCTGCTGCTAAGGTCTCGCTTGTAGTTACGTTTTATTATTAATGCTCAAAAACCTTTCAATCGTGTTTCATTTAAATGTTTCGTTTGAGGTAGTTTTCAATTCAGGATCAATATCTACAAGTTGAACACAAAACTCTCGTACAATTTTGCATCTTATTTTGTATTTTGTATTTTGTATTTGAAGGATTAGGCTTAGTTGTGTGCTCAATATGGGGTTACTCATTTCTTTTCTCATTTACGGATCATAGTCAAGATCAGATCATCATCCTCTACGGGGTAATTAGGTATTGTAAGTAGTTATGGGCAAAACAAGTTATTCAAGTTACACGTAACAGAAAACAGTGCATAAAAATTAAATAAAGTTTTTGATCTTTTTTTTGGTTTTGGTTTCATGAATTTCCAAAATCTACATAACGATTTGTGTTTTTTTTTTTGTCATTTCATTTGTTAGTCATATTATATGAATGGATATATCTCAACAAGTTGTTTTTACTTTACTTTATACCTTATGTTCATCATTATAATTTTGTCAGGTTGCTTTTTTTGTATGTTTCGTATTTGTTGCTTGTCATAATGCTGCTTTATATAGAGCGAGAGTTACATGTACATACATATTTACAGTTTGGCTTAGGTATAGGGTATTGGTATTATCAAAGTTTAAGGAAATATTATTAGCGAGGGCGCGAGGAGTTTCATTTTATAATATACTTTTTGTTCGATTAGTTTTTATGTCGCTTAACTTAATTTATTTAATTCACACTTTTTTTTATAGATGTTTTTGTTTTTTATTAGTTTTAGTTTTCATTAATTAATAAGGTTATAAGCAAATCATTTTGTATCATCTAAAGCTATTTTATAGCGCGTCTTATGTTTCAATTATTTTTTATTTGGGCTTGACTCTCAAGATTCACCCATTTTAAAATCATTTCTCGTTTTCCAATTTGGCAAAACTAAAACTTGGACTACAACAAAAAAATAACTAAAGTCGATTTCCATTTGGTTGACCCCCCCCCCCCCCCCCAAGCTGTTTCGCAATACTTTTCCAATCTTTCGATATAATAATGTTTCATACTTAGTTTTCTTAGCTTGCTTTTCCAATATCGTTTTCATTATAATTTGTGAAAAGCCAACTTCACAGCCGTTTGCTTCGCGCATATGCAAAACTGTTATTCAAGTTCTGCATGCCATCTATCGATCGGTCGATCTATCGATTAATCGACCTATCGTTCCTTACACTAACGAGTCTTTGTGCTCACACATGTCTCTGCGTTCTCTTGCCAATCAAATTGGTGAAATGAAATTTGGTGAAAATTCAAAAATTCAAAATTCAAAATTCGAAAATCAAATAAAAACACATTTCTCAGTTTATGCTTGTTTTTTTTCTTTTTCGTTCAACATATTTTCAATATATATTGTGTGTGTGTGTGTATTTTTCGTATATTTTTGTGTGTGTTTTGTTTTGTTTGCATTTTCCATTTTTGCATTTACGTAAAATAGTAAAAATTATTTATATATATATTACGATAGATTTTGTTGTTGTTGTTGGTTTTTTTTTTACATTATAGTAAAACTACAAAACAAATTAGGCATACTAAAAAAACTTAAGCTTTAAATCAAATGTATATATATATATATATATATATGTATAATCAAGAAACTTAAGATTGAGTTTGTTAATATTTATTTTCAGGGATTTATAATTAAATTATTCACTGTGTTTGTTGTTGTTGTTGTTTTTGTTGTTTTTCGTGCAGTTTTTAAAGCATTTAATTTCTAATTATATTAATTTTTAGATATTTTTCTTTAACTATTTTCAATTTGATTTGAATTGCTGTGTACAAAAATTCAAACGTTATAAATTAAATTTACTTAAATGTTTATGTATCAGTATGTGTGTGTGTGTGTGTGTGTGTGTGTGTGTGTGAAAATTATATATAAATTCAATTAGCATAATTATTTAATAATAGTAGTAAAAATATAAAAATTGCACATTTCAAAAAATATCTCTGCCACTTTTTACACAATTAAAAATGATTTTTTTTTTCAATTTTACACATTTTTTTTGTTAGTTCTTTTATTTTGTTGTTGTTGTTGTTGTTGTTGTTGTATTTTACAAATCGCTACTAAAATTAGAATAAATTTGATTTAAGTTAAAATAAGGCCAACAAATTTTTGCTTTTGCTTTTCTTTTTTTTTTTTAGTTTTTACAGGTCAAAAGCAAAAGCAGCAAAAACCAAAAGAAAGAATCTAAAAAAAAAAAAAACGAATTAATTAACATAAATTCCAAAAATAAAGAAATAAATTGCCAAAAAATTATGTAAATTGCCAAAAAATTATGTAATTTGCACGTTTTTTTTGTTGTTGTTGTTTGTTTTTTTGTTTTAAAACAAAATTTTGATTATGCCAAATTTAATTGCTACACTTTACAAAATATATATGTATAAATTTTGAATTAAAATTTCATTTTTTTTTTTGTATAAATTAATATTGAAGTCTTTTGGTGTGTGTGTGTGTATGCAGGTGTGTGTGTGTGTGTGTGAGTGCATGTCAAGTGATTGAAACTTTTGTTTTTTGTTTTTTTGTTTTTGAATTTTTGTTTTTTGTTTTTGTTTTTGTTTTTAATTAATACCGTTAATGCCTTTTCTTTTTGAGTAAAACTCCAATCACTTTTTTTGTTTCCAATTTTTTGTTTTTTTTTTACAATTTCGCCAATTGTTTTTTTTGTTGTAAAGAAGATGTAGAAAAAAGATAAACTGCAAAAATGTATATGTGAATCGTATAAAAAACGACGGCGCCTAAAAAATGTTCAATTCTCAGCTCGTTTAGTACAAAAAATATAAGGAGGGCAATAATTAAAAAAATTTTTATGTCGTTTTTTTTTTGTTGTTTTTTTTTGCAATTGTTAAACATTTTTTGTTTTTTTTTTTGTTTTTGATTTTTTTTGTTTTTGTTATTTTGTTTTTTTTTCTCGTTTTTGTTATACAGTTGTTGCTGTTTTCCTCTCAGTTAATATGATTAAAAAAATATTTATAAAATCAGTCCAAGTTTTGCGTGTGTTTTTTTTAGATTTAGTTTTTTTGTTTTGTTTTTGTTGTTGTTGTTGTTGTTTAGAGTTGGTATTTGTTGCGAAATATATATATGTAACTTAGATTAACTGTTATTATTTATTACGTTTTGTTTATAGTTCAAGTTGAAGTTGTATTCCCAATCAGATTTACTCGCTGCTTTTGAATTAGATGTACAGTTACTTATTGAGATATTATACACATGCTCGTTTCTTTTTACTGTTATATAGTTATTAATATTACGGTTTGTATTTATCTTCTTTTTTTTTATATATTTTTAAAATATAAACAATCTTGATTCTCTTCTGTTTTCTGCATGACAGTTTAGCAGCTCCTAACTTCGGGTCATTAAACAAAAGAATTCTAATACAACTTTATATATATGTATATATATATATGTATATATATACATACATACATATGTTATTGGTTGTCACGCCCCTTTTGCTTGCTTGACCAATTTTATGTTCTATTTGAAGCATGCTCTCTGTTTTAAGTTAAGAATTTGTTATACATATATATAAATGTGTGTGTGTGTGTGTGTGTGTATATATAATTTTTGTATATATATATATATTCATAATGGCTTACAACTAATATTTGCAGACTTAACACTAAATAACTGCATTTTACGCTTACTCAAAACTGTTATTTGCCAGACGCGACTTTCGCCAATTTATATATATACACATATATTTATACATATATATATATATATATATATATGGCGTATATATAAACTGTATTATTAAGCAGCAGCCACTGTATGCCGTTACGCACTTGTTTATTAAATCCACACGCGTGGAATTTTTACATAGCTTGCGCAAAATCCGAAAAGAAAACCAGAAGAAAGAATGCAAAAAAAAGCAAAAAAAAACAAACAAAAAAAAACCAAAAAAAAAAAATTAAATTCAACTATTTGAAATATATGCAAAATTGTACAGTTACAGTTTGTAGGCGACTATTGCTTTGAACTTACAAGAGACCAAGTGAATAACGGTACAGTTTTGTCTGCTTAAATGTGTGTGGGTGTATGGGTGTATGGATGTGTGTATGGATGTGTGTGTGTGTGTGTACAGCTGCCTGTTACTATTTGAATTCTATTCCATGAGCAGCAGTGCGACTCCCTCGACAAGCAGGGGCTGCTGCTATGCGCTGCTCGTCGTTGAATGCTCCGTTTTTAGTGGCACACCCATCAAGGCCATCGCTGTCTGTGTATTCGCATACATGCTTACATTTGCACCACCCCCACCACCCCCACTCCCAGCCACACTGCCGTTGGCCACCGTTGACGGCGTCGTCGAGCTTGCCGGCACCGCTGCTGTGATGCTGGTGGAGCTACTCGCCGCAGCTGTATTCGGACCCATTGCACCACCGCCACCAATATAATCGCTGCTGGTGCTAACTGCTGACACGGAACCAGCACCAGCAACCGCACCACCCGCACCACCACCGCCACCACCACCCGCTGTATGACTGGGCAACGTGTGGAGCTGTTGATGTTGCTGCTGCTGATGATGTTGCTGTTGCTGGGCGGCCGCCGCCAGAGCGGCCTGTGAAGATGTGGACGCCGAGTCGGCATCGAGGCCAGCGGCGATTGCACCACCGACTGCACCACGCATACGCTCGGCCCGTGCGATTCGCTCCTGTTCCTCCTGCTGGGCCTGAAGATGCGATTGCACTGACGGCGGTATGGCATGCACATCCCAGATCTCCTCGAGAAACTTGGGCAGCTTGCGGTTCTTAAGCTTCAGCGAGAAACACATCTCCGCATTCTGATTGCCCAGCGTTCGCAGCTCGGTGAGTATGGATAGCAGTTTGGCGTAATTGACGAGACTCATCGAGTTGCCGCAGTGGCGATTGAGTATATAAATGCGTAGCGTGTCGATGTAATAGCTCTGTATCGCTTCGACCAGCTGGGCCTTCTCCAGGCCCGGCCGGTCCGAGAAGATCACAATGGCAGTGAGTAGCGCATATTCCACATTGTCCACCTTCATCGCGAACATCTGGCGGCAAAAGTGCAACAGATCCTCAATGTTATCCGCCATGCCGGCCATTTTGTACGAGTCGCGTGTGTAGGATCGATTGTTCGCAAAGAATATCGAGTCCGAGCTGTGATCGTAGCGTCGGGCCATTCTCAACATCATCACTTCCGATGAGCAGGCCTAGTCAGTAGTAAGTTATACAGATAGTTAGATATTGATCTATATATATATACATATATATACAATACTCACCTTGAGTAACGTGATCTGATCCTCTTGGGGTATCTTTGTAAACGCTGGTAATCCTTTCGCAAACTCCACAATCAACTGCACTGTGAGTATGGTTATCTCGGTGATGTGCCTAAAACTGACATCCGTCTGACTCTCATGCTCATCCGGTTGACTCTGTGGAACAGCACAATATATCGATTAGCAAGCGAAGCATACTCAAGACTCAAGCATAACCTGAGATTAGTTTTACTGTCCAGTTGTTTGGATCATTATTGGCTCTTACCATAATACGCTTGAGATCCTCTTCGGATGGCTGCTCGTAGCCATCCTGATACCAAATTAATTTATATATAACGGCCAACTGATTGAACGTTAATGGAGGTATATTGCGCGCTTGACACTTGGCCAAAATATCATCAGGTAGTAGCTGCAAAAATCAATGTATTCATTTCAGTTAAGATTGTTTTTTGTATTATTGATTGAGCCTACCGGAATTGTGGCATGCTGCGGCGGCTCGCACGTCATGAGGTCCAGTATCTCCTTCTTGACGTAGTCATGGGTGCCATGGAGGCCGATTCCGTTGCCACCGGCACCACCACCACCACCACCGCCGGCGATGACGCCACCGCCCGCGCTGCCATGCTGTGAACTGGGCGAACTGGTGACCTTGTCCTTCTCCTTTTGGGCCTTCTTCTCGCGCCGCTTCATCGCACACTGATTCTCCGGGACGACGCACTCCGGCCGCATGCCAACGGCCAGGCACTTCTTCAGCCGGCATTCCTGGCACTTGCGCCGCATATACATGTCCATCTCGCAGGCACGCCCAAACTTGCAGCAATAGTGCGCATTCTTGGTGACGCTGCGCCGAAAGAATCCCTTGCAGCCCTCGCAGGTCAGCGCATTGTAATGATAACCCGACGCCCGATCGCCGCACACAAGGCAGAGCTCCTCCTGCACACGCGGCGCCGGACCCTTCTTGCTCTTCTTCGCATCGCAGCCCTCGTTGACGGAGTAGCCGTTGAGGCTGCTCGAGGGCGAGAGATCATCGCGACCTGTAAAAATAGATGCAAAAATTTCCATTTCAATTTCAATTTAAATTTGATTTTCTTGATTTTTTTTTTTTGCTTTTACGATTTCCGTGAATTTTTGAATAGTAATCGAGTGTTTTTTATTGTTGTTGTTTGTTGCTGTTGTTGTTGTTGCTGTTGTTGCTGTTGTCTTACATAAAACATTAGACCCAAATAAATAAATTTTGATTTCGGTGTGTGCAAAATTTGCATAGACGTATAGAAAAATAGTAAGAAAACATTGCACAGACAAAATGCTCTCCACAACTGTCACATGTTAAATATATATATATCTATATATATATATATATATATATATATACATCTGTATCTGTATCTGCAAACGGGGTCTCCAAGCTGAAAATACACACACGAAAAATTTAAAATTCAATTAACGTTTGGCTCAAAGTCGAAACCCAAAATCGACAAAGTCTGAAAGAATTCGCAAATGTGAAAAATGATTGAAAACAGTGTTGGTCAATGTTAGCCGATGAAATTGGTAGAAACTCCGCTATATATATATACGTAACTCCAGCACAAGTAAAAAGTCGAATTTTGCTATTGTTTGTGGAATTCTGCACTTTTTGATAACAATCAAATTTGATTTGTATTCCGTGTGGAACATATTTATATATATATATATTATATATATATATTATATTCCCAGACTTTTTTAGAGAACTTGACTCGAGCCGTATCGATTATACTTGCATGTTAACACAGCACACGGTGGAGCCCTTCAGACTCTGAGGCTCAGACACATTATAGAAATAGTCACGTTCAGGACACACATTAAGAAACAGACACAGACACAGCGTGACAGAGAGGGGAGAGTGAAAAGAAAGAGAAAGAGAAAGAGAGAGAGAGAGAGAGAGAGAGAGAGAGGGAGAGTGAGTGGGGCATGCGACAAAAATAAAATACGAAAAAAAAGCATATCAAGTGCATGATGTTGTTGTGGTGTGTGCAAAGACAGTAATAATCGGGCATGCTGATGGATGAATGGCCTGAATGGGCGGGGCAGATGGAGGCGCGCCCTAAGTAGATACGACAAAGAGGCGTTGCTGCAACTATAGAAGACAGGCAGCAGGCAGGCGGGCCACCAGCTTAGCAGCAAAGACACTTCACTAAGAAGCCAAAGCCCAGGCACCAAAACACTTGGCCACAAGTGCTAAAGCTTTGCCCAGCCCACCCATCCCTACACACTTGCAACATACACACACACTTGCAACACACACACTTGCAACACACACACACAGTTGGTGAGTGCAACGCGGTGCATTGTCGGCATAACACAGTTTTTTATTTTGTTTTTCTTCTTCAGCTTTTCAGCTGCACCTGCTGCTGTTCCAATGCAGTACAGTGGTAACTCGTTAACTGCAACGCATGAGCTCTCCTACACTTAGCGAATATTCTTCAGCTTTAATTGCTTTCATTTTGTATCGATTTGTTTTCAAATTAAAATTCAGTTCTCGTCCTTTCGTCTAAGCCTAAGCAATTTATATTCATTTGTTGTCATTAGCGAGTGCGCACTGTATTGCGCATACGCCCAGTCGTCGTCGTGCTGGCTGCTTGTTCCACTGCCACTGCCGCGGAAACAGGCTCTGCCACTGCCACAGTGCCTCTGCCACTGCCCACTTTCCCTCCGATGGCGTTTCAATTTCACTGCCACACAGCAAAACCAAAAAAGAAGAAGAAGCAGAGAAGAGGGTGAGAGAGGAGGGATAGAGAGCGAGAGAGAGAGAGGGGGTGGGGGGGAAAAACTTCGCGCTAAATAAAATGAAATAAATAAAGTGCGGCGTCATGCAAACTTCGTCTGCTTCAGCGGCAACGACGCCAACTTGACTGCAAATTTTCACTGCAACGTGTGGCAAGTATATATGTGTGAGTGTGTGTGTTGCAAGTGTGTGTATGGTAAACTGAAAAATGCAGTAAATTGCTGTTGCGGCAAAGAAAAAGTGTGTAGCAACAACAACAACAACAACAACTGCTGCTGCAACAACAACAACAACAGCAGCAGCAGCAGCACAAAAAGTAAAAACCTGACCAGCCACACAGCCACATTCAACCAATCATTACAAACCCCCCTCTCCACTCTCCTCGCTCCCCCCATCCTGTGTGTGGCAGGTTCCCCAGGCATTGGATATTATCGCTGACAACGTCATGCAATGTTTGGCATTTTCATGGGTTGTTTAAGCATTGCAACAACAACAACAACAACAACAAAAGCAACTTTATTTTAATCGCCACGTTTGCTTGGCTGATAGCTGATTATTTTCTGTATGGAATTCGTTTGAGAGGAATATTGATGGTTCTGGCATGTACGACACAACTTAAGATCAGAAGTTTTAGTGGGCTAATCATAATAAATCAAGTATTTAGACAAGTAGTTGTTGACTTAATGGCCACTTGAGAACCGTTACGCTAATGCGACTTTTTACTAGCTAAACTTTGTTTTTTTATGCAAATTACAGTTGTTAAAACTTATGGTTCAATCTCAAGTTGTTATGCGAAACAGAGTTGATCCTTAAATGGGCAATAAAATACAAATTTGACAAAGATTTCTTTGCTTCAAATGCGCAAAATGTTATACAATATATATCTCTTTATACTCCAGACAAAGTGGATTCTATTCATATACAACTCAAATGCCACAACTCTGTGTGGGACTCAAGTCAGCTTGGCTCAAGTTGAACCAATGCAATTGTCTTATTCAATTAATATTAATGTGGATCGTGTTCACCAATACACATGCACATATGCATATGGATATGTGTATGTGTGTACAAGCAGCAGTGCATTTATAATGGGACACATTTCATATTTTGGCGCCAGGTGGCGCTGGCGTGCATAGTAAAAGCAGCTAAAGGAGTATCGCTTCAGCAGTTACTTATTGGTAGCCATTTTGCGCTTGCAATTAGCGCAGGTTGGAGGTGCCTCTCCAGCGTAGCGCATCAGCGTGATGAGTTATTATATTTCATATACTTACACATATACAACTACAACTACAACAATCACAGAGGAGCCACATTTCATTTCATTTTTTTGTTGTGCTTTTTCCCTATGAAAAGCAATTTTTCCAACTCGCACACAGCGCCAAAGAACGCCATGAAGTAACAAAACAAAGGCGAGCAATGGGAAAAATAAAAAAAAAAACAAAAAAAAAACAAGAAAAATGAAAAATACAAAATCAAAAAAATAGACGCCAAGCAAAGTACAAAAACAAAACACAAAAGGCTGCCAGCGGCCTCCAACAAAATATCACAGCCATACATCTCTCCATTCCTCCACTCATCTCTCCCTTTCACTCTCTCTCGCTCTCTCTCTGTCTTACACACGGTGCACAGCCAACCATTCAAAAGCCAAGAGCCCGGCCTCTGCCCACATTTGGAGTTCATTGTGTTATTGTGCTTGCTTGCTTGCTGCTCGTCGTCGTCGTCGTCTCTTGGTCTCGACGCCGCACTACATACCCACATAATCCATGTAAACGTCCGAAAGCTACGCTACAACGGCGGCAGAGGCAGCGACAGTGACAGCGACAGCGACAGAAGCCATAGCTATGGCCACGAGAGCACAACACAAACTGGGAAACTGCAGTCGACGCCAGCAGACCCAAACAACTTGCACAGCAACCGCAACATCATCAAGCTCGCTCTCACACATGCAGCGTTGCTCTCTCTCTGGAGCGCTCTCTCTCTCTCTCTATGGGGCTCTCTGTTTGTAGAGTGCGCTTTTTACTCTCGCTCTCTCTCGGTGTAAGAGTGCGCCCAGAAAAATGTTGATGTAGGCCTCGAAATATGCAGTTTGCCTTTGCCTTTGGCATTGCCACTGTCACTGCAAGCAGCGCTGCCAGCGTTGTATGACATGCACCCCATCCCACTTTAACTTTAACTCTCCTCTCCTCTTTTGCCATCGCCTGGTATGCATGCAGTTCTGTTCTGTCCGTAACTGTGTGTGTGTGTGTGTGTGAATTGCATGTCGCACACTGTGTTTGAGCGTGGTATAGGTAAGTTCTCCCTTCTGTTTCATGTTTCTGTTTTTCTCGTTTTCTCCTCGTCCGTTATGCGTGCTTTTTGTTCTATGGCAAGCAATGAAACTTTTTTTTGTATCTATTTTTTTTATTTGTGTTCTACTCTAGTCCGTCGTATTCATTCTATGGCAAGAGTTTTGTTTTCTCTCGATTTTTTGTGCTTGCTTCAATGCATATTTTTAAGCGGCTTTTTCTGCAGTGTGCGTGTATATGTGTGTGTGTGTGGGAAAGGGAGGGCCTGTGCAAACAGCGCCTTTAGCGCAGCAAAATAAATAAGTGAGTGTAAGTAAGCATGTGTGTGTACATGTGTAAGTAAGTATGTATGTATGTGTGTGTGTGTGTGCACAAGTGGCCAGGCGCTTTTTCAGCTCGCATCTTCTCCTCTGCTGCTGGCGCGGCCGCTGCTGCTGCTGCCGCTATATTAGCAAGTTGAAATCTAGTCGACTAAAAGTCATGAAAAAGTCAGACGACGATTGGGAAACAACAACAAAAGCAAACAGCAGAAAGTTGTTGGCTTGTTTGCTTGTACGATTTGCAGTTGAGTTGTAGCTACAATATAAACACACACACACACACACACACACACGCATGCATGCACACATGCATGCATTCAGCTGTATATCATCTCGAATCGCATATGAAAAATCAAATAAATCGTCGAGTCTGAGTTTATTTTTTGCTCTGCGAATATATATTTATCGTGCAAATTGCAAATTGCTTTAATATGCGAGAGTTTTTGTTGTGTGTATTTTGGAATTGAAAATGGAAATGTTTTTTGGAATGCGCTGCAATTTTATGGCGCCATATTCATTGCGAATGTCAGGTCGTGAATCATGACTGGATCATCATAGTATATAGCTATATTTATTGCTTTTTTTCGTGAATTATTATTATTCAGCCTGAGGATTTGTGGTTGTTTCTGAAAATCTATTTGATATTCTTTCTGCTTATAGCGTGTGGAACTTAAGTTTGGAATTTCGATTGTCGATTAGGTAAAGTCAAGTTCAGTTGTGGATCCCATGTGGAGCGCATGTGTAGAAATTTATTTTTAAATGTGAATTTATAACTAACATATTCTCGATATCATAAACATTCTGTTATCGAAATATCTGTCTTGCTTCATGTGGCTTCCATTACTCAGCGAAATTTATGTGGCAACCCCCAACGAGTTATTGCGAGTCACAAGTGTCAAAGAGCAAACCAAAAATCATTCCATTGACACATTTATCCATATCGCTTGTTGACCAATTGCCAGCTACACCACTCGATTGCATAAATAGGGCTGACGACCCCAACTCAGAACGTAGTGGTTGAGTAGTCCCCCAAACACCCCCACTAACCATAGCAACCCCAAAATGCAAGAGGGTAGCTACCCCATATTACCCACACCTGATCAACTACTCTGCTCTACCTTGGCTTTGGCTTTGGTTTCCGCTTTGGCTTTGGCTATAAGCCCAACATCAACATGGGCCGCTTAATTACGAGGGGTAAGTGTGCTGAGGAGGGGTAGGGAGGAGGGGGTGAGCCTGTGGCTGTGGCTTGCATTGCTTGCCGCCGTCAGTTTGTTAGCTGGAGTTTGTAAAAACTGTACCACAAGCAGAGCGCATGGCAAATGCATTCCCATTTCTCTCTCTCACCACAAACGCCGCTCTCTTTTGGGGGTTTCATGAGGTGGAAGGGTAGCGGGTGGCCGGGGTATGTTGGCTTAGAAGGGTTCTAGTGCAAGGCTGCAATATATATTGCACGAGTTTCGCCTCAGTTCTTCTTAGGCACGTTTTACCATAACAAAATTGATTTTTTCAGTTCGTTGGCATGCTGCCTAGCCTTAAAAGGGGATGGGGTTTGGGGGTTGGGTGTGTGCTGTTCACACCCTCACCACCCTCAGTATTGTTGGACCATAGCACGCAAAGCACAGGGCTGCAGCATTGCAGTGCAGCACGTCACAGGGCTGCAAATGGTTTTTAACCTACTTAAAGCACAGGTCGACATTTGGCGAGGGTCGCCGCATGACCTTTGAGCTTATACCTTGGCTTTGCAACCGGCAGTGGTGGCGGGGTCGAAGGGTAGGCGGAAGGTAGGGGTGCAACTGCCTCAACTAAATTGAAGAAGAATGCGCCACTAATTTACATTTAGCAAACCAACGTTGCCAGAGCCAAAACGACGCCATTTTTTATGGCGTCTGTAATTTTAAAAATGGCTGCCAAACAGGCACAAGGCACAAGTTAAACAGAGAAGGAACCAGGGGAGGAAGAGCGGAAAACCAGCAGCCACTGCCCGAAGGTAAACGAAAGTATTTGCAATGGTTTCCGTTTCCGTTTGTCGACTCGACTCGAGTCGAGTCGAGTTCAAGGAAAAATGTGCATTTGACATGACATCGATGGACGGACGGACAGCGAACCGACTTCGGACATCGGACAGTCGACATTGGACTTAACGACACGAACTGGACAGCCAAACCAAGTGGACTGTGAACTGTACTTTGAATGGACTTCCTTGGTTGCCAATCAAAAAAGAAAGTTTAAGATCAACAAAAATATGTAAAATGTACTCGAAAACTTTGAGGTTATTTAGATTTTGCTTAATTTATGAACTCTCATTATAAATTATAAATAATTATAATATTTATATAAATTCAGCTTTTTTAGAGACTATTTTTTAAGTGCTGACTTTTTTTTATCTAAAGAAATCTTGATTAATGCTTAGCTTTTCAACCGCCTCTTTTTTTTCCTGCTAGTTTTCCAACTTTGATTTCCTTTGAGCTGCGCGCCTTGAATTATGCAGCATTAAATTGCATGCTGCACACAATATATCAAACTCGCCTTCTCCCTCTCTTTCCCTCCCCCTATCCCTCTCTCGCTCCTTTCCTCTTTCTCTTTTCAACTGCAATGCCCGCTGTGCCCCAGTGGAGCCTGTCATATTCCGTTTTTATGGGCCTTTAATCATGCACATCGTTTGCAAGCACACACACTAACACACTCTTACACACACACACACACACACACACACACACACACAGGCACACACACATATGCATCGCTTTGTTTACAGTTGAGTTTTTTTTATAGCCAACATATGTTCGACATGTTCAGTTGGCTCTTTTATTGCACTTTGCACATTGCGTTGCTGCTTTTATGCCCCATTCGTCATTCGTTCGTTTACCAACACTGTCGCGGCGACACTTAACAAAATATTAAAGTGTCTAGCTTGGACAAGGCAAACGAGGCGAGATGTGTGCGTGTGCGAATGTTTGTGTGCGAGTGTGTGTATTTTTGTGCTTCATTCAGTGGATAGTAAAAAACAAAAAAAATGTATTCCAGAAGCCGGGCAAAAACAATGGAGCGCTAAAACAAATGGCAATGGAGTGAAGCCATTAACAAACACCAACACAGACACACACTTACACACACACACACTTACACACACACACACACACACACACACACACACACTTACACACAGTTACACTTACACACACACAAAAAGTGCTAAAATAGATGAAGAAGTTTCCGTGGAAATGCTAAACAAAAGTTGCAACGCTGATTGTTCTGCTAGCGATGCTTCTTCCATACAAATGCCTCTGACAGTGTGACCAGAGCACAACGAATGCGAATGATGTGGTGAGCTTGAAGATGGGCAGGAGGGGAGAGGAGGGGGAACGCTGTGTGTGTGCCTCGGGGGGAAACCAAGCAAGATTTTGCATACACACTATAAATAATGGGAAGGGCGCTGTCAACTAAATCAAGTGAAGTTTGGCAACAATGCAAGGCAATAATCTGTAAAGTGAAGCAGGGCAACAATGCGAGCGAAAAGCACATTGCACATTGCACATCTGCTGAAGTTTGACAACAGCGCATTGAATCTAATTTTCCCTTGTCGCTGTCTTAATTCAAATTTTGTGCTATATATATATATATATTGCTGCAAAAGCTCTTTAAAAATACAATTAAAAAACAAACGTTTTTTTGCTATGCATCGCAATACAAATAGAACAAAATGCTGCCAAATATATCAAGTTGAGGTGCCCAAGGGAGGGCGGGCGGGGACTGCCTCAACAATGGACTGTGATGTGAAAGCGATGCTTTGATAATGAAGTTTGACAACAATGGCGATGCGAGTTGTATCGATTACAGCATCTCATTGTGATATACCTGATGCGCTGTTGCCGCACTTCACAAGCCCTGCACCAACTGACTGGTTAATGCAGTCAGTCAAGCGTTGCTCGTATGCAACAAAAAAAAAAAACACTTAAATAAAAAAAAAAAAACAAATAATAAAAAATATTTTGTTCAAGTGCAGTTCTTGTTGCAGATGCTTTTTTTTTATTCCGAGTTGCAAAAGTTCGTAACGGAAGTTTTTAATTAAATGTTGTGTGAAAAATATGAAAAATTGTTGAGAAAAAGTACACATATATCTATATATATATATATGTGTATATATGTGTATATATAGAAAAGTAGAATGGCTCTTTAAAGTCTTTAACGACCTTGTGGTTATGGCTAAAGTCAAGCAAGCAGTAACCCAGTACTCATTTTTGAGCTTGGCTAAAGTTGGCTAACGTTTTTCTCTCTCTTTCTTTTTGGTATTATCAAACATTGTCGTCTGGTCGTGGCTTATATACAGTTTTTATTGTTATTATATTATCAGCATGCTGCTGTGCGACAAGCGTGTGTGTGTGTGTGTGTGTGTATACACACAACTTGTTATGCAGCATCATCGAACAACGAACAACGACATTCTATACCAAAAAAAAAGAAAAGAAAAGCATAGCCATAACACCATTGCATTCCCAATCCCATTCCCAATCCCAATCCCATTCCCATCTCTGCTCTGGGTTCTCTTTGTTGTCGTCTCTGACACTGCAGACTTATTAAATATCAGCCACATTGTTGATGGTCAGTGATTTTTATTGAGCGACGCGAATCGAAGCGACTCGACGCGACGCGACTCGACTCGTTGCCTTTGCCTCTCATCTCATCTCACCTCATCTCGTCTTGGCTTGACTTGACTTGCTCTTGTTCTGGTTCTGCTTGCTGTTGTTGTTGTTTGTTGTTGTTGTTGTCTTTTATTATTATTATAACTGTCTGCGCCGTTGAGCTTTACTGTGCGTCCTTGAAGTCATTTACGTCACTTGATAATGCATCGGGCTGATAGCAACGGCGACAGGGCGTATTGGGCGCACAGCGGCTGCAAAACTGGTCGCATAACAGCAGCAGCAACAAACAGCAAAAGCAACAACAAACAGCAGCAGCAACAACAGCAACAACAACAACTACAACAGCCAGGCAAAAGTATTGATGCACATAAGCCACAGGATAAGGCGTGCAGACAGGCGACTTTCAGTTATCCAAGTGCATATTTCAGCCAGCTAAAAATAGCCTAAGCACAAAGCAAGCCGATTTAATTATGCGAAAAAAACGAAAACATATATACCAAATTCAAATCAAGATCGGCTGCTGATGCTGATCATGAATACATATACTTATAGATTCAGAAATGCTTCCATCTGCCTGTTACACACTTTTGCTCAACTTCCATTTGAATGGGTTCAGGCTGTTTATAATTATAATTACTTTTGTAATTACTTTTATAATTACTTTCTGCTACAGTTCTAGCCATTAGATGTATGCTGCATTTGGCCAAATAACTTTGGCTATATACAAACCAAGTTAAAACTAAACAGTCACCACTTTGCACTGATCTCTTCCAGTCGAAAACTGCATTTAAATTTGGCATTTCTCGATTTCAAGCTAAACATTTGGCTTGTTTTTTTGGCTGTTATACTCGTCGAGGAAGTTATGCAATGCAGGCGTCCTTTTTATTGTGGCTTCACTGTAATGTTATTCAATATTTCATTTCTTTCATATGCATATTTATTTGAAATTTTTGCATTTTCTTTTGCTTGTTTTGCTGCCAATGGCATTGAACTGCCGTCGAGAGTTATAAATGTGAATATGCATGTGCACTCCCCCCCCCCCCCCCCTCTCCGACTCCCTCCCCTTGCTGACCAACACTGTTTACAAGCAAATTTTTGATCAAGCAGATTTATTTGTTTCTATTTTTTCATTCTCAGCCCGTCTTTTGTCTGCCCGCTGGCTGTTTGCTGTTCTACGATGCGTATGCGTGATTTTTGGGTTCGTTGGTTTCTTGCTTTTTTTTGTTGTTGTTGTTGTTTTTTGTTGCTATTGTTTTTTGTTGTGGACTGCGGTTGGCATTGTGGGAAATTCATTTGTCGAGTGCAGCAGAAAGTGTATTTGCTGTCAATGCTGGGGGTATTACATTACCACCACCACCACCGCCACCGCCGCTGGCTGGCTGGCAGCTTGTAAGTCGAGCGAGCACTAAAGAACGGGGCAGCTATACGACAAAATGTTACCAAATAAATTTCCACGAATTTTGTAAGCCAACAAAAATAAAAATCAAAAAAATGAGCAAGAAAATATATATAATATACAGTGAGTGACAGCTCAAGTCGACCAGTGTCAAAGAAAATAAAAATGATTGACTGCAACTTATTTGGATCAGGTATATTGTGGACACCTGGGTGCAGGTGGTAAACATTAATATTGGTGGTTAATACATGTATGTAATACCTACCATCGATTTAGTGGAATTTTTGATAAATAATTATTAATTTGATTATGGCAGGCAAATACGACACTGGTCGACTTGAGCTGTCGCTCACTGTATATAAATATGAACATAATGCGATTAACAATTTGTTTGCTTGGCAAAAAAAACGTGGCCAAAAGCAACGCTAAGCGGCTAAGTGTATTAACAATTATGAAATAAGAAATTTCACTTGAATTTACTTGAATTTACTTAAGTCCGCTGTAGGCCTAAGTGCGCATATATATATATATATATATATATACACACATATATACATACATATACATACATACATATATATATATATTGTATTATTGAGCATTAATCTCAAAGCGACAAATTGTCAAAAGAAACTTTCGTTTTGGCAACTTTGCAACACCTGTCCATTTCACGCAGTTTGCGTATTTCACTCACTCTCTCTCTCTCTCTCTCTCTCTCTTCACACTCTTCCGTCTCTTTCGAACGCATTAAATACACATTTTTATTTCTTTGCCATTTCACGACAAATAAATCACATGCAAAAAAACACAACAAAAAAAAAACTGCTGACGATTCTCTGACACCAGCAAAAAAAAATAAAAAAATAAAATCAAATTTTTTGCGCAAAATTCTATGTTGCTGCTGTTGTTGTTGCTGTTGTTGTTGTTGCTGTTGCAGCATCAGATACATCAAATTCATCATAATGATGAGCTACTGAAATATTTACAAGACTCGTTGTTGACTCTGATTAATAGCCATCATTTTGGGCGAATTGTCGGCCGGCATTTGAAATTGTTTTTGTGGCATGCAATTATTTTCATGTGAGTTTGGCAAAAAACAAAAAAAAAACATTTTATGTAAGTAGAAATATTAATTTGATGATTTTTTTATATTAATTACAGTTGGTTTTGTTTTTTTTTTTAACTTTTATGTAAACAAGTAAATGCGCAAATTTACGTTTATATTTATTTTTATTTTTTAAGTTTTGCACTTTTTTATATTTTTTATTTTTAATTTTTTATTTTTATATTTTTATTTTTTATATTTTTATTTTTCATATTTTTATTTTTTATATTTTTATTTTTTATATTTTTAATTTTTATATTTTTTATATTATTATTTTTTATATTTTTATTTTTTATATTTTTATTTTTTATATTTTTAATTTTTTATTTTTTATATTTTTATTTTTTATATTTTTATTTTTTATATTTTTGTATTTTTTTTTTATATTTTATTTTTTATATTTTTATTTTTTATATTTTTATTTTTCATATTTTTATTTTTTATATTTTTTTTTTTTATATTTTCATTTTTTATATTATTATTTTTTATATTTTTGTTTTTTTTTTTTTTTTTTTTTTGAGTTTCGCACTTTTTCATATTTTTATTTTTTATTTTTTATATTTTTATTTTTCATATTTTTTTTTTATATTTTTATTTTTTTTATTTTCATTTTTTTATTTTATATTTTTTATTTATTTATATTTATTTTTTGCACACATCTAAATTACTTCCCTTCGACATCATTATGGAACTGCTTCAATTTGAGCCCAAATTGTTTGGCTCATTAAAAGCAATAACAACAAGAACAACAACAACAACAACAACAATATTTTTAGTGGCCGCCCCCGCTAACTGGCCATTGCCAATTGTTGGCCAAAATGTGAGCACATTTTTTGCCATTTGTTTTTTTTTTTGTTGTTTTTAGGCAGGCAGCAGAAAAAAAGAGTAAAAAAAATTTATGATTTTTGTTGCTACGACAAAAAGTGTGTCAAGGGGCAACTTGTCAGTCATACAGATTTCTGTGCGCCTGTCAAATTACACTCTTCTTCTTCTTCTTTTTGTTGTTGTTGTGGTTATTTTTTAAGAGCAAAAGAAATTGCGCAAAGGCAGCTGCGGCGAGTGCGGCAGAGTGTGGGCGGCGTCAATATATTTTTTTTTATGAATATCTCTTTGTTGGCTTTGCCACACACTCGACTCGCCAGCTCGCCAGCTCACAAATGTGGCTTTTACCTGTGACCATGGCTGTGTGTTATTACCTGCAAGTAGAAAAAGAAGAAGAAGAAAAATTGTAGTAGAATTGTTGACAGATTGGCATTAATATTATGATTATTGTTATGCTAAGAGCTGAGATGTACAAGTTTTGCAGTTCGACCTAGCGCATCTGGTTCCCATTACATTTCCGCAGATATAATACGTGTGTGTGTGTGTGTGTGTGTGTTAACGTATGTTAAGTTAACTTCACAGCTCGTCTAACTTCCGCTGGCAACTTTAATTACAAGCAACAAAAGCAAAAGCCAAACGACAGACAATTTTCTTGACTCTCCCCGTCACTGGTCTCTGGTCTGGGTAAATGAAACCAAAACTCAAGGTAAAGCTCAAAAGCACCGACAGAACAGAGCAGCAGCAGCAGCAGAATCACACACACACACACACACACACACACACACACACATGTGTGTGTGTGGAAATTGTAGACACTTTGAAATCGACATTTCATATACATATTATACTTTAACGTCCCAACTATTTATAAACATGCGATCATCATGCGAAAAACGACAAAGAAGAAGAAGAAAGCCCAACAAAAAGGGGCAGCAAGACAAGCAGCAGCAGCAGCAGCAGTTGGTAGCAAGAACAACTAAAGAGATGGCGACTATTAAAGCTGCCACACAGACAGATAGGCACACAGGTGGGCTGTCATTTGCTTGTTAAGCACCTGAGAAGGCGTGGTCCACTACTCCTTCTAGGCTAAGTAAAATGCAGGCAATGAAAAGCAAATTAAAATTTTTTGTTTTTATTTTTCTTTTTTTATTTTTTTTTCTTTTTTTATTTTTCTTTTTTTTTTTTTCTTTTTTTATTTTTCTTTTTTATTGATTAAATCAACAAATAATAAACGGCAATCAAAGTGAAGTGGCTTATTTAGCTGCCATGCAGCAGGAAGAGGCAAACGGAAATCGTAAAAGGAAGTGGCATTTGCCAGCAGGCATTTCCTCCCCAAAGCCAGCAAACTCATTTTTTATTAAGGATTTTGCTTGTAAAAAACTACACGACTACAGCTACAATTTTGATTCTTAACCTAAATCAGCTGTATAAGCAATTTGGCCAATTACACCTTCAAATTATATAGATGGCAATCTGGGCAAACTGGCTCGAACAGCAAGCCAATTATATAACCAGATTTTGCTAAAGACTTTAAAATGTGGCCAACTCGGGGTATGGTTAAGTTAATGGAGGGGGGGGGGGGGGACTCATAAAATAAACGCCTGTTCTAGGCGTTGACCACAGGCAAGACAGACAGACAGACAGACAGACAAGTTAATAGAAGAAAAGCGAGTCTTTTTCAGTTATTTATGGCCACATTCAATTACCAGCACGGCTTACCAGCACTGCCAATTTAATTAAAGGCAATTAAAACTTGATGAATGAATCGAGGAATATATATATATATATATATATATATATACGTACACAAATCAGAAGCTAAAGCTTTAAGTTTATTTGATTTAGATATGAAACTGAGCTGTTGACTGCACAAAAACAATGCCAGACCAGACCAGGCCAGGCCAGGCCAGCGCCAGCGCCAGCCAGCCAGCGATTGTAATAAAACAATTGCAAATAATAAAAAACTGCCATAAAAAATGTATGATAAACATGAGAGCGATGCAGCGGCAATCAAATGCAATAGGAAAGAAAGTTGTGCGAGGCGCAACGAAGATTGAATACCCTAACTGAAATCAGATAAGGTTTGATATGCTTGTGAAGCGAAAACTTGATTTCTTCTTCTTTCTATATCTTTCTGAATAATACCTAAATCTGTGCGCAAGTTTCATGACAAACGTTGCATGCCTCAAGTACAAAAGGGTATTGGCAAAAAGATAACAACAAAAAAATTGAATATCTGGCCACAACAAACCACTTTCAGTGGAGTCCAGCAGCAAGCCAGCAGACCCAGTGAGATTGGAGTCAAAGCCGCCAACTAGTTTGTGGCAAAAAGTGGGCAATAAGAGGCAAGTGCAACACAAAACAGCAACAGCAACGAGTGTTGTGCAGTGAGTGGTGCACTGGGCAAGCGGAGCAGCAGCAGCAGCAGCAGGCGAGCAACCGCTTTCTAAACATGCCACAACAGCAAAGCTGCAAACTGCAACAAGCAACAACAGATACAATAGAGAGCGAGAGGAGGGCAAAGACAGGGTGGGGGAGGGGGGGGTTTGTAGTGTTGCTTGCTTTCGTTTGAAATGCGCGCGCGGCTGCTGCTGCCACAATATGGCCTTGAATTTGTAATCAAGTTTCGCAGCAGACAAGCCGCAAGGCATGGATCATGGCTCCAAAGACTCAACTCAACTCGACGCGACTCAACTCGACTCGACTCGATTTGTAGCGAGACTCAACACTCGCCTGCTCCTCGAAATTGCTTGGTCATGTTTTAGACACACACACACACACACACACACATATATACATATTACTCGTTAGCATCAAACAAGTTCTATTGAACTTGGAGCTCCACAGAAATAATATACTAAACCTTTGCCTCGGCCTTTTTTTGACTGTTGTTTTTATGCTAAAATGATTAATGGAATAAACGCGCCAAAATTGCAAAAAAAAAGAGCAACACACACAACACACACACACACACACACATGCATATGCATATGCTACATCAATTTTAAACTTAGCATATTAAAAAATAAATATTATTTTGTGGGCAAACTCTGGGCAAAAAGTGCCTGCCTGCTGTGCAGAAGACACGCATCAAAAACACAACAAAAAAAAACAAAATAAAAAGAGACAAAAAACCAAAATAAAAAGAGACAAAAAATCAAATAAAAAGAGACAAAAAACCGAAAACAAATGAAAAGAAAAAGCCAACAAAAAATGTGCTAAAAAAAGAGAAGAACTTGCGCAAATGTGACGAGTGAGAGTTACCCAAAAAAAAAAAAACTATTTACATAAATATATATATATATAAAACTGAACAAAAAAAGAAAATTTGTTGCACTTGCAGCTGCCACAATTAAGGCAAGGCAAAGTCAGCTTTTAATTATTATTAATTAATTTATAAACAATATTTATTGGCCATGCCAAAAACATTGTCTAAATTTGTGCAAAATGTGGTTTGTATAAAGTTGGCCTTCGCCCTTGGCTGTTGTTGTTGTTGTTTGATTAATTGCACGCACATTTTTGGGGCGTGACAAGCGGCATGCAACATGACTAATAAAAAACAAGAAATAAATTGCAGAAACAAAAACAAAAAGACAAAATTTAAAACCGAAAACAGACACAGAAAAAATCATAAAATAAATAAAACTGAAGGCAGCTAAAAGCCGACATATGTAAACTCTGACAGGCCGAAGGGGTGAGGGGGGGGGGGGGGGTGGGGGTGGGGCAGAAGGAAGTGGACTCCATGTGTGTGTGTGTTTGACTTTTGATACGGCACACACACACCACACAACAGCGAATGAGACGCAGCGATTGCCGCTTGCATTTTGGTACAAAAACACACCCAAAAAATTTTTAACAAGAAAAAAAACATTTTTTTTTTATTAGCTTTTTTTTTTTTGTGTTCATTTTTTGTGTTCATTTTTTGTTGAAGGGGATTTCGAATGCATTTTAAGTCAACGACGAAATTGAATCATTTGACAAAAAAGCAACGGGGCAACGGGCAACGGGGCAACGAGCTTTATCAATTCTCGAGGCTCGAGAAGTTTGCCCGAAATGCAAATTATGCGTTTAGGTAGGGAAGAATCGACGGAGCCAAGTCGAGAACTGAGCAAGAGAGAGAGAGACAGAGAGAGAGGGGGCAAGCTAGTGAGAGAGAGAGAGTGCATCATCAGCGGCATCTGCCAGGCACAAAAGTGAAGAAGTTGTCGCGCTTGTTGAACACCAAAATCACATTCGCCTTACGCATTTGCCTGGACAAATGGACAACGCTGCAACATGCAGCGCCTATAAATCAAAAAAAACGTGGCTCATTTGGCATTTATTTGCAGCTCCCCTTGCTGCCTCTTCCTTTGCGTACTCCACTCCGAAAGGGCTGTCGTTGCTGTGTTGCATGTGTGACAAATTGTTTTGATCTTTTTTGGCCTTTTTTTTGTATTCAATAATTAAGATATTGCATTTGTGTAAAGTGTAAATTGGGGAACGCATTCCACGAAGTGGCAACTGAGTGAAGTATTGTTGCAAGAAGAGAGAGAGAGAGGGACAGGCAGTAACTAGATAAAGATCAAACAGCTTTTGAAAGAACTATTATTAAAATAACATTTTTCACGCAGTGTAAGTTAGTTTCAGGCTCCACACACACACACACTCGTTCTCCAAGAGAACAACAACAACAACAACAAAAATATCACTTATGTCACATTTTGGGCGCGCCCCAATGTCTGTCCATGAATAATGAGTGAGTAAAGGCAAATTCAAGGGGTGTAGGCGGGCAGGTGTGGGAGTGTGGCAGTATTTAGGTCTAGGTCTAGTTTGTTGGGCATTCAGATTCGCGCGAATATTATATATAGATATATATATATGTATGTATGTGTGTGTATGTGTGTGTGTTGGTGGTCTCTTTCATTGTGTGTCACTCATTTCATTTTCAATTTCTCACATTTTGTTGGCTGACAACTTTCGTTTCATTAATTTTCCTTTGCGCGCCGCACACATGGCGTATGCGTAATGTGCGTTTAAATACGCTTATGTGCCACACACACACACGCACACACACACACACACATACATTTATTATAATTCTTATTTATGTGGCATGAGTAATTGAACAAAACAATTCGGCTTTGCGTGTTGCATTTGATTGATGAGCTGATTAAAGTGGCAGCAGTGGCAGAAGTGGCAGCAGCAGCAGCAGCCGAAGTATTCCCCGAGACATAACTCCAGAAGCGCTTTTTGCATTTTTTGTGCATTGTTTGCCAATTAACGTTTGACGCGTTGCGATAAAAATCGAGCACAAACATTTTGTGGCAGCCAATAAGACCAAAAGACAAAAGATACACACACACAGATACACACTCTCGAGCAGATGCCAAAGAGCAAACGGGGGCCAAACAGGCAACAGCTGCCACAAGCACAAAACAGACCAGAACAGAACAGACCAAAGCGAGCAGGGCCAGAACGGATCGGAAACGGCAGCAGAGAGCAGCAACAGCAATTGGAATCTAATTTAAAATTAGTGCTTAAAGGATTGAAATAAATTTAGGCAATTTTAAGACACGACACAAAAGCAGCCGCCGACTGCGGGCTGGCTGGCTGACTGTCTGTTGTCGGTCTGCTCTGCCCTTTGGCCAAAAACCGAGCGAGCTGGCTCATTGAAAATGCGTAAAGAGCTGCGGTTCCGGCCAAACATATACATATATATATATATACGTTCATTCAGCAGGTGGCTTGATGCTTTGGCAGCGATAGCAGCGTTAGGGCTCAAGACGTTTTAGCTCTAACCAATTGCAATTGGCCCAAGCTGTTGTACATATTTTGACAAGAGAGATAATAAACGAAGAGTTAAGGCCAAAAGCTAGAAACCGAAACGAAGCCAGCTGCTGCTGCTGCCGCTAACAAATTAAAGCCAGAACAGAGCGGAGCGGAGCAGAAATGGAACGTCTGCAGCTGAAAAGTTCTAAGTTGAAACAAAGCAATTAAAAGTAAGCTCAAATAAAGTAAGTCTGAAGAGAAGCACATATTAAAGCATTGGTCACTCATTCCAAATGACGGATAATTACCTGAAGCAGCGACAACCATTTCGCGGCTTGTAAGACACAGCCATAAAAAACATTAGATACTAGATCTAAATGACGCGACGACGGAAATTAAAGAAAACGCAAAAAAAGAGAGAAGAAAAAAACACAAAATGAGCAATTGGCAAAACGAGGGGCAGAAAGAGGGGCACGGAAGGAGGGATATAAGTGAGGAGAGAGGAGCGACAGAACTAGTGGGAGAAAGAGAGTGAAACCAGCGTGGGATTCTTTTGCTCAGCTCCTTGTTTTGCTGCTGCTGTTCTTCTGCTTCTTCTTCTTCTTCTGCTGCTTCTGCTTCTTCTTCTTTGCCATTTTGCTTTTAGTATGATTATCTTCATATCATAATAATTACATTCATAATTATGTCAGATTTTTTTTTTATATTGTTTTTATTTTTTTTTTGTTTCTTTTTTTTTTTTTTTTTTTTTTTTTTATATTTTATTTATTTTTTTTACTACTCTTTTTTAGAGTTTACACGGAAAAAAACAAGTTTTTGGTTTCTTTTTTTAATTGGATTCTCTCAAAATTAATTCAGTTCTTCGATTCTTGCGATTCTTGAGATTCTTGCGATTCTTTCACGCAATTCTTGAATAGGATTTACATAGATAATTCAGTCTGGGGACTGTGCCCTAGCTTGCGCACGGAAGTCATGTTTCATAATGGATCGTTAACTTCAGATATTAATCACTTTATATCGAATGGGAATCGTCTGGAAGAGCTGAGCATAAGCTGACATCGAATATATATATTTCAGATTGTCAACACTAATGCAAATCGAACAATCTTTATAGTTGTATATATATATATATATAAATGCATAATTTATTTTTCAAGTCTTTTTTTATGGCTTTCGAAAAGAAAGGCAAAGACTTCTTGGCTTAAACAGTAGGCCAAACAATAATTATTACCAGTGGCATTTGGATTGGCCACCTGCGCAACAAATCAAGTTTCAACATGTCCATAAAAGTGCCGAGTGCTTTACCGTTAGGGTGTGTAAGAGTGTGGGGTGGGTAGCTAATCCCACACACACACACACACACACACACACACACACACACACAGCCTTAGCTCAGCTGGCAGATTAATTGAGTCGCTAATTGAAATGCTCGCCCAGCTGTCAGCTTGGCCGCAACTTGCAACAAATAAATATTTTGCCAAAATTTAGAAATTTGAACAATTAACGCCTGCGCAGCTGTATATATATATATATATATATATATATGTGTGTGTGTGTGTGTGTCTAATGCGTTTGCTGTTAACCCAGTTTCTTGGCTAACGCAAATTATGAAATCTGTCCATTAAATTGATCAGCACAAAAAACTGATAGAGCCATGTGGGCGTGTGCTCTATAAATAGTAAACGCTCGGCTTTTTTATGGGCCGCTCGGAACTGGCAGTGACAAGGTGTCAGGATGGCCGAGCGGTCTAAGGCGCTGCGTTCAGGTCGCAGTCTACTTCTGTAGGCGTGGGTTCGAATCCCACTTCTGACAAATGCACACCTTTTTTTTTCTTTGTGTATTTCGCATTTTTACTTAATTTACAAAAACTTTTCTGGCTCTTTTCAGTTGTATTTTTTTTCCCATTTTTTTATTGCAAGTAATTGTTGTTAAGGTTCTTTAAGCGTCTTTTGCGCGTCTCAGCTCACAGAACAAAAGACTTAAGCAACGAACTGCTGTCAAAACAAAGTTTCAAGCTGAAAGTCAGAGCCGGAGCTCAAAAAGCAGCCCCCAAAAAAAAAGAGATTTGGCGCAAAAAACAAGAAAAACAAAAAATAAAAAACAGAAAAAATAAAAAACAGAAAAAAATAAAAAACAGAAAAAAATAAAAAACAGAAAAAAATAAAAAACAGAAAAAAATAAAAAACAGAAAAAAATAAAAAACAGACTGAAAAGAAGTGAACGAGAACTTTTTTGGAATGGCGTCAGAAAATGTTAGAAAAATTTAATAAATCACTTCTGATTGTCTGCATTGTTATTTTAATTAAAAAAATAACAAACGCACGCACACACACACACACACACACACTCGCACACACACACACACACACACACACGCACACACATAGATAATAGTTATAATAACAATAATTTTAGACAAAAGGCAAGCGAAACAACAAAAGCCGGCAAATTGTAAGCGCGGTTTCTCAAATTGAAGCACATGGCTTAAATAAATAAAAGGCAACTCGTGCGGGGGGCGCAAGGGGGCGTGGACGAGGGCTCGAGAACACACAAAGTAAACATCAAAATTTAATTTGCTTCTGCCCAACGATCATTATAATCACGCCGCACGAAAATTACAAAATAGGGGGACGCAAAAAAAAAAACAAAAAAAAACAAAAAAAACCAAAAAACAACAAAAAAAACAAGCAAAATTCCAAAAAAAAAACCGAAACTGCAAAAAAAAACAAAAAGAATAGAAGAGAAGACAAGAGAAGAGAAGAGAAGAAAAGTGAGCAGCAACTTGAGCATAGAGAAATTGCGTGTGCGCTGACGCAGCAGAAACTCCCCCAACAATAATGATATACAGTATAAATATATACACACACACATATATATATATATATATATATATATACATGGTGAACTGATATACGTGTTGAGGTACACGTCTTATAGTAAAACTCGAATAGTAAAAATTCTCAGCTAGCAATTTCAAGTCCAATTCTAATTCCGAGTCCGAATCACGCACATGGCATGAGTTTCTATTATTCTTCTTCTTCTTCATTGCTTTTATTCATTGTTGTTGTTGTTGTTGTTGTTGTTTTCTTTGTGCCTCTCTTATGGCAACGTGTTCTTGGCCAAAAAAAGTGTGAACCAGCGTGTTGTTGTTGTTGTTGTGGTAGTTACCATTGTTGTTGGTTGGTAGTTTATTACGCATCAGCATTTAACCTTGAACGTGCGGGTCAATGAACGTTTTGGCCAAATATTCTAACGATTTTTAGTTGCTACCAACAACAACAAGAAGAACAACAACAATCACAGAAAAAACATTGTGCATATTTTGATATAGTTAGTAGCTTGACGCGGCGGCGTATACGTAATATTTGTTTTGTGTTTATTCATCCAGGTTGCCGGCCAGCCGGCCAGCCGGCGCATAGCGGCAGGGGTCAAAGTTGAAGCGTTTATTCATCTTCTTCTTCTTCTTTTTACTTTTGGTTATTACGCCCTTTTGTGAAATGTGGTTTTTTCTATTATTACATCGTCACTTCATCAATCAATATTTAATTACATCATTCATTATGCATAATGCCATCATTAAATTTGAAGAACCAAAAGACAAGTTGAGATTTGGTCAAAACTGAAGCAATATAGCTTCCAGGTTAGCTTTACAGTTGCAGCTGCATATACGATGCTTGATCGACCAGGCAGTACATAAGTCGGAGCTGGACTTATTGGCTCACAGCTCTCATCAGCTGCTTTTGGCTTGCTTAGCCGTAAGCTGACTTCAAATTCGAGTTCTTAATTTTGGTTTTCTCCCAATTCCCAACTTTTCTTCAACTTTTCCTTTATATTACTTTTCCAATTTTCCTTTTGGCAGCAACAATATGTTTGTCACTTTTCAATATTTTGGCTTTTATAATGCTTTCAATATTTTCGATTGTTGTTGTTATTTTTGTGTTTTGTTTTGATATTTTGGCAATGCCATTTTGCTCATTGTACTTGAAACAGAAGAAAAAAAAAAAACAAGAAAAAAAACAGAAGAAAAAAAAAATATTTCAAAAATATTTCGTATTGTGTGTGGCGGCGGCGGCGGCGGCTGCCTCTTTTTCCCTATTTTTATTTTATTTACTGTGAATTTCAATTGTTGCTGAATAAATTGTGTGTATTGTGGGAGCACCCCGCACCCCGCACCCGCCCCACTCCTACAGCCCCCCTTTCAAGAGGGAGGGTTCTTCAGACAACGGCCACGGCACGGTCCTACAATTAATTTCGATTCGCATTGACGAAAAAATACGCGACTCGTACTTGAATTATATATACTATATATAAAATAGATATATATATGTGTATATGTGTGTGTATATATGTGTGTATATGTGTGTGTATATGTGTGTGTGTATATGTGTGTATATATGTGTGTATGTGTGTACAGATTTGAGTGATTCGAGTACATAGACTCCGATACAATTTAATTGTTTTTTATTGTTGTTGTTTTTCTGCTTCTTTTTTTTGGAACTTTGCCTTCATTTTTTTTGCTTTTTTATTTTTTTTTTGCTTTTTTATTTATTTTTTGCCTTTTTTATTTATTTTTTATTTATTTTTTGTTTTTTTTGTTTTTTTTTTCAGTTTTTTGTTTTCTTAGGCAGCAATTGAAAGGAGTTGAAATGAGTTTTTTCCCTGCAATCAACACGTGCAACATGAGCAGCGCGTCAACTTGACAGTTTGTTGCCTGCAACACTTTACAGACCCAGACCCAGACCCACACCCGTACCCACACCCGTGCCCACACCCGTACCCGTACCCACACCCGTACCCGTACCCACACCCGTACCCGTACCCGTACCCGTACCCGTATACCATATCAAATTACACAATAATCTCAGAGACACAAGACGGCTAAAGGTAAAGGTCAAAACCAACACCTTCAAATTTGGTTTTTTTTTTTTTTCCTATGTTTTTTTTGTGGGTTTTTTACTCATTAATTTGCCCCCCTCCCCCCCCCCCCCATTGTAAATTGCACGCTTTAAATTTGAATTAAATGTGGCACTTGATTTGATTTGCTTTGTTTAAGCAACTGTGCAACTGTGGTGGCAATTAATCAATTGGTTGACAGGTGGCAAGGTCACAAAAGATGGCACAAAACGCGAAAGACAAACAAAAGTGGCCAAAAAAACAATGTAAATGAAGACTGGAAAAGTCGAAATTTATGCTTTGAAAACAGATTTGGGGAAATGTTTGATATATATAAACTGCTGATTCTTATCCAAATCAGATAAAACAAATACTACTAAAAAGTAAATTCTGTCTTAGTTTAATGCTGAGCATAAATCATTTGCACACCCGATTTAACAGAAATCGGGGAAAGGGTTGTTTACTTCCAATTCGGGAATATGGATCTGGTGTGAGGTCTCCACACTATATCATATTCATTAAAGTAGATTGGAATCTGCACAGAAGACTGGGTTGCTCTTCCTCCATACCCCAAAAGGTTGCTGCTCCTTAACCTTCCTTATGTTCCCCTTAGACCTTCTCGCTTCTTCTTCCCACTTTCCCTTAATCGCTGTGCTACGAATTATTCCTTGAGGCCAGAGGCACCAGGACGCCGACTCCGACAAGCCAGAAGTCTTTTAGTTGGCCATAATCAAAAAAGATTCAAGCAAGTTATATCCTTGGGAAGGAACAGGCTCAGGATGCTCAGCGGTCTATTGACAGGATGACTATAGACAGAGAAGTCACCTGACCGAATTGGGTATTTATAGTAGCGATGTATGCAGCGAGGTGGCATCCTCAATGCACATCCTAGCAGAATGCGTCGCAGTATCCTGGGGAAGCTTCATGACATGCTTCCCAAGGACAGAGAAGCACTCAACCCAACAAAGACTCTAGCATTCGAGCAGCAGCTGGGGTTGATGGAGCAGCTGTAGGCTCAGACCTTAAAGGTCGCAATGCTGCTTCCCCAATTAGCTGCTTCGATAGCACCTTCCAGCAGGGGTATGCTGCCTGGCAAATGCGTCTCGAGGAGGAGTTATCCTTGCGCTTCAATGCCACGCTTGCGTCAGTCGCCCGTTTAGATGAGCCTCTATGGAGCCTGGCGCCTTCGCTGGCACTTCCTATGCTTTCGCAGCAGTTTCTATAGTTGGCTCGCTTGGCCCTCCCGATTCCCTCGTTATAGGAGGTCAATCTCTCGCGATATACATTATATATATGTATATGTGTATATAGCAAACTGTATTATCCATGCAATTAGCCCAATTATACGCATAATATATTTTATTTTTTTTGCCAACCTGTATTCATTACTTTGGGGCATTAATTTTTATTTGTTCAATTTAAACAATTCGCCAGCCAGCCAGCCAGCCAGCCAGCCAGGGTCTAACCTTGTAACAATTTTGGTTTTTGTCTGTCCGTCTGTCTGTCTGAGTTTTTGTTTTCTAAACAAACAACAGCGCGGCGCAAGTGCGTGCTCTTTAACAATTTATTTTATTTGTTTAGCTTAAAATTATTTCTCTTTTTTTTTTGCATTGCGAGAAACCTTCACAAAGCAAACTTGTAAAAAACAAAACTTGTAAAAAACAAAACTTATAAAAAACAAAACATGCAACAACAACAACAAGCAACACCCACCACAAAAAACGACTCCAAATTGTTGTAGTTTTATTTATTTTATTATTAATTTTTCATTTTTGGCGCGTTTTTTAAACGCTGCGGTGAAATGTGTGGCAGCCTTCGGCGCTAAGCAACAAGCAACAAATGCCTTGTGGCATAGTTTCATTCAACATTTTCCATTTTTCCCATTTTTTATACTTTTACCTTGTCTTAGGCCTCAGATATATATATATATATATAATTATGATGATTAAGTTGAGCTGAATTGAGTTACGGCTTCACTTGAAGTGAAGTGTGGCGCGCAATTAAGAAATCTCAGTAATTGCAGCACATGCCACACACAAACACTCACACACACTCACACACTCACACACCCACTCCAGCCTGCCCCGCCCACACACACTGACGCAGCCACTTTCTTTTTTAATTGCAAAAAATAAGTAAAGCAAAACTGGTAAATCGGTTAAACACATGCGATACTCGCAGCAGCATCAGCTGCTGCTTGGGGCGTGGGCTCAATCAATCTATCTATCAATGTGCCCCCAAGGCTCTTGAGTGCCACTCCATTCGGAGAGTGGGTCTGCAAACTGATGTTGCTGTTGATCATCAATTTTAGTGTTGAAAGTATTAAATATAAATATTTCATGCACCTTTTGCTCAAGTGATTTTTGCATATGTGGGGCAAGCTTAAGATTGCCTTGTGGCAGCAAGCTAACAAATGGCTCAAGGCTAGTCGAAACTGTAACTGAACTTATTAGGAATGATAAAGAAGGATCTAATATATATATATATAGTATATATACAAATCGATTATAACATGGAACCCTAACAGCAGCATATCGTCTAATTATATATACAACATTGATCATTCGAAAATCTGCGACTTACACCCCCAGTAACAGCTGAAGACTTGGCTTCGCTATATCTCTCAGTCGAGCACTCTCGACTACAGCCTTCTATTTGCCTTTCTACAGTTTATTGCAATTTGAATTTCGCTTTCATTTTGGCTTTCAGAGCGCAGCTGCGTTCCTTCTACAAAAATGTGTATATATCAAAATAAATCTCTATATATATATATATATATATATATATATATGTGCATATATAAATAAATGCTGAGAACAACTACAACTAGCATCGAGCAGGAGGCTTATCTTATCAGTAATGCGACGGCACACACCAAAAAAAAAACAAAAAAAACAACAAAAAAGTGCAAAAAAACAAGAAATTGTTTATAATGTTTATGTTGTTGTTGCCGAGTACAACAAGAGAAAAAAAAAACTGAAATTGTTATGGCAAAATAAATAGCACAAATGTGCATTATCAGCCTGTACTCATGAGTGTGTGTGTGCGTGTGTGTGTGTGTGTGTGTGCGTTTGGCAGACGCACACTTGCGCATTAACCTCATTTTGAACCGCCCGATTGTGGGGCACTGTGTTATCTGGCCACGTTTGTGAGTTGACTGGCATTTTTGGCCGCTCTGATAAGCAGCAATTCGAGTACTCATAGTCATACTCATGGCATTCACATTCACACTCACATTCACATTCACATTGATTTTGGAAACACGCAAAGAACGCATCAGCCTCAATTAGGGCACAAACCCTTAAGCGTGCTGCAAACCCCTAATTAGTCAGAGTCCGTGCAACAAATGGGTGCAAATCAAAGTGAATGTTGCAAAGTTGAATGAACTTTTTGTGTCTATTTTTTTTGGTGATTCGCTGAAATGTTTCCGCGCACTTAAATTTAACACTTTTTACTAAGCATTTTTTAGTGCAAACTGACCCTGAACTTGAACCTAGTCGAAAATTAGTCGAAATCATTAAAACACACACACACACACACACAAAAAATGAGTATAAAAAGTGAAGTTGCCGTGATTTCCATGCCGGTTCACGAACTCTTTGGCCAAGTGTGAAGGCTAAATGGCTTTTGAACCAAAAGCGCGAGACTCAGCTAATCAACATCTGTATATGTATGCGTGTATAAAACAAGTTTTAGCTAAAAGCAGTTGCTAGCTAAGCCAAACAGTTACTGGCTTGTCTTAGCCGACAGTGAATTATATTCGTACTTGCTGATATTTGTCTTTGACCGGTTATTTAACACCAGCAACAGCAGCAGCAGTTGTAGCAGTTGTAGCAGCAGCAGCAGCAGCAGCAGTAGTAGCAGCAGCAGCAGCAGCAGCAGCAACAGCAGCAGCAGTTGTAACAGTTGTAGCAGCAGCAGTAGCAGCAGCAGCTAAACTAGCACCAGCAGCAGCTAATCTAGCAGCAACTGCATCAGCAGCAACAGCAGCAACAGCAGCTACAGCAGCAGCAGCAGCAGCAACAGCAGCAGCAGCAGCAACAGCAGCAGCAGCAGCCGCAGCAACAGCAGTCGCAGCCGCAGCAGCAGCAGCTAAACTAGCAGCAACAGCAGCAGCAGCAACAGCAGCAGCAACAGCAGCAACAGCAGCAGCAACAGCAGTCGCAGCAGCAGCAGCAGCAACAGCAGCAACAGCAGCAGCAACAGCAGCAACAGCAGCAGCAGTAGCAGCAGCAGCTAAACTATCAGCAACAGCAGCAGCAGCTAATCTAGCAGCAAGTGCATCAACAGCAACAGCAGCAACAGCAGCTACAGCAGCAGCAGCAGCAGCAGCAGAAACAGCAGCAGCAGCAACAGCAGCAGCTAAACTAGCACCAGCAGCAGCTAATCTAGCAGCAACTGCATCAGCAGCAGCAGCTAGCAGCAGCAGCAGCAGCAGCAGCAGCAGCAGCAGCAGCAGTTGTAGCAGCAGCAGCACCAGCAACAGCAGCTGTAGCAGCAGCAGCAACACCAACAGCAGCAACAGCAGCAACAGCAACTTGTTGCAACTAGTTGTAGTTGAGTTGCACTAGTTAGTCATGAATGGAGTCCAATGGGTCGCTGGGTTGTTCGAATTTGAATATCGATCAAAATTATTCATTTTGTTTGTGGATTTTATAATAACGTGTTTGCTGAGAGTTATAGCCAAATATTTGCTGGCTGGCTAAAAATAGTATTCGATTTGACGAGTTACATTTTTGGCTAGCAGAGCTGTGAACGGAATTTCACATGTTTGGCTTGGCATTTAATGGAAATCAACTGAATCAGGCCTAAAAGACTTTATGAGTAGCCGACTTTCTGAGTTCCCTAGATTGAATGTCGGTTAGTTTCGCTATATATCTATATATCTATAAGGAAGAGCACAGAAACTGAACTCTTCTCGTTCAGAGAACAGGGTGTTAACTGCATTACATGTTGGCTTAGATTCCACTACTTCAAGTCTAAAACTTCAGCTCAAGGTTATGCATATATCTAACATTTATCTGCGTTAGTCGATTCCATTATGATATATAATATATTATCTACATGATCTATATTATATATACTATCGACTTCTCTAATTGATACTGCATTTCTCTATATGTCTACAGTTCCACATTTCCATCAGTTATTATTAACTGATCAATATAGCCAGGCCATAATTCCAGCAGCTGACTGAGTTTCGAGGGCCAATTAGTTGGTCAGCGTTTTAGTACGATGACTTTTAGCACTTTTTTTGGGGCGATACCTTGAATTAGCATGTTGCATGTTGAAACCGGGCAGGGCAGCAAACAAGTTGGAGCATCAAGCAAATGGAACAAGTTTCGCTATTTTTACTGTTATTTGTTTATATTATTTATATTTATTTATCACGATAACAGGGCGACTCGAAAAGTGACCAATAGAAAACAAAAATAAACAAAATAAAACTAGAGAAAAAAAAAGACGCAACGATTGTGAAAGTGCTCGTCGAGAGATGTTTGCTCAGGCCTAAACAGAAAGAGAGAGAGAGCGCCAGAGAGTGAGAGTGAGAGAGAGAGAGAGTAGGTATACGCACCTTACGATTACGAAAATAAAGAAAAACTATTTACGTTGGGGGAGGGGGGCAGGCAAGGTGCAGGGGCAGGGCTGTCTACCCCAACTTTACCAATTTGAATCGAAATTCTGGCCCATTAGCATTACGAAAGCGAAAGATGACGAGTGCCGCCAGCCAGCGGCGACTAGGTGCGTGCTCTCTCCATCTCACTCTCACTCTCTCTCTCTCTGTCTCTCGCCTTTGCCTGATTAGCTGCCTCTCTTTCACACAAATGAGAATTTTCAGTGAACACGAGTCGGAAATGCGTGCGTTCGAAATTTGGGTTATTATTTGTGTTTGTTGCCCTACTTTCTGAGATAGTCTACGCACACACACACACACACACACACACGCACACAACACCCACTCACACACACATACGCACAATTGTGCTGATTAGAATTTTCTGTTATATTTTTTTGTATTGTTGCCTTTTTTTTTGGCCTCCAGCTCCCTTATGGTCTCTGCCGCGAGATGCGACCGGCTTGATAAAGTTAACTTCCACGCCCCCGCCCCCGCCCACAACCCTACCAACCCCCCTTGCCCTAAAGCTTGTCTGATAAGCTCGCCTTGCGTAGGTAATTTATGTTTTTTTTTCCGTTGCTGTCTTTTTGGTCATTTTTTATGTGACGAGTGCACAATTTTGATCGTTGAGCTATTTTTGGCTTTTTTTTGGTTTTTTTGGTTTTTTTTCTGCTCGTTTTGCTTTTTTTTACTTTTGTTGCTCTATTTGGGTTAATTGACATATTTGGGTCAATGTTTAGTTTGCATTTTTGCTAGCGATAAACTAAATAGCGCTTAGCCGAGAGCCGAGAGGCAGCGAAGCGTACTTTTTGCAATTGGCTTGCAAAAATTCATATTTTTTATTCAGTTTTAGTTACATATATATACCTATATATATATATATATATTTAATTATCATACTAAGCAAACTCAAGCCTGTTCATACAAGAGCTCATCTTTCGATTGATTATTCCTATATGGCAGCTATATGATATAGTCGTCCGATCTGTAAGTCTTCAACATGTGTACTTCCTCTTTCGCATTGCTGAAAGACTAGTTTTGCCTAGCAACAGACAGACGGACATGACTGTAAACGACTAAGCTGATCGAGAATATATATATATACCTATAGCTATAGCTATATTGAACTCAATATCTTTGCACAGTGTATTTCCAGTTCTGTTCGATTTCGGTTTTGGGTTCATCTTCTTCCCTTTTTCTGCTCTTTGTTTTGGGGTCATGTGTTTCGCTTTCTGCTGGCCTAAACACTTTTTTTTTTGGGTTGCACACAAGAAATAGAAATACAATACAATTGAATAGGTATATATATATATATATATATATATATATATATATACCAAGACTGGGGGCTGCATTAATTGACGAAATTACTGGGGCTGGGGCACCAATATATCCATTTATGTGTGTAGCTGTAGCTTCAAGTACCTCGACAATGGAATTTCATTACACCCCATGACGAGCGATGATTGCGTTTGATTTGTGCGTGTAATTGAAATCAATTTCCCAAGCCAGATACAACTAAATTGTTTACGCCACCAATTGCCCACTTTGGGAAACTGTGGAAAACTGGAAAAGCCGAACAGCAACAAGAACAGGAGAAAAGAGCCGCAGGAGTTGACAGGTGAAGTTACGACTACAACAAAAAGAAAAACCTATCGATAAATGTATCGGAAGTGAGCGGAAGCTCAATTTGTTGACCTACTTTTAGACACACACACACTTTATCTACCTACATATATATATATATATATATATCTTTCTATCTCCAACTAGTCTGCTTAATGTTTATTGAGCTTACCGATTGACATATATAATTAGCCGGACTTAGATAAGTTGATATTTGCATATGGGAGACACACATACCTGCAAGATAAAGAAATCGGTTAATCAAACAGATTGTTTATGAATGAAATACATATAAATAATTTATGGCTTAAGATAAACATTTAAATATTTAATGTGGAATGGCCATAAAATACTATTTTAATAGCGATATATATATATATATATATTGCCATATCTTGGCCAAATCTTAAGCATTACCTTTTTCCCCAGCGATTGGCATCTGGATCAAAACTGCTTCTAAATCTGGGTACACGTTTATGGCTCAAGCTAAAATTGTGAAATTGGAAATATGTCAAAACTTCCCAGAGCTATAACTTTGTCAAAAAGTTATCAGATTTTCAAAAACTAGGGCTCTTTGATCATGATTGGATATCTATATTAGTACTAAATTCCTAGTTTAAATCGGTTCCGATAAGAATTTCTGTTTTGAACGGTTCCAAACTTCCCACAGCCATAACTTTGCTAAGACTGCTCCGATTTTGAGCAGCAGATTAATGCAAGATTACAGCGAGATCTCAGCTTCAATTTGAGCGTAGTTTTATCTCATCTGAACCGGTTCCATTTTATTATGATCTTATTTATATTCCCATTTATTATATGGCCAACAAATAACTACTTACTAATTACTTTTTGCACTCTCTCTCTGTCCCCCTCTCTCTCTCTCTCTCTCTAGCCACATAATATGATCATCTATAGATGATATATGTGCACATATAGCCTAGCTCGATTCATCGTAAATATTTAATGGCAAACCATTAAGGCAAACATTTTGCAGCGAGCCAAGTCGTAAAACTGCATTCGACATTTGCTTCTTAAGCGATGCTTATTATAGAACTCGTTAAATTTGCATCCCAACTATCGGATCATATATATATATATATATAAATACATATCTAAGTTGGTTTAATGGTTGCGCCAAACTCATTTGTAGCTGCGACAACAAGGCGTATTGCGTGTCAGATGGGTTAAAAGTGAAGGAGCTGCCGGCACACATAAGGGTTAAGAATTATATATTTTAATCGGCCGACGCGATTCACGCGATACGCTTTGCCGTAATTAATTAGAAACTATCCAACTATCTACGCTGGCTATTTTCAAATTAGACACGCGCAAAAATACTCACGAATAATACGCGAAAATCATTTTAATGAGCTCATCGCAACCAAATATATAAAAAATAATAATAAAAGCATAAAAAACAGGCTTGAAACCTGCAAAACTTCAGCAGTGTAATTACAGCTGTTGTTTTTGTGGCTACTTCTATATATTTTTGTATTATTTCGACAATGATTTATCTCTTTTTTCCGGCTCACAAAAGTTCTCATTGCCAGCGATGACGTGCAAAAAAAAATTATATATATATATATAGAGATCAAAATAATGATTGATTTTTGCATATTTTATTGGGGCCAATTTAAATATTTGCAACACAGATATATTTATATAAATAGTTTCGTTTGAATAACCTTTGAATGCAAATAATTGTGGGCGCCAATTAATGTCAGGGTGAATGACAAAAGTGAAACTGTTCAACGCTTAGAAGTTTCCACAACAGCTGTACTCAAAGCTTATCGTTTTGTAATTAAAGGTGTGCCTGATGTAATTAACGACTTGATTATATATAATTTAATACCGATTTTGGTGGGTTTTTACTTCTAAGTTTGGGAAGAGCCATTTTGATGAGCATATCAAATAAGTATACTTAAGAACTATTAGTATTAGCTTATCTTATTATAGGTATTATATTATAAGTATTATATCATTCTATATTACTTTGATATAGGTCAAACTTTTCCAAACTGAACATTTTCACATTTAATGCCAATCGCATATAATTTGACAACTTTGACAGCAGGCTGCAATTTTGACCCGCTTTTTTTTTGGGCAACAGTTGAACAACAGTTGTTCATCATTGCTTGTGAACGTGATATCTGCCAACGATCAGATAATAATTCCGTTTGCCGTATATATAATTAGTCCTATAGCTGTCAGCCATTCACTTTGCAGTCGATGATCAAAAGCTCCGTTTGCCGATCGCTGATCGCTGATCGCTATTCGTTGATCATAATCGATACCTTTCTCTGTCTCATTTTCCCACATGCATAATCGATAGCTGCTACCTTTCCCTCTCACACTTTCCCACATGCATACTGCAATCACGCCATTTATTTTTTTGGTTTGGCTTTAGCGCCTTTCGCTTGTGCCTAATTGGCAGCTTTGGCAGCTGATTTCAAGTTCAAAATTATTAAAGGCGCAATCATTTCTGAATTTCTGAGTGCATGGGAAATTTATGCAAAAATCAAAATTGCCAGCAATCTGCGCAAGAAGAAACAAACAGGGAGTGTGAGAGAGAGAGAAGATGAAAACAATTTTGAGCTGCTGCAAGCAACAACAGAAAACAAAAGCCAAAGAAAAAGTGGAAAATCATGCTTAGCTGCAACAACAACTTTCACCCGACTTGTTGCAGCCGACGACGCATTTCTAGAAGCGCCAAGAAAGAAAGTGAGCAGACATAAAATCTGCCATAGAAGCTAAAAGCCAGAAGAAAGTAAAGAACGAGTTGAGTGAGAGAGTGAGAGAGAGAGAGAGAGAGAGTTGAGCTTGCGAGCGAAACTTGTTTGACGACGAACTGCGCTTATGGATGGACAGACAGACAGCGTGTTAGAAAGTTGTTTAGTCTCTGCCAGAATGCAGCAGCAGAGCCAAACAGTTAGACAAGAAACGACAAGACAAGACAAGACAAGACAAGACAAGTCAAGCTGAGTTGAGCTTTAAAAATTGTGTGTTAGTTGGTCTGTTTATTCTTCTGTCTCACTCTCACTCTATCTCTCTCTCTCTCCCTGTCTCTGTTTAAAGCTCTTGCGTGTTGTGCTGAGAGAGCGACACTCTCACTCTTTGTTTGCATTCAGCTTGTTGTTGTTGTTGTTGTTGCTGTTATTGCCTAATAAGAAAAAGTGTATTCTTAGCATTTTTTTTTAGTGTTCGCTTTCGAACACAAATTCCTGGCACTTTTATTTCAATTTGTTGCTGCTTTTTTGGTGGCCAATAAAAAATACTTATGTATTTTTTTGTATTTATTTATGTACATATTCATGAGTGTGTGTGTGTGGACAACATTTGTGCATACACACTACTGACATAGTTTGCGTATGATTATATTTTTCTTCTTATTTTATGAAAATTTCATTTCAAAAAAATTATCATTTATATATTTAGCAGCACAGTGGCGCAAAATGTTGAAAAAATATGCATAAATAAATATGCTTGCGGTTTGCACATAGATTATCGGCTAATCTTTGTGCGCAATTAATTTCACTTTTAGTTTTATGTTGATCGCAGCTGCAAGTTGTTTTTAAAATTAAATTCAATTATATATAAAACAGTTTATAATCGCTGCTCGCTCTGCTCGCGCAGCCGTTGTGTCATTAACCTATAAAAACGTGTTCGCTAAATGCACTCATACAAGCACGCAACGAGGCAATCTAAAACTAATGCGAGTTGCGTCGCAGTCGTAGTCGCCGTCGAAGTCAGCGTCAACGTCAACATGTACGGCTAATGCACTTAACGTTGTTGAAATTAAAAATAAAGCTTTGGACAGCAGCAGCAGCAGCGCTGTCGACGCTTTCTTTGCGTTTCGCATTTGATTGCAAATTAATGCCAAGTGTACGAAAATAGCCGAAATAATAATAAAAAAAAAACACATACTAAGAATGCACAAACACAAGCAAATACAAAATATACACATGCATATACATGTACACACTTGCATATTAGCTGCCGCTGACAAAGCTTTCTCAGGCTGACGTCACATACTCATGTGAGTGTGACTTTCAAAATGGCCGCCGCAGCCGCAGTTGCAGTTTTAGCTGCCAAATGGAATTCTCATTGTTAAATAAAAACTAAATACAATCTTAAATTGATGTAATGTTAATGAAAGCAGCACAGCAGCAGCAGCTGATCAAATTACAGCGCTGATAAGCTATGACAAATCGCTGTCTAAAAACAAGAAAACAAAAAAAAAAGCTAAAAGTCAAAGTCGTGCAGCACTAGCCGGCAGCGCAGTCGGCTGCGAAAAGCGCAATGCTTATCAATGTCAAAAGCGTCTATCAGACGACGACGACAGACGACGGCGACGGGATTACATGTAAACAGAAAATAAACCAACTGCAGCAGCAACAACAAATATCTCGTTTATACAATGTTGCACTTGTGCCCAGAAGCAGCAGCATGTATAAAAATATTTCGTGCACGCCATGCAACAACAACAACAGCAGCATTAACAGCAACAATGTCAGCACAAATAACAGCGCTGTTAATCAACTCAACGCACAGCAATCGAGTCCATTTAAATTTGCGGGCGGCCGTGGGAGAGAGCAAGTGCGAGAGAGCTTAGTTCTCTGTTACGCTCATTAGTTAGCTAGTGCTGCTGATGTTGTTGTTGGGGCTCGATTCTTGGCGCTTGCACACACGAAGTGCGCTTCGTTGCTCGCGCTTGATCGCGACGTCGATAACTGACGACGGACGACGGCGCAAAATCATTGACCTCATTTTTTTTCGTCATGCGAATCCAAATACACACTCACAAATACACACATATATGATAAATGCGCTGCAGTTGTGTACTGACAATGTTAACAGTGACTGTTATCGGCACTGTTTTATCGCTTTTATTTGCTTTTGCCATACATATAAAAAAAACAGTACGTTTATTATTTCTGTTGTTGTCCTTGAGGATCGCTGCAGCAGCAGCAGTAGCAAAACAAAATTACGTCATAGACACAAGGGCGTCGAATAACAGGGCAGCCCTAAAATCAAGTAATGCCCACCCTAAACGTAACAAAAGAAATGCAAATTCATAAAATAAGCTCAAAGCCGGGTACGCAAAACAAATGTTGTGCAAAAAGCACGCACACAATTCAGTCGCAGTCCCAGTCGACGCAGACGTCGCTGTCGTTACCGGTAGCAGCAGCAGAAGCAGTCGACGCGTCTCGTATTGGCAGCATCTCGTATTGCTTTTTTTTGCAGGGGTAAGGTCATCATCATGTACTTGAGCTTGCAATGCTTGCAATGGCACGTAATGCTGTGCAGAGAGAGAGAGCGAGAGCGAACAAGACATCAACAAAGAGAGAGAGAGGAGCTGAGTGAGTGAGAGAGCGGGAGAGCGAGGTGCAGTCAATGCACACAGCAGCTTCGACAGCTTTGTCCTTGCGGTTTTCAGTAAGCAACGGCACTTTTTTCGGGCCTGCACCAGTGACCCAAATTTACTCCAAAATTACTACAAGTTGAGTTCAAAGTCACTTCACAAATATGAACAACAACAACTGTAAAGCGCATCCAGCTGTTTGAGCTGCTCTTAAATTAACAGAGAGACAGAGAGAGAGAGAGAGAGAGATGAATTGCACTTTGTCTTGTGCTAATAATAAATGCGAGCTTTTTTCGCATGACTCGTTAATATTTTTGGTTGACTTTTACGACTTTTACGTTGAGGTTAAACAAATAATGGTTTCAAATCTTGTTTACAATTAAGACTTTAGCTCATTTACAATTCCTTGCTGGCTTAAATGTAGTTTAGGATAAGTTGTTGATCTCTAGAGAGAGACAGAGAGAAAGAGCTTCAATTATGTGGCTTTTTATCTTTTATAGATTCAACAAAAACTTGTTTTGCTCTTCGAAAGAACCCAACCTGAAATGGCATTCTATTTTTGTGGCGAGACAGCAATTAAATATATAAATATATTATTTATATAACTAATAATCACACAGATTATTAACGATGGAAAACTCATCCATTATTTAAGCTGTCTATAACTGATTTACCAAATAACTGTATTTCAAGAATTTAAGTTCTGGTGCTACAGAAAACAATAGCTGACCTGACCCTGACATGGCTTTTGGCAATGTCAGCTCGCTGTTCGGAAGTGGGACACGGGACATGGGACACGGGACACGGGACATGTGGCTAACATGGTTTGGAGAACTGTGTCACAGACACAGTTGCATCTGCTCTCCTCCCCACTCCTCTCCTCTCCTCTCCTCTTGCTATGCCCCTGACCTTAGACACAATAAATTGGGTCACAGTGCAAGCATGCAAATTGGCCTGCACAAAACACTGACCCGATTTCCACAACTGCAATCGAGCACGAGGACGACACAAAGATAGGTAGCAGCAAGGGACGAGGAGGAGGACGAGGACGAAGATGAGGATGAGGACGGAGGATAGCTGCCTGGGCGCCGCCGACAACAGCATGGGAAGGTCAGGCTCAAGGAAGCTGTACTGTACACGCTCTGTCTGACGTCACCATCATCATCATCTTCAAGTGGAGTTTTTCGATCGCTGCAGTTTTGTGTGTGTTTTGTTTTCCTTTCTGCTTCTGTTTCTGCTGCTGCTGCTGCTGCTGCCCCAGCTTGCCACTAAATATAGAACAACTTGAGGTAGGTTCGAGTTACAACAATCCGCCCTTATTGCTGCTGCACATTGCCCTGTTTGCAGTCGAGCGTGTGCGTGTGTGTGTGTGTATTTGTATTTGTATTTGTGTGGAATGCAGCCTTCCATGACGCAGGCTGATAAAGTCCAAAGCAAATGCAACAACAACAATAAATGCATCTTCTCCCCCACTTTTTGCTGTTGTTGCTGTTGTTGTTTTTTGTTGCCTGGCTGTCTTTAAGTGTTTTTTACTGCTGTTGCTGCCCCTGCGCCACCTTCCTCCCTGCCTGTTTGGGGCGCCATTTCACTGCGGACTTTGCCTCAGCTTGCATGTGCATTTTATTTAAAACAACAAAAAACAAGTAAAAAATAAAAAACAACCACAAAAACGAAGAACGCAACTCATAAAAAAAAGGCGCATCATAAAATGTGAGCAATAAAATTTAATTAGTGCATTGTGTGGCAGAGGGCGGGGGCAGGGGCAGGGGCTGACTTGAACGTTGATTGTGTGGAATATAAATCATTAATTGAATAGTCTTCACCATTAAATCGGAGTATTATATGACTAAGTGATCCTAACTCTAGTCACTCACTATTCGCAAATGCCAACATTTAGAACTGAGCAATTTTAACGACTTTTACAACACTTAAAGTCAAGTTGCGATTGGCGAATGTCCAGGTCAAAGTTCTGCTATGACTAAATAGCAATCAATAAGTGCATAAAACAAAACACCGAATATTAAATACCCTAACTGAACTATGCTCAACCTGCTGACATGCAAATGTCATGAGGAAATTCAAAGAATCGAACGATTGTATATAGCCCGATATTGATAAAGATATAGTGCATTATTCGAGATATCGATTGATCCTATATGGCAGCTATATATATAGTGCAACGATTTGCATGACACAACTTGATATATATAAAATATAATCATATTTTTCTATATAAATAAAAATGCTTCCGATGACAGCTATATAGTGACGGGTCTGCGATATTTATCGATCAGTAAAATATTTTTCATTTTATATAGATAAAAATACTTATATATCAAGATTATATAAAGATTTAAGTAAGTATTTGACTGCCTAACGAAAACTCAATCAACTTGCTATATATAAATAGATATATATATATATATATACATATGTATATATATATGTGTATAACCCACTAACCTGATGAAATGGAATTAGCTGAATCACTGCGCGGCGTGTGTTGCATGGCCTGCATGCCCATGGGTCCGCCCATGGCGCCTAATACACCTCCTCCAACGCCTCCACCGCCAACGAGTCCGAGTCCGAGTCCAACGCCAACTCCCACTCCTGTGCCGACACCCACTCCGAGTCCATTCGAGTTGCCATTCGTGTGATGCAGCATGCCCAGAGCCAAGCTATTGTTGTTGTTGTTGTTATTGTTGTTGTTGTTTGTGGCAGCACCGTTTAGGCCATTCTGTTGCATATTGGGCGTTGTGGAATTGATCAGACTGTGACTGTGACCATTCTGCAGCTGTTGCATGCTGCTGACCAAGCTGCCCATGTGGCCATTGGTCAATGAGCCCAAATTGGTGGCACCAGGCACATAGCCATTACTGTTATTATTATTGTTGTTATTGTTGTTATTGTTGTTGTTGTTGTTGTTGTTGTTGTTATTGATGGGTATTATGGTTGTCTGGGCGGGCAGTGTGCTGGAGCAGCCCTGCATGGCCAACGTGATGACGCTCTGCTGCTGCTGTTGTTGTTGCTGCTGCTGTTGTTGCTGCTGCTGCTGCTGTTGTTGTTGTTGTGTGTTGCCATGACCCAAAGTGTTGCCATTGGCATTGCCATAGACGCCGGCATCGTTGCCACACAGCCACATCTCCGGTTCGCCATAGTCGTGCGAGTCGAGTGATGACGGCGACATGTTGATGCCACTGCTCAGCACCAGTCCGTTGCTCGAGGAGGTCACCTCCGAGGAGGATTCCTCCTGTATGCGCAGGAAGCCGCCATTGTTCGACCAGCGTCGTTTCATCATTTGATAGCCGATGGTCGCCGTTTTGCTGCCTTTTCTTACAAAACACTTTCAGCTCGCAAAATCCAAATCGGTTGGGGGACAATCTCAATTGTCCAAAATCAATTTTTTCAAGTTTTTAATTTTTCAAAACTTGAGTTAATTTTTTTTCTACTTCTTTCTTTTTTTGTGGATTTTCTTTTTTTTGTGGTATTTTTTCTAGTATTTTTTACGCACTTGCTGGCGTACGAAATACATTTTCATCGCTTAAACGCTGTAAGAAAAATAATTCAAATTTTGTTAGCCAACTCGATATTTTTTAGCTAACTTTTGGCCAACTCGTTGAAAAAGGGGTTTAGGAAATCCAAAAAAAAAAAAAAATGGCACATTTTGTGCGCCGCTTTAAGCGGCAGCAGTTCAATGCACTCCATGCCGCGTAGAGCTCATGAAAATTTCATTTTCATTTAATTGCAAATTGTCGCCTTGCTTTGAACTTAACATAAAACAAAAACAACAACAACAACAACAACAACTTGGCAAAGAAACAACAAAAAAAACTTAATTAATTGTCGCATGAAATTTAAATGTGTTTTTTTTTTCTACTTTTTTTTTTTGTGTCGTTTAAAGTTGTAGTTTTTGATTCTATCTTAAGTCCGCCAGCAACTAACTAACAGCTGTGAACCAGTTTTGGCCAGAAAATAATTGCGATACATTTGATAAGCCAAAAATTGATGGTCATAAGTTCTGCCAGCGAGGAGCATGATTTCACTGTCCAATTTGAATTAATCAAAGTCAAAGTGTCAAAAAGTGGAGATTTCTAGCTAGATAAAGAAGAAGAAGAGTTCGGATCAAATCTCAACTTGTAATTGATGATTATCGGCAATAGTATGTCGACAATAATAATCCATCAAAACTCTCTGACAAAGTATTCCTACCCCGAATCAATATCATTTCCCTATTGACAAAAAAAAGACAAAAACCAAATTGTGACTTTTGTAATACATAGGAATTTATGTATTACGTATCTATATATGTGTATGTGTGTATACATATATATATATATGTATGTACACTTGTCGCACTTATCTAAATATTTTTACAATCATTTGTTTACACATTTGTCAATCGGCTATCGTCTAATTCACGGCTCCCCCCAACTCAAACAAAATGCGACAACGCAAAGTGGAAACCTTTTACAACAACAACAACAATAGCAACAACAACAACAACAACAATAACAACAACAACAATGACAATGACAACATTTGGAACACAAATGCGTAGAACTGGCCTTAAAAAACAGGCATGGTTTAACCAGGAAGTAGGTAAAAGTCGAGACATTCCTCCTCGGCAGTTTTCCGTGTGGAAAAAGCAAGGTGTCAAAACGAAACCGGATTTGGAAACAGCAAAAGATTTGAAATTCTCAAGTGGCATTCAAATCTGGTACCTTCAAAAGTGTTTATACGGGAAGTTAAAATATCCACTTTAAAGTTGACAATGATCAAGGGCAAAATTCATCACTCGAAAACTATATATAGGGATTTTTGGATACGCTTTAGAACTTTCCAAACTTAAATTAAACTCATTAATCAATGAGCCCAAAAAAAATATATATGTATATAGCTGAACTCTTATGCAAATCTGCACGATTTGTTAGCCAACAGTTAACATGGGTTCAAGCCAAATATTTGTTCTGTTCTGCAGCATAAAAAAAGGGTTTTATGTTTCATAAAGATTGATCAATCAATTGATTGAACACATGGCCAATCAAAATTGATCTAATTAAGCAACAATTAATTAAAGTATTGTCAATGCATAATTACAGTGCTCACCAGCAGTAATCGGCCTGCATTGATGGCATTTAATTAGTGAAAGTTTTTCTTTCTTACCAACTAGTTGAGAGAGTTGGCTAAACACTCGAACAATTTGTAGGTAATACGGTCATGGTCCAGGAGTGAAAAAAAAACCCGCAAATGCATTTGAATCATTTTCTGAAGAGGCAGCGGCACTCGGCAGCACTCAGAGTGAGCAACAGGTGATTCATCGGATTCATCATTTGACAGTTGAAAAGGTGAGTGGAAAAAAATGAATACAATTTGCCAAACTGAAACGAAGCGAACAAAGTGCTGCATATAAAGCAGAGACCGGCAACAAAAGCAACATTAACAACAACAACAACAGTAATAACAACAGCAACAACAACAGCAACAACAGCAACAACAGCAACAACAACAACAACAGCAACAACAACAACAACAATGAGAGCAAAAGTTTTACGAGTACTAACAAGATTTTTTCCTTTCGGGCAAACCGAACAGTGAATACCCTCACTTATAGCTTAGCTAGCAAACAGTTCAACATGACTATAAACTATGTGCTAATTATGCTGACTAATTAATTAATTATATTATATATATATATATATATATATATTCACAAGAGGTAACAAAAATGATCATGCCCAAGGCAAGGGTGTCGCCAATTATTTTGTTTAAGGCGCCAAAACTGGTTTTTCAGCACAACAAAAGAAGAGAAGTGCCAAAGAGAGAGGAAGAGAGAGAGAGGGAGAAAGAGAGAGAGAGAAGCAGAGCAGCGGGCTTATTGCTAGCTCGCTTGCGCAGGCAGCTTAGAACAAAATTGAAAAGTGGACAAGACAGACAACATAAAGCAGTCTAAGCTTTTGAAAATAAAGCCAGCAAAAGAGAGAGAGAGAGGGAGAGAGGAAGAGAGAGAGAGGGAGAGAGGGAGAGAGAGAGAGGAAGAGAGAGGGAGAGTGAAGCGGTGAGGTGGGGCGTAGAGCGGGCTTCAGATTGGTGGGGTGTTGTTGATGTTGTTCTTGTTGTTGTTGTTGTTGTTGTATGTGTGTGTGTGTGTGTGTGTGTGTGTGTGTGTGTGTTGGCCGTCACATTGCTGAGATTTTGGCCCGCATTAAGAAACGTTAAAAAAAAAAACCTGTCGTCGTCGACGTATCTCGTTCAATATGAACAAAAAACAGGTTGTTCTGTTGTTGGTAGTAGTTGTTGTTGTTGTTGTTGCTGCTGTTGTTGTTGTTGTTGTTGTTTCTGTTGTTGTTGTTGTTGTTGCTGTTGTTGTTGCTGCTTTTGCTTTGTTGTCTACAAAAATCTTGCCCAGCAGCAGAAGACGCATCCAGTTTACAGACACACAAACAAACTCACACAGACACAGACACACAAACAAACTCACACAGACACAAACAAACTCACACAGACACACACACACACACACACACACACTCACACACATATACATATATGAACATGTGTATGTATGTGATATATAAACGACATTTAAGGCATTTTTATAGCTTTGCGTGTCTTGGTTTTTTTCTTCTTCTTCTTCTTCTTCTTCTACTTGTTGTTGTTGCTTTTTTGCGCATTTTACTTTTAACTTTTATTTCGAAGCTGAAGCGCAGAAAAAAAAGCACAGCCAAAAGGCAAGTGTAGAAGAATAAAAGAAGGCAAAAACGAAAACACGCAGTCGCCGACGACTTGCCAACTCCCTCTCTCTTGCTCGCTCTCTCTTGCTCGCTCTCTCTCTCGCTCTCTCTGCTTCTCGCTAGCTTTGTGTAATTGCCGTAGCATGTAAAAGTTCTTTATACTTTTATTATTATTCCTTTTTGTTATGTGTCAGCGCTTCTGTTGTGCTCTTCTCAAGCCACAATTTGTTACGCGTGTTATGCGTTTGGGCCAGGCTTTGAAAGGCGGGCTCAATTGTATGGCTTATATTAGATTGCATTGCGTCATATGAGAATTGTGCATAGAAAGCACGAGAAAGGCATTCCAAATGAAATGGAACTACGATTTGAGAACTTGGCTAAAATCGGTTTAAGCTTGAAACGACATGCCAGCCAGCAGCAGCCGAATAATGAGTATTTGAATATATGCCAACTGATTATTCATATATCAAAGTAAATAACCAAATTCTTCTTCTTTTCAAAGTCAAGAACGAAATTCTTCTTCTTTTCAAAGTCAACATCAAAATTCTTCTTCTTTTCAAAGTCAAGATCGAAATTCTTCTTCTTTTCAAAGTCAGAAGCCAAATGATGGCCCCTCTCTAAATTGGCTCCCAGATGAAGATTTATGGCAAATAAATTGCATACGAATGTGCGAAAATTGCGAATTCTTTTCAAATATTTGAGATTTGAGGTATTTCGAATGGAATCCAATGTGGCAGGGAGTCAATAGATTCTCTTGTTCAAACTTGAGCAACAATAGAGTCGTTAAGTGTTGAGCATTAACTCAAAGTCAAAGCCAAAGCTTAAGCCGTAAATCTTCCGCCTGATGAGCTCTAAATAACAGTTTAACTTCACTAATAACTCGGATGTTTATGGCCATTTGATGTGCGTTTAGCAGTGCTTACTTTATGACATAACGGTATAGTTAATGTTCACATTACTTCAAATATGAGTGGAGCCTTTTAAATAATTGATTCAAGTGCACCCAAAAGTATTCAACGTTTATACAACAAGTGTGTCAATTTTGTGGCACGCGAGCAGAGAAGAGCTGCCACAAAATGCAATAAACTTTATTCAATATGTGAGACAAGAACAGCAACCACAACTCAACTGAAAGAAAATAGGGAGTGGACACGTGCCTCCTTCAACAAAAACAAAAAAAAGTAGAAGAAGAAGAAGACGCAGAAGGGTTGCGCCGCCAAAAACGCGCTGAGGGAAAAGGAAAGCAATTAAATTTCCGTTGAGTTGAGTTCAAGTCGATGGAGCCTTGATAGGCCCACGCACAAAGACAAACACACATAAATAAATACTTATATATATATATATATATATATATATATATATAGGCTATGTACACTCTCTGTGACAAATACATTTACACATGGATCCTTTTAATTTCCTGCTGTTATTTTGATGCACGTAGCGCAAACGCCGCGTGATTTCCATTTGCTTACAACTTGACAGGCAGGCAGCAGCAGCAGCAGCAGCAGAGTGTTGAGTGTGTGTTGCGCACATGTGGCACATTCCCATAAACACAACACCATGTGTCGCAAACGCTTGTGGCCTTCTCCTATTCCCTATCCCCTCCTCCCTCCTCCTCCTCTGCGCGGCAGTCAAAGTAATCTAATAATAATGTGTGTGAGAAAAAGGACCACCCAAAAACCCAAGCATATACTCCAAGTGCAAGTAGACTCGATTAGTCCAAGTCCGGATCCGGGTCCGAGTCCGGGTCTGGGTCCGAGTTGAAGCTAATGTTTCGCCCAACTAAATGAAAAGGCTTTTATGCCTTGCACACTAATGACTGTCATTGAGATTGACTTCCTGTTCGCGTTTCGCTGAGTGTATTAGTGACCCAACCAACCACAAGAACAATAAAAACATATGTAGCATGTAGATAGTATTACGTGTGCCACTTCCAATGAGGTATATAGGAGCGAGAGTCATCTACACAAGTATAATAATAATTTGATCTTGGCAACTCTGAAACATAACATAATTTGACAGTTAATATCGCTCTAATCGGGCAAGCTCGACTTGATTATATACCCTGTAGCCAAAACTCTATCTATCATAATCCGAGAAACAAGAATTCTTCTTTATCTGAGATTAGTTTCTGTTTCCAAAGCCATGACTAGATCCACTCTGATCAAGAATCTATATACCTGATGGGAAGTACCTTCTACACTTCTTAGCCACATTCAATGGTTTATCGAAACAACTTAACTTGTCCCAATTAAATATGGTTAAAGCATTTTTTGCTTGACTCTTTTGTTGTTGCTGGTATTTTCAAGTCCATCACTTGCCGCTGTTGGGGTCGGTCTGCAGACCTTACGTGCACCATCTGGCAGGTAAGCAAAACTAAATATGTTCGAGAGCCACAAAAAACTCTAGGCATTTTTACCTTTTACCTTTATATATGCATATATATATGTATATAAAGTCGATGAAGTTTGATCGAATGCGAATATGCCACTGAAAGTTCCTCAAAAGCCACTCGAAATTCATCAGAATCCAAATCGAGACAATATCAACAACAGAGAGTTGACCTCGTTTCGCTTTTTTACTCGTTTTTTATCTGTTGAGGGAACTTTTGTTTTTGTTTGCAGTTTCCCAGCTTCTTCTGCTTCATCTCTCTCTCTCTCTCACTCTCACTCTCTCTCTTTCTCTCTGTGTCTAGCTGCGTATGGATGTCTGTGCAAACACGTGCCCAAATCAAACCGCAGAAGCATATGTGAATATGTATATATATCTATATATATGTATATATATATATATCTGTCCATTCGTGGGAGACAGACAGACTTAACTGTTATTTTCGTGTGTCTTTTGTTGTGGAAAAAATAGAAATAAAAAACAGCCCAAAAACCCAAAACTGGTTGCGCTTTACTTTTCCGCGAATTTGTTGTATGTATTTCATTTTTTTTGATTTTTGTTTTTTTTTTTATTTCTGTTTTTGTTTTTATTTTTATTTTTATTTTTATTTTGGTTTCTGTTTTTGTTTTTGTTATTGTCTTTTGCTGATTTGGTTAAACATGGCAACAAAAATTGTGTCACTCAATTGACACATATCCAAAAACACAGGTAGTTCAACAGGTTGAATACATATGTATATACATATGTATACATACATATGTATACATACATATATATATATATATATACATACATATACATATGTATTCATGTAGTTATATAGACTGCCACAAGCTACACTTAGAGCAATTGTCGATGTTGGCCAGCAGCTGTTCGAGTCTTTTGTTTTTTTGTCTGGATTCTTTTTGCTTTTCTTTTTGCTTTCTTTTTCTTTTCTTTTTCTTTTCTTTTTCTTTTCTTTTACTGTTTTCTTTTACTGTTTTCTTTTTTCTTCTTCTTTTTTGCACAGCTGTCCTTTCTCCAGGCAGCTTATGTTTATCATAAAAGGAGCATTCCCCAAATCATAAGTCCTTTCTGCGCTCTGCTTTCTGCTTGCCACACTTTTTACTTTTCATTCTGCCCCAAACCAATTAACAATGAAAACAAGTTATGCAAAAACAATCTATTTATGCCACACCAAGTTAAGTGCCACCAAATTGAGATACTCCAGCACAGTGGAAAAAAACGAAAATGAGGCCTCACCGACTGTGACATACTCTGTAATGTATATTTATTTTGGGCCTCACCTAGCTTAACAGTTTTTCCTCAACTCGACTCCAACTGCCGCCGCTCATTTGCCTAATCTGCTGCACTTGTTCAGCTGAATAGAAAAGTTTGTTTTCATGCCTCAGCATAAATCAACTTTTTTAATGGTCAACTGATGTATGTATTCAGGTCAAAACCACAGAAAAGGAAAAATTAATCCACAAAAAATGAGAGACTGAAAAAGATTTATGGCGAATTTGCAGCTTTTCATTAGACAACAGCACAAAAAAATGAACTTAATTGCCACAAAATGTGTCTGTGACGCGGCACGTGTTTGGATTAATGTGGAAAAACTTAAAAAAAAAGAAAAATCATTAAGACAAGTTCAATACTCAATATTCAAGTTCTTTGCACTGGCACAAATTATGCGCAGACAAGAAAGATATATATATATATATATATGATAAAGTAGCGGTACTCTGAAATGACAGCAACCTTGACGCAACACAACACACAAATACCTATACCTATATATATATATATATATATATATATATAGTCAAAAGGCAACCGCTCAAAATGCGCTTGAATCATTTCCTTTTCCGGTTTCGTCGCGTTTCTTTTTCAGCTCATTTTTCTTATATTTGTATTATACAAATACAAACACAAATACATATACACTAATACAAACACACACACACACACACACACACATATGGCATATATCATCATCGATTTGCATTTATTATCAACGCGATTTGCATAAAAAACTACAACCAATTCTCCAATCTTGATATTTGGGCTGACCTTTGCGAAAGTTCTAACGAGCCAAATACTTATGCAAATTTTGTGGCGGGCAAGTGGAAGGGGAAGGGGCAGAGGGAAGGAAGCATTTTAATATTTAACATGATTTAAAGTTTTTTAGCAAATGCTGTTCAAATTGCAAAAGTGAACAAGTATTTTGTATACTTAAGCTATAGCAATTGCTATATCTATATAGCCAAATATAGCCTTGATTTGACATTAAGCCAACAACAACATCGATAATTAATTCATCGATTGGCAATAACAGCAAATTATCAAGCTATAATCATGACTCATTAAAAGCGGGTTTTTCAAATCGATCTTAGCTGAGGTCATTAGCTTTTGGCGAGGGGTTTGTGGCCAAAGGGTTGCCAATGCCAAAAGGTTAAGTTGAACACAGATAGCTGATTGTACAGATATCAATTGTATATATACTTAAGTAGAGAGAGATAGCATGACTATCCTAAACTAATAGATGTTAATGCTGATCAAGAATATATATATGTTTACCTTATGAAAGATACTTCTCTTAGCCGTAACATACCCAGAACTTTGCTATAACCATTTTTACTGGTATAAGGATTAGATATTGTCAGAAGTCGAAGATCAGGAAAGTCACTCAAAGAGAAGTGAAGAACACAAATGAATATAGATAACGATAGTTCAGATTAGTATATATCAGCTATAATCTTCAATGGCAGACCAACTAATGTGGCAGATGTCAGCCTCATCTTTTTGGGGCAGACACGTTTGGACAATACACCCAGCAGAGATATGCACAACAAAAGTTGGCATTTATGTGTTCAGAGTTTTGGAATGCAGCAGATAAATATATGGCAATGGTAGCATCAAGCCCCCACCCACTGGTGGGAAAACTGTGGAAAGTCTGTGGTAAATTGTGTGCGAAAGTGTTGACAGCCATATTGCAGTTGGCAGCTTTAGTTTTATGCACTTTATTGTTGTGGATTGAGCAATGTGAAAGCGCGTTGCAATGAAACTCGTTTCGAGCGTTGCTTTTATGGCAAGACTTTGCTAATTAATGCCACACACACACACACAGACTAACACACACATACGCACACACACAGATGCAAACAGAGACCGCAGAAGTTGCTCTGGTTTTTCCAGCGACAGATAAAAAAGAGCTGCAGACTCGAATGCTGCACAATTGAATGTCCAGACTGAGCGAGAGAGAGAGAGAGAGAGAACAGCACACAGAGAGAGAGACACACACAGGCACACACACAATACACACACAGGCACACACAGGCACACACACAGGTAGTCTTCGCACAGGAAACGCAGACAACGTCTGACAAGATAAGACGCACAATGCTTAAAGAATGAAAGAAACAAAAAAAAAGTAAAAAAAAAACAAAAAAAAAAGTAAAAAACATAAAAAACATCAAAATAAATGTATAAAAAACGGAACCTGTTTGATGCATTTGTGCAATTGTTGAAATTTATCTGGCATTTTTTAAGGGTGGCTCGAGAAATCTAGTTGTGTGTCCAACTGTCAGTCAGTCATTCAGTCAGTCAGTCAGTCAGTCAATCATGATTGACTAGTTGAACTTGCGCTGACCCAAATGACAGGTGTGTTTGCCGACCAACTGATTTCCAAGTCCAACAATTGCAGCCAACAACTGGCGCTCAATTGTGTTGCAAGTGATTGACTGTCAACTATTTCAAGGTTAATCATGCTAATTATGGCAATAAATATATAGACTTGCCACAATTCAAAGTAACTAAAGAAACGCAGCAAACTGACTTTCTCGAGCATCGAAAATTGTGTGTGGCAAGTTATTTGTTGAGGCACAGGCAGCGATGCAAAGCGAAATAAGCATAAGTAACTGCCCAAAAACAGATCGCTGCGGCACATTAAGCGCACACACACACACACACACACCTACACACACCTACAGACATATATGATAATCATAGACAAACAACTTATGGATATACATATATATACATATATATATATATATATTATAATGCATAGGCGGGGCGATCCATTAAAACCAGAAGCTTGTCAGTCAATGCAGCAGCAGCGCACAAAAAACACTTTGGAATGTGCGCCTAGAGCAACACACACACGGACACACACACACACACACACACACACACACACACACACACACAGGCACATACATGTGCTGAGCATATATATATTTGCATAGAATGGCATTAAAATTTTGCCATTTTGCCAACTTTAATGTACCATAAAATCAACAGCAACAATGACGCCAAGACAGGTGGCTAGCGGAGCGCTACTTGCGGGGGGTTGGTCGGGGAGGGGGTGGGGAGGGGTCAGTCAAATTAATTGCGCCTAGAATCCAGAGAGAGTTGAGAGCCAAAAACTAATGCGAGTTGGTTAATGTGACTTTGTGGCTCATTAGGCGCCTGAAATTAGGCAACACAAAACCCAAAGAAAAACAACACAAAATTAAGCACAGCATGGAGACACACACACACACACACACACACACACACACACACACATACGCTTTTAAATGTGAGCGTAATTGAAAAAAAAGAAGAAGAAGAACGCGACTATATAATAAAAAGGAAAGATATATATATATATATACAAAGTAGACACTAAATCGAGGCAGCCAAAACAATTACGTTCATCATCATGATCATGATGGGGAACGTGAGCAACGTCATTATCATCATTAGTATTGGGTGTCCTTTATAGCGAAGGGACCGCACACAAATTGGAGGATTGGCTGTCAATGTTGTTTGTTGTCTTTCATGCAATGTTTTTGTTGTGGTGTTGCCACCGTCTAGTCATAGATACATAGATACACAGATAGATAGATACAAACATTTGATATGCGCTGTCCAGGTTTCCATCATATCCCGTTACACATTTCCATTTCGTTGGCAAGCAGGCCAAAATCGAATAGACGATTATTGTCCTTGTCTAGCGTCCTGGCTCTGTCCCTGTCCCTGTCCCTGTCCATGTTTCTTGGGTGTAGTACTCGATTAAATAGACTTTAAGCTTGAAGGTTCCATTAGTGATATATATATACTATACACAGATAATACAGTTGAATTGGGCATGACTTATGCAAATCTACTAATAACTCTGGCTACATTTGGAGAGGGGATTCAACTTAAAGGTAGAACTCAAGTTGGCCCACTGACAAGTTGACTTGATTTATAGATGAAAAGTGACAAATCAGTTTACTAACACAGACAATGATTGGATATTGGATTATATTGATCAGGCCTGCTATAGCAACAATAGCTGATTGTCCTTTGATAGAAAAGAACACCAAAAAAAGGATATAGAAGTAAAGACATCTTAACTGAAGCATAATAAATGAAAAACAGCTGTAAAGTTTTCTATCAAATAATTCTATTGTTCATATTGATATAGATATATATGAGATACAACAAATTAATCAAGTAACCACAACTTGTTGCAAATAACTTTCCAATTGAGCTACTAAAAAATGGTCAAACTATAAATTTCAGCTCGGATTTGACATGAAATTGTTGATGCTTAGCTCAGAGCCACCTCAGGGCAAGTGGTTTAAGTTAACCAAGGCAACAGCATTTATAGCCAAAACTCAAAAGGGAGACAGACCTCCACTTGAAAAGTCAATAAGTGACGCAATTTATTTGTGCTGTGTATGTTTTTTATTAAGATGTTCGATGCCAATTACCAATTACCAAGTGCTCAAGAAAATACCACTCAAATATGTACATATATATATATATGTATGTGGATATATCTATAGAGATCTGAAATGTATAAATTTACATTTCAGCAAATGCGCTTTAATTGGCCGTCTGTCAGTTGTCATGACAATAATTAATGTATTGCCAAAACATGTGTATCTGCACCAGATATCTGTTGTGTATCTTGGCACTTTATGCTTCTTCTGTGCTTGTTTCCATATAGCTTTTCACTTGGCCAGTTTTCCAATGGATTTGCTCGAATGGAGCCGCCACAAAAAGGAAATGCGTCGCTTGTGTTTTGTGCTTGTGTGTTTTGCTAGTGGAAAGCGTGTTGCTCGCTTGATCGAATGTGTCTGCGACAGCCCAATTCCAAATAATCAGAAGCCAAAATAAAAATAATAAACAAGTGTCAAACCGTTGACAGCTTAATTCACTTGAGAAAGGTCTGCAAATAGAGAGAGAGACTGAGAGAGAGAGACAGAGAGAGAGAGAGAGAAAGAGTGTGGGGCAGGTTAAAGTTTGGCTTACATGTGTTAAGCTGGAAATGGATTTACTTTTTTAATGCAACAATGATAAAAATCATTTTTTTCATACATTATTTATATTTGAAGTTTCAGAATCTGAGCTAAAAATATGTTTGAGATTGGGTCTAAGCCGATAACAATCGGGAAGGGGATGAATCCAAGGCGACGATTTGCATTATGAGAGTTCTTGAGGTGCGCTGCTGTTCCATAAAATACAATTTTTGCCTCCCCCAATACATATTCCTAATCCAGATTTGTATATATATATATAAAGATTTGTATTTCTAAGAGTTCTTCAGATAGTGCTCTATACGAATTCGATTTTTAGTTTTGGATTTCCTTTTACCAAATTTCAACGAGTTTGCCAGCACTGTTTTCGCTTCAAATATTTTGATGAAAACTTACCGTTAGCATCTATGAAGTGCGCCAATTCAGCTACTAATCCACAAAAATCGTTATCCATTTACAAATGTTATCGTTGTTCTACAGAAGAACAGAAGAATTGCCACTATTTTGCCACTGTTGTTTCTTCTTTCTTTCTTTCTTTTCTCTTTTTGGCTTAGCACACTTCTTAAAACACTGTTAACGCTTTTTGTTAGAAGCACTTTTGGTTTAAACTGGGCAACACTTTTTTTTCTACTTATTTTTATTTCTAATTTTTTTTTGAAGATGATGCGGGCGTATTGCGAGTGAAAGAGACAGAGACAGAGCGAGTCAGTTAGTCAGTCTGTCGTTTTTATTATGTTTTGTTTTGTTTTGTGTGTTGTTGTTCTCTCTTCCGTCCTGTGCACAGGACATGAGTTTGTGACTAGACAAGAAGAAGCGAAGACAGCAGACAACAGACAACAGACAAACCGTAGACGTTTGTCTGACGGCGTTTTCCACGCTCGGCTGTTGCTCTTCCTCCTCTTCAGGCAAATGTGTTTTGTGCCCCGTTGATTACGTAGCGCAGTCGACGTCAGAGTCAGCGTCAGCGTCGCTGCTTGTTGATGTTTGATAGTTCTTTGCTGTAGGTGTGTGTACGTGTGTGTGTGTGTGTGTGTGTGTGTGTGTTGGTGTGTTGGTGGTGTGTTTGGATTTCACTGTAGAATGTTTAGATTCATGTGCTGCGTGTTTTTATTTACACATTTCGTCTTTGTATTTTTGTTTTATTTTTGGTTGCTATTTTCGAGCATGCCGCATGCGGCGACACAAGAATTTCTAATTCATATAATATCTATGCACAAAAAACACACACATTTGTTTTTTATTTTTCAATATTTATTCATATTTGTTGCACTTTTTACTTTTTGTTCAGCTACAAATGCATTTGCACTTTTGTTTCTTTTTCTACTTTTTTCTACATATAATATATTTATATATATATTTATTTATTTTTTATTTAAATTGCACTTGTTGTGTTGTTAACAATTTTTGCCGTTTTATAGCATATATGATTTGTATTATTTCGGTATTGGCGCAACGCGTGTCATAAACAAGAATTGCTTTTTTTTAATAATATTATTATAATTTTGTTCAAAAGCAAACCGCAAAAAACACAACGAACGAACGAGCGAACGAACGGGAGAACGAACCGTTAACGACAAAGTCCAAGCAAATACTAAATGTTAAGTTCAAACAAATACGAAATGTTATTGCTCTGTTAAACTCAAAAATGGATGAAGTGCGATACAAACTCACCATGACAAAAAACCCACCACCAACCAGAGAGAGAGAGTTAAAGATAGAGAGAGAGCACATCGGCAACCCACACCAATGCAAATAGCGCACACAAAGTCGAAAACGGAATCACCGCTAAAGTTAAATGTGAAGCGCAGCACACACACACACGCACACGCATTAATATTTTACGCTCTCACACACACGAGTGGCTTGAATGAAAATGCCGATGCAATCGTGCGCTACTCTTTGTATCACCTCTCCGGCACACACACACTCGCGCTACAATTGAAAGAGAGAGATTGACGCTCACTCTCTCTGCTTACACCCACATTCACAATAATGAGGCGTGTCTGCGCTTGTGTGCGTGCCAGTGCCATCATCGCTTTCCTTTATATTTGCCTCCTTTTCATTTCTGTTTTCTTTTTATTTTCGTTGATTTTTTCGTCGGTTTGTGTGTGTGTGTGTGCGTGTGTGTATTTTGTTGTTGGCTCTGCTGCTGTCGCTGTCGCTTCGTCGGGTGCACAAGTGCAAATTCACACGTACATTCGAAATGTGTTCGCACAGTGGCACAAAAGCGATTATTATAAAGCCAAAGGCGAAGTTGGTAGTTTTGCTGCTGGGAACTGCGAGACAACGGAATTTTCTAGTACAAAAAAAGGAAAACTCCTACGAACATCTGTTTGCACACACTCATTTACATGCTGTGCATGAAAATGAATGGAAATGGAAATATTTGTCGGTAACAACAACAAGTGAGAGCTAAGAAATTTAGCATTAATTTTCTGTTGCGAGTCAAGGAGCATATATAGATAGAAGAACTCATGCACCTGTCTTGTAACTGAGCAATAATACTTGACTGCCATAAAATGAAGATGATAATTGTCTAGATCTGAATAATAATAACAATAATAATATTAATTAAAATAAGATTATCTGGCATTCAGCATTCCATTGAAAACCTATCTAATCTCTGTGACTTTATCTAAATGCACATTTTTGGTAGCGTTTTACGTTTGAAAATCATTCACGAATCTATAGTGCTTGAACTTTAGATGCCCCATTTTGGGGACTGCAACTTGTGTTTCGATTAGAAACCGAGCTTATCTAAATACAGTTAGATTCTATTTTTTTTATATCTGTTAGTTTTAGATTATATTGAAACGAAATACGAATAAGAATTTCAATTCAAATACGAATGGGAATAGTAAGAATAAGAAGTACACAGAAAACGGCGACGTGCTGAGTCGTAATTGATGGCAGCAAAGATCTACAGCGCCAACAACAACAACAATAACAATAGCAATAACAACAATACCAACAACAACAAAAAACCAACTCAAGTATTCGATGTAACGCAGCCGCGAGACGACGACTGCGACGTATGAAATTGCACATTTCAAATACAATGTGGTTAAAAAGTAAGCACAGAAGCAAACAAACACAGATACAGATACCCCATAAGTTAGACAAGGGGTGGGGAGAGGGGGGCTTGCAGATAATTGTAGACACTGTCTCACTGTCAGACAGTCAACTGTATGTGCGTATCTGTGTGTGTAGTTGTCTGGCTGGGTGTATGTGTGAGCTTGTGTGTTGAGTTAACGCTGGGCAAGTTCAAGTGTAGAATGCAATAGAGCGCTGCAAGCAGAGCAGAGAGCGCAGCGCTAAAGAGCGAAAGCGTCTACGCATACGCATAGAAAAAAGCCGGCAAAGGCAAGGGCAGCAGCAGCGAGAGAGCAAGAGAGCTTTGAGGGGGATGGGGAGACTAGCATTTGACTGGGTGTGTGGTGAGTTTAACGTTTGGCAGGCAGTCTTACATATATGTATGTGTTTTTAAGGGAGGTGAGGGCGGGTTTGTTGGCTAGACACATTGAACCACAAAAGTTCAAGATGAAAACACAAAATATCAACAATGACACAGCTGAGTATGGTTGTGGGGGACAGAGAGAGACAGAGAGAGAGAGAGAGAACGACGAGTTACTCTCTCGCGCTGCAAATCAAACGAAGCTCTCTCTATGTATGTGTGTGTGTGTGTGACTCCACTGCTTTGGCCGACTGCCAAACGTTCAGTAGTACACTGGAGCAGTTTGGGTGTGAGTGCAACAGTCACACACACACACACACACATACGTATATATTCATGTTTGTGGAATGGGTGGGGGGGGACAGCATGTGCATGTCATGGCTGCCATTTGTTGGGGTAGTTCGCTGCCGGCAAATAGCAAAAAGGAAAAATAAAATAAAACAGCTACAACAGCGGCAGGCAGCAGCAGCAGCACCAGCAGATACACACAGGCTGTATCTGGTTGCCAGTATCTATGCACAGTAAAGAAAGAAGAAGAAAAAAAAACTTGTCTACATGCCGTGTCAAACAAGCTGCAAAATTTATGCGAAGACACACAAATCTACTGAACGAGAGACCGACAATGCAGTCAACGGCGCTGCTGCTGCGCTGTCGCTGCGACTGACATCGTTGTGTGTGTGTGCAATCTCTCTCTCTCTCTGTCGTTCTCTCCTATGAGTGCATAGTGCCCCCCCAACCATGCACATAATCATCATAATAATTTGTTGTTGTTGTATTTTCTTTTGCCCGGTTTGCCTTGTTCGTTTAGGTTTAGTTTGGTCTGCTTTGGTTTTTAATTTTGCGTGGCCGACAGACCAAGCGAGAGCGAGTGCGAGAGAAAGAGAGAGCGGCAGTTGAAGCTAGACATGTTGCGAGAGCGAGAGGCAATGATGACAAAGTCAGGTTTAATGTCGTTCAGTGGCGCGCGAGGCATTTGCAGTTGAGGCAGGCTGGCAGCGGGGGAGGCAGGAAGGGGAGGGCGACAGCCACCACGAATTGGTGTGGTGGGCTGGGATGGGGGTTGACTGATTGTGGGCATATGTATGCATGCATATAGACAACAAGCAACAGCAACAAATATCGTGGTTGCTTTGGACATGAATCCTCCCCCCCCCCCCCCCTTTGAAAAACAGTGCAAACAATGCTGATGAGGAGCATGTATTTAGCATAGCAGTTCCAATTAAATACATGTATGTATGTATGTATTTAGCATAGCAAACCTATTTAGCTAGTTCCTTTTAGCAAGGAATCAAAGGATTGGAAATCGATGAAGTTTTGATAGAGCTATGGAAAGATTGGCGTTGTTCTTATATGTGAATCATTTGTACATGAATCAGACGACTTCGAATCGTGTTGCAAGTTTTAAATCTAGTGAAAATCGTTTGAACTTTGACAAAGTTTTTCCAGGGAAATCAACCTAGAACCGTTTCAGTTTAAAAAGTTAAAGTTTGGATGAGATTTGGGTATGGTTTTTAAGAACTTTCCACATAAAAGTGTCGTTATGAGATCATGCATTAATTCTAAGACTCTTAGCATAGAAATCCAGCAGTTCTCTACTCAATTTCCCAGGCAGTTTTCCCATTAGCACAGCGATATCTTGAAAATTACCACTGCACAGGCGATAATTTGACATTTGTCAAATGCATTTTGTGCTTATCAGTAAAAAATGTTGAAAATTGTTCGAGGAGGGTAGCAGGAGGCAGGGGCAGGGGCAGGTCGTCTACAATTGACCGTCAGCTGGGAAACTCAACGTTCTCGCTTCGTTTCGATTATTTCCCATTTTCAATTTTTATGTGCGTGCATTTTTCACTTAAATGGAAAACAAACTTTTCATGTTGAATTTCCTTCTGCTGCTGATTTTCATTTTTTATTTTTTTTGTATTTTCCACTTTTTGTTTCTTTATATGTATTTGTTTTTTATTGCATATTGACATTTCAATTGCTTTTTATCAGCGCAATTTATTTTCATGTCTTTTTATGGCTGCCACATGGTGGGGCAGGGCAGCAACTAGCAAGAAGTCGCCTGTGGGTTGATTGAGTTTTCGATATGACGTTCAACTTTTTGTTATTCATACTTACTATATATATATATATATATATATATATATAAATTTACCTTACGAGGGATCATACTAGGAGCAGTTTGAACTCACCTGTAAAGATAAAGAAGAAGAAGAAAGATTAATATATATCGTATATATATATATATATATATAGAAATCAGCATTAACTCTCGACATGTCAGACTTTTCAGTCTATAAATAATATCTCAACATTTCTGTCAACTTTTCTTCAAGGTTAAGAAATCCTCTCAACCCCCATCCCCACTCCTTTTGTTCAGTTTCTTATTTGGCTTCCCTGGCAATAACAACAAGTGGAAAATGTGAAGAAAATGTGGAAAAGCTGCGAAAAGCGTTTGCTTATTCACAAGTCTTTTGTGCGTTTGAGTGTTTTGATAAATAAATATGAATTGTATTGTTCAGATATCTATAAATAAACAGTAGTTATATATATATATATATTTATATAGACGTGCTTTGCTCTTCTTCTTCCTTTTTCTTATCTATAAATACACTTACATAGTCACATACATAGTCTCTCCCATTGCTTCCACTCTCCACAACTCATCTGATTTTCAAGTTCTGCTTTATATATCTATCAAAACGATTAACTTTTCACATAAATTAACGCCAGATATATATATATATATATAAATCTGTTGAGCATGTCTGATAAGTTTATTATTTGTGCACGTTTCTCATGTCAACGGCGACACATCAAGTTGAATGCGAAATGCGAAATGCAAATGCAAATTGAATATGAAAATTGCGACACTCAACGATCCGACACTTGACGAGCTGTCTACAAAAATAATATATATATATATATATATATATATATATATATACATATAAACATTCATTCAACGACATAGTCGAGAATACTATATACTATGCTATGCTTCAAACAGAGGCGTCTGCCAACTACTTTAAAGGGGGTTTCAACATATATTGAAATTGATATAGTTTCCCAATTTTCATATAACTGTTAATAATAATGCTTCAAATACTCAACATGCAGATATATAATAAGGTCGATTTTAATATATATAAATTTGAATCTTTTTTCAAGTCTATTTCGATATATATAAGTTGAAATCGTTTTCCAAGTCTATTCCGATATATATAAATTCCAATATGTTTTTCAAATATTTCGATATATATAAATAAAGATCTCAACAAAAATGGTTAATGGGGAAATCACTTCAATATCAGATAATCAGACTATATCCGACTAAAATCGGCTCCGATTCTGCTACCTAAAGTGTAAATGTTCCAAATTTGGTTCAGTATTCGATTTCGCTATAAAACTATATAGACTAATAATAACGGAATAGGAACTGGATGTTAGGAACAATTTAGGATAACACTTCAAAATTTGTATCGCTAAAAATGAGTTGCAGTTGGAAAATCTTCTTTGAGGCACTGTTTGAACATAGATTCTAAATTGCAACCCCCCTCAGAGAGGGCGGCCCTGTTTGAACCCGCTGCTGCCACACGAATTGCATTATTTAGACACGTATAGTCGGCGCACTATTTAAGAATGTATGAATGGTCAGTTGAGTATCTGGATCTGGATCTGGGACTGGGTCTGGGTTTATATGTGTATATGTGCTGTGTGTGTTTGGCCAGACGTCCGGCGTAAATGGTACACAAATAATGTACGCCAGATATTTAGCTGTCTGGAATTTGAATAAAATAATTTACTGATGCCGTGCTATATCTATACTATATACATGATCTATATATATATACATATATATATATGTGTGTGTATATATGTATATGCAACTCGTCCGATCAGACATGTTGGCGTGTCGCACTTGTCTTGATTTAGATTTATATGCACAGACATAACTTTTATATATAGTATATATATATATATATATATATGTATATATATATATATATCGGTCTGTTGCATACATGCTATACATATTATTTATCAGTAATGACAACTTGCGTGACATTCCTTCATTCAATGTGACAATTTGATGCCAGTCTATATCCAGCCCATATATCAACAGGCTAAAAAGCTATTAGATCCGTTGATGGAACGATAAATATCCCCTGAAAGATTGGGATATATAATTAAATATATATCTAAATTATTTGCCAAGTTGTCTAAATACCAATCAGTTACCAGTTCCAGTAATTGAAAGCACTGCGAACTATAAGGTCTATTGTGACCCCCTCCCGAACCTACAACTCCTCCATCAACCCCAGCTCCTGCTTCTATGTCCTTGGACTGCACGACATGCATCCCCAGGATGCTGCATCTTTTCCCAGTTAAGCAGTAATTAAACATCTGAGAACAGCTCAAAGTCAGTCTTTAAGTTTACTCCTAGCTCGCATGCACTACTCAAACCACCTCTTTGCAACTTATTTACAGGGTATCCAAACTGGACAGCTAGAATAGAGTCGCAGTTTCGTCGTCGACGACTGTGAGACTGTAATACAAACTGACAGCACGACGACAGTGGGACTCAACATCAATGATTGCATATTAAGCAGGGCTCTGTCTGTTTGACACACACACACACTATTAATAGTGGAGCACACGTGCCGCATGCCACCTGTTGCAGCTTCCAGCGAGCAGGAAGCGTTTGTTTACACAGCACATTCAGTGCCAGTCGTAAGACCTGCCCTGCAGCACCAGATTACAGGATCAGAGTCGTGCCGGGTACATGCCTCCAGCTGCCCAGTTTCCCAGCTGCTACACCCACGCTTTCCCCCACTTTCCCACTTAGTTCAAGGTCCTTTTTCGAAAGAACGACGCAATTGATGGACACAGTTTGTTGTTGTTGTTGTTGCAGTTGCCACAGTTTGCTGGTGGCAAGTGTAACTGAAATAGCCACGCACTTCGCTGCACTTGTCACACACAATCTGCTTTACTTAACCAACTGCCCCGCAAACCACACACCCCTTGCCCCACCACCCACTGCGAGTGAATTATTTTTAAGTTGCACATATTTAATCAGCTGCAAAGATCCGAGCAAAAATGCAAAATTAAATTATTTAATTATTCGTCATTTTCCCTTAAGCAATACATATATATATATATATTCAATTTATCCTGACTGAAAATCGGCCACGTCTATATCGAGTTGAACTGGGGCTTAAAGCGAAATTTCTATTCCAAAACATTATTTATGGGAATAGTTGAACAGTTTTCACTGTGGCAAACTGGAAATGCAACTTGAACGATTGAATATATATGCTTATGCAGCAATTAGTAGCACCGATATAGTCACCGATATCGATATAGGATAGGAATCAGTTCATAACCTTCAACTTCAACTTAACCGATTTGCATAGTAAGCGCGGAAATCAATTTGGATTCACTTTGACAGCTTATCTAGGCAATATTTCCCACTGAGCAAATGATATACCAAATTAACGATTAGTTGGAGTATATATATATATATATATATATATATATATATATATACATATATATCGGAGAAGACTCTCCAATGCGCTCAGCAGCAATATTTGCAGCTTGACAACAACACTTTGAAACCGGTTAACCTTCTCAAAAAGTTGCACTTCAGTTGTAAAAATGCCTCAAATATTTAACCGATTTATATATATACACATATATATATATATATATGTATGTATGACAAATATGCAAACGTGAATCATTTTAGTCGTAGAAACTTGAGTATATATACTTGATGCATATATCAGAGCCGACGATTACTCCGTCCGTCTGTCTGAACACCGCACAGAGGCCCCCACATGTCGCCTTTGCCCTCTACCCCCGCCCAGAAGTATTCAACCTTATACTCACACACACACTCACACACACACACACACACAACATTCATTTGTTAGCCGCCGCCAGTTCAATGAACGACTCCTCCTCGGCTGCGGTTGTTACTCATTTTGGCATTTTGTGCGCCGCAAAGTTTTTACCTAATTAAATCAACAAAGTGCTGGGAAAAACATACACGCACACACGCACACTCAACACACACACACACACACTCAACACACACACACACACACACACTCAACACACACACACACACAAATGCAATTATTGACCGTAAAATAAGCAAATTAAACAAAAAAACAAATCAATTCAAAGGATCCGCCTACTTAATATACAGGGTATTATACAGGGTGTTAGAGACGTGGGTGGGGGTGGTGGTGGGGGGTGTCTGCACTGATAAATATCATCAGTTTTGATTAATTTAGCCTAATCAAAGTTGTATATAAGTGTTGCATGCATTTTTTATGCGTTTGTATACCCTGTAAGTGAGGTAGAAGTGTAGAGAGTGCTGCCTAGAAGGATATACATAAAATGACTGCTTTAGACTATATATACTATATATATATATATGTTATACTATCTGCAAGCTGTAAGCAAACTTCTCCAAAATTAACCCATTCCGTTAAGCCTTATTTCATTCCGTACAGGGTAACTTCAAGTCGAGCTAACTGATTGGACTGTCTCTAATAAAGCCTCCGCCAGACAGGCATAAGTCGATTTCATCTCAGGTTTGAGGATTACGCGACTTTTGTGTCATAATTTACAAGGAGTCAGCAATTAATTAGGTTTTGCTGACAATGCCACAGAGTGGCAGCTAGCGCAGGAGTGAGAGGCAGTTCCACACAAATGAAATGCTGTTCATATGCAAAATACTTGCAACAAAAAACGCTTTTCAATTGGAGCTAAAGAAGATGAATCGATTTATCAGCGCCTCCAACGTTGGCTGCGCTCCGCCTGCCCCGCAGATGTATGCAACAAAGGCAAGCCACGTGCCAAGTGCCCCCCAGATTTAAATGGGTTTCAAATCATCTTTGCCCCTCCCCTGTTTGGCCTTGGCTCTAATACTTTGGCTACTCTCTGAATATGTCCAGTTTTTTACAGGTGACAACGCCAAATCCGAGTAGGCCACTTTTGAATGGATCTATAAGTAAATATAATCTGAAACTGCTTTCAACACGTTGCACACGCACACAACCAAATCGCACAACATTCCCAACATGGATATCAATAACAGCACATTGGAAATGGAACTCGAGGATGCAGTTGGGGAGAGCTGTCAGAGCAGCTCCATCGATGTCTATTTGCACTTCTTGTGGATCTTTGCGGCGATCTATGCGTTGTCCAAGCTCAAGGAACTATCGGAGCGTTATATAAACGCCAAGTTGGCAACCAAGGAGCGCAGCTCCGATATGCTGCGGCTCAACGAGGAGTGGGAGAAGACCCTGTTGCTCTATGAGCAGGACAAAGTCGAATTGGATTCACAGTTGAGTTTGCTGCGCGAAAGGAATTGCGGATTGGAGGCATCGATGCGAGATTTGCGCGATTGCAATTTACAGTTGATCAACGAGAACTATATGCGCACTGTGCTCCAGGATCAACAGATTCAGGGCTTGGCTCAACGCGTCCAGGATCAGCAATTGCCGGCGAACATCTACATCACCAATCGTCACATCCATTTGACGCGACAGGTCATCCTCAACGAGGGACCCACGGATCTCGATGCGAATCTTGGTGATCCGGATCTGAAATCCCTGAATGTTTGGGTGCAATATCTGAAGATGCGTAAATGTTACATTGGCGATTTGGCTGATCCCAAATTGGTGCTTAATGGCCAACCGGAGCGAATATTACCAATTGTCATGACTACCGAACAGATGGCCAAATTACAGGGTATTTCAACTGCTCAATTGTGTGAAATGGCAATTTCTAATGGCTTCCTTTGCAGGCATGTTCTAGTTGCGAGACAGAGACAGAGACAGGACTAAAGGGCAAGCGAGAGAGAGAGAGTGCCAAAAATATATCAAAAATAAGTTAAATGATTTTTGAATTTTTAAAGAAAACTCGAACAGAGCAGAGAAAAGCATGAAAATATATTTTTAGGAAAAGCAACTGGAAATTTGCTAAAGAATATTTAAATATATATATTTATGATATAGTTCGACATGATAACATTAATATATATAATAATAATAAACATAATTGAATCTTGATCCAGAATCGAATCGAGAATTTACATCCAGAATCGAGTGTATTAACTTCAGAGCACAAATGATGTTGCAAGTCTATATTTGCTACCGATTGAGACTTGGAGCTGTAAACGAAATGGAAATTCAACATATGTTAAGGAATCAGGAAAAATAAAGCTTTATCGGAACCTTTACGCATTACATACCGGAAACGGAAATACAATTCCCATTTGCCAACCTCCAAGCCAAGTGAGTTTTTCGCGTTAATTTTGCCAACAAAATAAATTACATTGCCACAATTTGTGGCAGATTATTGATAACCAGAATTTAGTTGAATCAATGCTGAATATATATATTTGGCCTTAAGCTCAAAGCAAGGCTCGATCACAGCCAATAATGCTCAAGCTCACTCCAAATATATATATATATATATAGAATAGAGTCGAAATTATTGTCTGGCAAGCTCATTAGGCCTACTTTGCCGCAATCAGCGCTAATCGATGAGCCTGCCACCACAGACAGACGCCCAAATGTGGCAACTGTGCCACAGCAAGCACAATGAAAGTGCATTGCAACTGGCAATAAATCTAAATTAACAAAAGTGACAATAAAAAAACAAAAATACAAAAAAAAAAAGAAAGAAAAACATAAAAAAAAAATACCGCTGCCCCAGACGGGCAAATGACCCAAAAAGAGAAAAAACATAAAGAAAAAAAACAAAAAAAAATTGAAATGAAATAACAATAAAAATCAAATGAAAAGTGAAATACAGTTGAAAGCGCAGTTGCGCAAAGCAACAACAACAACAACAACAACAAAAACAAATATGGCGACTATCAATATGTGCAAATAAAACGAGAGAGAGCGAAAGAGAAGAGCAGCTGGAGCTGGCGAGAGTGTGAACGGAATGGGTTTGCGGTGTGGGGTGGGAGGCAGTTGCCGTTAACCTTGAGCCGGCGACTGATTACAAAATTGCAGCGATAACTGCCAGTGACCCCAGCAGCGCTGCTCGCCAATGAATGAAGGCGAGTAAAAGTAGAAGAAAAAAAAAGGGGAAGAGGTGAATGGGGGGGGAGGGGGAAGGGGTGCTAAGCAGAACTGCGACTTTGATAAGTCATCGTCAAACGTCATCGTTTCGCTCGTTTCCTGGCCGCCAGATGTCTCAGCATAGAAATTATTTCTCGACTGTGTTTTTTTTTGCTGTTTCTGTTTTTTTTTTGTTCTTTTTTTGTGTGTGTGTTTTTTTAGCTAATTTGCTGAAGGATTTAGGCGATTGACATTTAAAAAATACACAACAAAAAACTTGTGACAGCTACAAAATTCGTTATAAAATGAAAAAATGACAGCTGAAACAATGTTGAATAAGAGAATTTGAAGTGGAAGCAAACTGAAACAGTTGCAGCTTAAACATATTTGATTATACAGTTTTTTCTATATATTATCTGGTATTTTATGCAGCATTTTGTGTTTCAACCAAATTCAATCAATTACAAAGATTAATACATGTTTTTACCACCTTACTTTTGGTACCACCTTACTTTTCCCATTGACTACTTTTTCCTATTCATGCTTGCAAATATTTTTAGATATATATCTTTTCTTTACGACTCTCAGCTAACTATTGCCTATATATAGAATTTGTCATTTATAGAGGGAACTATTTATGGTCTCATTGTGCCACATTGTTGTTGCTACAACAATTACGCTTAAGTAAGGCACGAATCCATTGTGGGTCAGGGTTAAAACAATGTGAACAACGTCATTCGATTTACGACCCGCATCCTCCTGCATATATATATATATATATATATATATTGTATGTTTACTATGCCACTCTCTGCTCTATCTCTGTCTCTCTTTCTCTGTGGCAGACTGTGACGCAGAAGCACTTGCATTGAAAAACACTACGCAATTATCAAAGGCAGCACAAAAATGTCTATAGATAGATATAGATATATATATAGATCCACAAAAGTCACGCAAAAGAGTTTTTAATCACATTTGCATACTCACACTCTCTCTGTCTCTCTCTCTCTCTCTCTCTCTTTCTCTGTCTCCCTCAATCGGTCAATCTCAAAGCCATTAACCTAGTATAGAAGGCAGAGCAGCGCGAAATCTAATCGTTAATTGGCACACTAACCCCAAACCAAAATGGGGCAACAGACGCTGGCTTTGGCTATGCCTTTGCCATTGGCCCCATTTTCATTTCGCTGATAATAATAGTTTATCAAGGTTGTTTGCCAAAAAAAACACACAAAAAACGAAATAAATACCGCAATAGCAAACACAAATAAAAAACGAAAGCGAAATCGACATCGAAATCGAAAGCATGTGGGTGCCCCTCAATAAAAAAGAGCTCCAACAAACAATAAAGAATCTAACGGCAAAAAAAAAGGCATAAGAAAATGAGAGAAACTTTAGAGTACAGATTCTCAAATACCCTTTCCTAAGATCTATATCTGTATAATCTAAATAAAAACTTGATTGAAAAGGAATGCAATTTTGGAATCATTCTTAGTTGCAAACTTTTCAAACCGAAAACTGTTTAAGATACTAACTGTATATCTATATATATAGATATTTTCATAAGTGTTACACACTCAATGAGAAAAAGGGGCATACCCTACGGCAAGAGCAGCGCAACAACTAATTGAAAGCGACCTTGAGATAATGGCCTCATTTCATGCAGATATTTTTTGTTGGCATTTATTTGGAAATTCTTGAGTTTGCCTAGCTGAACCAGGAATCCACACACACACTGCTGCAACAACAACAGCAACAACAACAGCGACGGAATTAGCTAATAAAATGTTTACAATAGGCATAATAATAATTGAATAACAACAATCAAATAGGACAGACAGACAGACAGACAGACGGACGAAGCGACCCACATATTTTCAAAGAGAATTTGATGTTTGAAAACGAACAAAAATAATGAAAAACTTGAAAGGCGAGAAAGTTGCAGCTTAAAGACGCAACATTTTCAAGAAGTCAAATGAAATGGGAAATCGGAAAACAAACAAGGAAAATATATATAATAGAAAGAAAACCCAAAAGTTGTGCGAATTGTTGTAGTCAATTTGAGTTGGGATTTTCAAGAATTCCGCGAATTTTTCAACATTGCAAAAACTCAAATGTAATCAACAACACAGCGCAAAAGAGAGAGCGAGAGAGAGAGAGAGAGAGCGAGAGAGAGAGAGGAGTGAAAAATCAAAATTCTGTTGGGGCAACCAGTTTACAATTGACAGCAAAATAAACTCGATACAAAATCGATAAAAAGAGTGCAACAAATAAATCAGCATTGACAAACGGCAACATCAAAATTAAATCAACACTTTCAAAAAGAGTTCGAAAATAAATTCAATTGAAAAAAATCAGACGTTGCAGCTCAGCGCAAGTTCAATAGCATCGCAGCAAATGCTAAGCTTGATGGAATCTCTAAACAGCTGACAACAGATTCGAATGCGTCATTTGACAAAACATTGAACTCAAATTTGGCATATACATACATATATATATATATATATGTATATCAATAATCATATATAAATGCAAATTTGTAGATAATTTAATTATGACATCGAGAAGACGACGAACCCATCAAAAGTAGCTTAGAAAAATGTATGGAGGCAAGGGAACTCAGAATACCCTGTATAAACTTGTAGAAGGGATTGAAATTGATAATACTTTCTATATCTTTCTTATACCTTATTAATCACATACTCAAATTTGCATTAGTGAAGATCTTTATGTTAAATACTTAATATCTGATATAACCTACAACAAATATCCGATATCCTAATGCGATTATTCCTTCTACCTATTCAAATATATAGTTTTCTATTCTCTTCTCTTCTAAGACTTCAAATTTTGTATATTTTATATCTTATATATCCCATCCTGTCATATACCCTATATTCTCCTATAACCTAACCACTCCTCTCCATTATAACTTTCCATGTCCCTTTTCCCTTCCCTATAACTCCTAAACTACCTTAAACGCTTGTCAATCATAGGGTATCCCTCCAGTCATTTGGGTTTATGGGTCAATGTGCTAGAGCCTGGGGCTGAGGCTTGTCGAGTATTTAGCCCGAAATTCCGTCCGATTTGTCCATGGAGCGTTGACACCTTACTTTTGGGCAGGCCGAGTTCTAAACGAGCAGTTCATTCACGGCCGGAATGGAACGAAATGGACAAGCCACATAAACCAAAAACGATTAGGCAGATAAGGGCTTAAAAGATATGCCCCAAAGTCCCCAAAAACAACAACAGGAACAACAAAAACAACGGTGTCGGTGGCGCAATGACAGAACAACAAAAGTGAAGTGAACAAAAATACAGGCAACGAAACAAACGACAAACAAAAGTGAGACCAATGAAATGTTTGTTTACCCAAAAATTAGGGTCAGGGCTAGAGCAGGCAAATGACGACAGTAGACAGACAGACAGACAGAGATAGAGAGAGAAAGAGAGAGGGATAGAACACATTTGGTTGCTTTCTTATCCGCTGTCTGGAAATCAGTAGCTGTAGCTGTGGCTGTGGCTGTATCTGTGTCATGCGAAAGCGAAAAATATATTTTTTTCTTTTTTGTGAATACAAATTGAGACATTTAGCTGTGCCGCACAACCCCGCCGCTTGTCTTGCCACACGGCGTCGCACAACCAGACAATAAGCACATAAATGCAAGTTTGTTCATGACTCTCATTCTAATTTCATTTAAATGTAGCCCCCCAAGCTCAAATGCGCTCACTCTCTTTGTATCCCCCTCACACACACACACACACGCACACACATTTCACAGTGCCTGGCTGCACTTTTCTCTCTTTCGCACTCTCTCGCGCCATGCGGCTGTCTCTGTTTGCGCCAGACGCCAACAATTTTCTATACACCCGAAAAAATTGCAGCCCGCCGGCCATTTTGTTTTTTGTCTGTGTCGATGCTTTTTTCGGCAATTTTATTTTTGCCATTGTTCTGCTTTGTTGTTGTTGTTGTTGTTGACGCGCTGTCTGCTGTCTGCCGCCTCTCGCGCCTTTGCCTTGACGCCCCCATCGTCAGCTGGCAAGCCTCGCTCAATCCCGCGCGCCCCCCACCGCACTGCCAACCAAGCTAAGTCGACGTCAACGTCAACGTCGACGCTGTCGTTGTCGTCGTCGTCGTCGTCGTCGCTTTTTATTGCTGTTCTCTGGAGCGCAAAAACGTGTCGTCAATTTTGCTGCTTTTGTTGTTGTTACTTTTTGTTCATGTTCTGCTTGCGCACATATTTGCAATTCTCTTGCTTCTTCTTCTCAGTCGACAGCATTTTATTTATGCTTTTTACAAAATTGTGTTTCGCTGTGTTGAGTTTTTTATTTTTGAAAGCTGAATATTTACATTTTTTAAGAGCATTTTGAAATTTAAATATTTGATTATCTATTTTGGCGGCATAGGCATTTAATCGGTCCTGTGGCGCAATGGATAACGCGTCTGACTACGGATCAGAAGATTCCAGGTTCGACTCCTGGCAGGATCGCAGTAAAATCATTTTTTTTTTTTTGATATTCGTTTTTAATCAGTGTGACTAAGCAAATTGCTAACTTTGAATATTTATGTTTATGTATTATTATTAATGTTTCAGGTTAGCCAAAATCTGCTATAAACCAACAACGAAGAACTTGTAAAAAATGAAATAAAAATCGGTGATTCCTTAAACACAGTAAGAAAAAAACAGCAATATAAAAAGTAATCAATTATTGTAATTATTAAAAAGCAAAATATTGATTTGTCGCCCAACGTGGGGCTCGAACCCACGACCCTGAGATTAAGAGTCTCATGCTCTACCGACTGAGCTAGCCGGGCACTTGTCGGCATTCTGGCCAAAATACAATTTGTAGACGGAGGCCAACAACTATTTACAGAACTAAGAAGCAAATAGAGAAGCATGCAGAAGAAGACGCATAGATAAACAAAAGCAGACAAGCAAATCAAGCATGAGAAAGAAATCAATAAAAGCGCCCACGACTTACTTTTGGATATATACAGATGTATATATAGATATATGTATATATATAGAGGTACAGATAGGTCGCAAATTGGGGTCACGTTGCGTATGCGTAATTTCATTGACTTTAGCTACAGGTTGAAACTAATTAGCAGCTAAATAATTGAATTACTGTGCTTGATTAGCCGACTGCGTATTCTGAAGATTCCCTCCCTTTCCCTCTGATTAGTGAAATGTCATCCCCATTGTTGTTGTTGCTGTTGAAGTGCTTGTAATCACAACACATGTAATGCCCCACACACTCTACCCTTCCCCCCCTCTAATTGTTGTCTATTGCAATTATATTGCAGTTGCACTTTTAATTACACTTAATCAGTTGCGCCTGCTTTTTATAATTTGCCTTGTGCATTTCATTCACACGTTCATTCGCGCGCATTCATTGTTTGCCTTCTCGCTCGCTCCCTCGCTCGCTCACTCGCTCGAAACTACAACCACTATTCATAGATTTCTATTTCATTTCACCCTGACCCACCGCAATAGTTTTCATGTATACCCCCTTCCATTTGTTTTTTGTTTTGCTCTCGCTCAGTCGACGCCGGCAGCGACTGCAGCTACTAAAACAACAACAACAACAACAACAAGTGCCAACTATTTATGGCAAATTTCAAGTGTAGTTTTTGTTGCTGCCGCTTTCTTTCGCTATTTGCTGTGCTTTTCTGTGTGTGTCTCTTTTTTTCGATACTCTTGATTTTATTTTATTTACTTATTATTTTCAAGCTTATTTATCGAAATTTGTGTGGATATAATTATTTATTTATTTGTTTGTCTGCCTTTCAACTGTTAATGTTTCATTTTTGTTGTCCTTGTTTTTAGTTCTTTTCGCAAGCAAGCATATATACATATTAATTTCCCTGCATTACAGGGTATTAGCTCTGCGACGCACTTATCTTAAAAGCGGTAGTTTCATTTTTGCTTTTTTTTTTTGGGTATTTTATTTCTGTCTGCGGTTCATTGAGTTTCAGTTTTAGCGATAAAGCGCGACGCCGGCGCCGCCGTCAGCCACGCACTTTTTTTACGCACACAACAACAACAACAACAACAACAAATCACAATCAAACATTTTTGTTTGTGACACAAAAGTGCAAAAAAAAATATTTCATGCAGACAGATGTGTGTGTGTGTGTGTGTGTATTGTGCGTGCCGTTGTATGTGTGTGTGTAAGTGTGTTTTGTGCGTGCCTTTGTATGTGTGTGTGTGTGAGTGTGCGTGTGTATACAATGCGTATGACTCATTACGCATACGCCGTGCTGTCTGCGACGCATAAATATTTGTTTGATCCTACGTAGCGTATACGTAATCGGTGGCAATTAATGAATGTTGCCACCATTTGAGCGTATCACATTTCAAATCAAATCGAAATGTGTGAAACACTAGACATGTTGTGAGGTTAAAGATTTATTTATAATTCTCACACTCTGTTACGGAAGGTAAACAAATCGACAAGAAGAAGAGAAGTTTCGATTACTGTTAAACCAAAAATGGGAAATGCCTATATCTTTTCGTAGGTAAGGTCGCCAAATTTGAAAAACTGAAAACCCCACTTCAAAGAGAGAAATTTACGAATTTGAAGGTCATGTTCGATTCCGCCTCCTAAAATCACGAAATTTGATATGGCTCAAGCCAATCTGACAGGCTAGAAACCTTTTGGCCACGTGTTATCAGCTGCCAGTTATGCTTTCAGAATTGAATATCGTTTCAGTTTTGACAAATTTATGTCAGTTCAAACAAAGTCTTTCAAAAGTCACATTTTCGATTATTTTGGAATTGTGTTCAATTCTTAGCCGTTCGCCAATCGTTTTTCTCGTAGTGTACAAATGCAAGTCTGCATATAAATATTGTATACATTTTCATTAGCTATATGTATATATATATATATATGTATTTTTTTGGCTGCAAGTCAGCTGCTCCTTTGCCCCCGCCTGATTATTCATTTCACATTTCGTTGTTTAATTTTGTTTTACTTTTATTTTTTGTTTTTTCTTGCCTTTGTTCTGACATTTGAGTGTGTGTGTGTGTGTGTGTGTGTGGCTGCGATTTGAAGAGCTTTGTTTGAATTTCACACATATGCACATAATATTAATATATGTACCTATGCATACATGGTATGTATGCATCTGTAGCTGTATCTGTTAGTACACGTATGTGTTAGGTACACATGCAGTTTGCTTTTTACTGCTCTTGTTTCGCATACATATTTTGTGAGTGTGCTTTTATTTTATTGCCATCTTTCTCTTTCTCTTTTCCCGTTTTTTTCTTTTTTGTTGTTGTTTTAGGTACGAATTATTCGAATTTACTGCGTCTTTATTGTTCACTGTTTTTTCTTCGACCAAATAATAATATTTGTGTTTGCAATGCATTCAAAAAATGTTGTGTGTTATTCGAGCAGCGCTTAAGACTCGAAGATTTTGATAAATTTTATTTGTTTTCGTTAATTATTTGCAACTTTAATTTGAATTTCAACTCTTTGCCACCTTAAATCCCAGCTCTTCATTACTGAGTGCTGTAAAAGCTTTAAATTCAACTCTCTTTCAATCGCAATTAACTCTCCTCAGCTCTCTCTCGCTTCACAACTCTTTGTCGCTGCTCAACTCTTTCTTGCTGCTCAACTCGAAAGCCAACTAGTAAAGCTTTTGCCATGCGAAAAGCTACTTCTAATTACCGTTTTATCATAACTCACATCATTTTTCGTCATCCTTTTAACATCTGTCATCTTTTGTTATTCCCATTTGCACCTACTTCTCGCATGTGTGTACGAGTAAAAACGAAAACAACTCTGCGAGTGCATTGCCTCGCATTATTCCGCTATTAATCATCTGATATATGGTACACACACACACACACCTCTGTCTAAGCACACAGTTAGGGCCGTAAAACATCAATCAAATATCGAGCGAAAAGAAATAAATAAACAAATCTTGCGCCTCTCCCCCTCCCCCTCCCCCTCTCTCTCTCTCTGTCTCTACACAAGTTGGATTACTTTTAATTAATGGCCTTTGTTTCATTGCTTTGCTGTTTGTGCTAAAACTTTTACTATATATATATATACACGTATATATACTGATGTGTGTGTGTGTGTGTGTATTTATTTTATGGGTAGATTCGCGTATATATTCGTTGCACTCGGTTGCGCCATTTGTTGAGCGATAAGCGTCAACGTTTCGAGCTGTTAAATTCATTTCAATTTGAAAGCGAGAGTCTTCAAAGCACATCGTGAATGTTCACCGACTGCTGGCATATATATCTATGAATGTATTCATCTATGCACTCGCATTCTGTATGAATATATAAATAATGTTTTACTGGGCTGCTTCTAGTTGAAATTATCTTGCAGTCTCGTTAGTCATTTGGCAGGCACTCTGAAATGCCCGAGTTATGTGCCACAAATCATGTCAGGTGAAATATCTTAGAATTGTCAGGCAGTGTTTCTGGTATTACGTAGTCGTAGCAGACATTACTTATCTAGTACTCATGTACATACGTATACATATTTGTGCATTGATTATTTAAATGTATTCCAACTTTCATTGAGAGGGAACTGTTGACTCGACTAGTGATAATGATCAAGTATATATAGAATATATATAATAGACAATATTTATAGCGTAAGAAATGGAAATAAATTGCAATTTTGCACAAATTGAAGTGTGGCAAATGCTTGGCAGATATAATGATCAAGAATATATAGAATATATATAATAGACAATATTGATAGCGTAAGAAATGGAAATAAATTGCAATTTTGCACAAATTGAAGTGTGGCAAATGCTTGGCAGATATTTCATTTATATCATTTGTGGATTATTAACCAAAATGAACTTGAAACTAACGGTTTAAGAACATGTGTAATGCCATAGAACTTTACTTTCAAAAAATGGGTCTCTCAAGCAGTACCATAAAAATCATTCTACTAAAGCTAAACTATGATTCAACTATTCGAAAACAACTAAAAGTAGGCAACATATAGCAACATATAGCAACATCTAGCAACATATAGCAACATATAGCATTATCTAGCAACATATAGCTGCTATAAAACTAATAGAACTATAAATTCCATAACAGATACATCTTTCGCTTGCCCCTTTTGCAACATCATCTCTTTGCAGGCAAAACTGATTGCCATAAGTTCTATATCGCTATATCTTTATAGCACTTATCACTAACCATCCCCCCTCCGATGTCTGCGTCATCAGCTCATCATTTAGTGATATTAATGTGCCAGATGAGAAGTCATTCATTGATAAATACTAGACACAACAACACCTAGGCAATTAGGCGAGAGAAAAGTTAATAAAAATCAAAGAAAAAATCTATATATATATATATATATATATATATATATATATATATATATATTTGTTATATATATTTTTTTTGTATGTCATTTCAACTTGTTTTCGCATCATTTGGCGGCCATTTTCTGATGACGCGCAACGCGGCCACAAATGTGACTTACTGTCAGATACATATACATATATATACACATATATATATATATATACAGCTACAGCTATACACTAATACATGAGCACGTGTCGCTTTTGTTTGGAGCCCCCGAAAATTCGCATATTTTTGTATATATGTGTTAATGGGTCTCTGACCTGATTTAATAATAATAAATATCATGTCAGGCCCGTTTGCATGTGTGTGTGTGTGTGTGTGTGTGTGTGTGTGTGTGTGTGTGTGTGTGTGTGTGTGTGTGTGTGTGTGTGAGAAATGCACAATTTAAATTTTGAATTTAATGTTTATTCGATTAATTTAATGATTGTATAAAATATCTGATAAATAAACCCTTAAATTAACTGACAGATCTTATGGAAATATCAACGAATTTTCGAAATCGGTTCAGCTTAAACCCTTAACTGAAAGAAAGGAATCTTAACTTGATCAACAATTTAAGTAAATTTTCAGCTAATTCAAAATATTTTATATATATATATCTGTCGAGTGCATTAAATCAACTCAACGTTTTTATCCATTAAAAATGAGGCCTAAAAATAGGTCTTAGCCCGAAATGCAATTACTGTCCCATATTTCCTTTGCAATTTACGACCAGGTTAAAAACACATTTTTGTCGAATTTTGCAAAAATTACACTTAAAATCACACAAAATTCAAAAAACAAAAGTCTGACAAATATATATATGAAAATGCAGAATACATATGTACATATGTTCATATGTATGTGTGTATGTATAACGTATAAACAACAAGGCAAAATTAAGCTAACAAAATGCCTTATCAAGCACTCAAAAGAATACAAAATAAAAATATATATATATATATATATATAAAGAAATGAAAGCACAGAAATTTCGACTTGGGAATAAACGAATATCAAATGCTCTATAAAATATATATATATAACATTATTGAAAGTCTGAGAAGTGACTTTTTCAAATGAAAATTCTTTTGTTACCAGGAATTCCCTTAGGCCAATCCAATTAGGCAAAAATCGAAATTCGAAATTCCAAGTTAAGAACACAAGTTCAAAGAACAAGTTCAAAGAACCAGTAAAGTGAAAAAGTTTAAAAAACTTTTCTGAAGCTTAAAAGCAGTAGTTAAAAATCTGTAAAAATGGAAAAATTGCTACCAATTTTCATATATTATTTGTATAATTTCATATATTTTGATGAGTAATGTCGCTATGACCACGCCCACTTGCTATAGCAAACAAAACACAGCCAATCAACCACCCACCCACCCACTGCCATCATAGTTCAATATACCCCACAGGCCTCTTGGCACATTTCGTGTACAATCAAAAATAAAGTAAAAAAAAATAATCAACAGCGTCATATGTGTGAGAGCTGAGCATTTGTATGTGTGTGTGTGTGTGTGTGTGTGTGTGTGTCAGTGTGTGCGTGACCTTGAAAACGGTTGCTTTGTTGTTGCCACATTTTGGAAATTATCGCGCGTGTTTGTCAGTGTGTGTGACTGAGCGGGAGAGTGTGAGTGCATGTGTGTGTGTGTGCATTTGACTGTATTGATGAAATGAAAGTCGCTGCTGCTGCTGCTGCTGCTCGTTCGTTGTTGTGTTCGTTGACAAAATGCAAGCAGCTAAAATTGAAATGCGCTCGCAATTATCGCAGTCGCCGTCGCCGTTGTCGTCGCCGTCGCAATCGCTGCCATGAAATTAATTATCTTTTTACAGAGATGTACGATAAACATTTGCACCAGACAAAAAGCCAAAGTTCGCTGTATTAATTCAAGGCCAAGTGCAAAAATATTGTATACACATATGCATACACACACACACACATATGACAACAACAGCAACAAGAACAGTAATATTGCCAATATAAGCTGAACTGCGAGTAAAAATACAACGCAAACAGTGAAAGCGCAAGAATAACACCAACAACAACAACAGAGGTGCGAGACAGAGAGCGAGAGAGACAGCGAGTGCAATGCAAGTAATGAGAAGAGAGCGAAAATGTATAGAATATAAATTGAAACGGTATATTATAATATTATATTTGTATTCTATTTTCGGCAAATTCATCAATGGCGCAAAGTTCTTTCAGTCAACATTTGAATCATGTTCAAACATGTCAAGAATTTGTGAAATACAAAATAAAAATAAGATAACTGAAGAAAGACTTTTGAATAGACGTTGCTTCACTTTCGAGTTGTAAGAACTCTACAGCATTGTAGAAACATTTTCAACCTTGCCAAATATTGCAATCAAGTTAACTTTAACTTACTACAACTTGAAATATCTTTAGATATAAAATTTACTGTTTTATTTTTAGACCTCATAATATTTTGCTACAGACATAAAATAACTTCTGCTTTGACATATGCAAATAAGTTCGTATATATATATATATCATATTCTAACAAGCATATTTTTTCCCCCCTTTTATTTATGTTGATTTGATGATTTATCGAATAGTGTTTTACTATAGCCACAATTTGTGGCTGCAGCTTGGAGGGTTTTCCCCCACATCAATGCCAATCAAATGCTGTGCAAAAGAGTGACAATCAACTGGACATAAAATTGTGGCGCCACAAGGGAGGGCGGGCCTGAAGGCTTATGGCAAACAGATCCAAATGCAAATTGAACTGTCACAAAATCCTCAAACAACGATAACAACAACAACAACAAATAGTTGTTGGTTGTATATCGTGTTAATCCCAAATGATAGGTCTGCAAGGCGAACACCAGAAATCCATTTGTGGACACGTTGCGCACGTAACTGGTCTAAAACACCAAGTGGGCGTGGCACATAACATTATTTATTGGGGCTGCGAATGCAAACAGAATATAAAAAAACCCACAAGCAGCAGCAGCAGCAGCGAAAGAACATTATCATCTGCATTAGGGACACACAATCATAATCATCCTATTTCAAAATTCACATGAATTTCAAGGACAAACTTCGAGTTTTTTTTTCTCACTTTTTTGGGTTTTGTTTTTTTCTGTCGTTTGTTTTTTATTTTTGTTGTTTTGCAGGAATTAATTGTGCGGGTTCTCTGCATGTTACGCACACAAGCAAACGTTGCACTTATTGTGCACATATATATAGTTCTATATATATATGTATATATGTATTTGTTTATATACATATGCCTGTTCAAAACAGGAAAGCCAAAAAAAAAAAAATGAAGCAGAACCCGACACAGCGTCATCTTCTCTTGTGTGCGCTTTGTGCTAATGGCATTTGGCCTATTTATGTTTCCACGTATTCACACACACACAATTACACACACACACACATATGTACATCTTTAGCTTGGGATATTAGGTAACGCTTGCGCTTCGCTTTCGCTCCGGGGGTTTCAAATTTGTTTTTAACCCTTCAACTGACGCAGGGTAACTTTTCAATTTTTTTCGTTTGTTTTTTTTTGGTTTTTTTCGTTGCTCTTCAAGCATTTTGAATCGTTGTCGTCCATTTGTTCAGCTGAAAGTTAATTAGGTTACAAGCACAGTGGGTTAACAGGGTGTTCCATTTAGGGGTCGTAGCTTAAGCTTTTGTTTGTGTAATTTGACTTGTCCGAATCCATGCTGAGCCCAATGCAAACTGAGCGCCAAATAATCTTGTCTATTTTGTCGTTTTTCATCCACCATACTAATTACAGTTACAAAATCCTACGCTAAGCATTCGGCTATCGCCAACGACCATACTACGCTGATCAGCGAAATTAAGCAGCGTCGGGCGCGGTCAGTACTTAGATGGGGGACCGCTCATTCACTCTCCTTCCTCAATTTCCAATAAGAACTCTAAACACCCTGTATTGCTGTACTCAAATACCAATTGGCTGCACGCGCTTCTTTCTACCCATATACTCACCACAATATATATATATATATATATACATGTGCAAGTTTTCAAGATCAAGGTCAAGCCATATGTATATATCTATCGGGGCTTATGTACAGCAGAACGAAGAAGAAGAGAAAGCAACAGAGGAGAATCGCAAACATGTGCCCGGCGCGCACACACACACATGCATACACACACACACATACACTCACACACACATACAAACAATGGAACTCTGGCAATTTTTTTTTTTTAACAACCCCTTTTTTTTTGTGCAGACCATTTGACACACTAAAGCCAGCCGCGCACGTTAATAATGATAATGATAATGATGATGATGCCGATGATCAAGTTCCTTGTGGACAATGGGCAGACAAGTGTACCTGCCAAAGAGACCAATAAGAAGAAGAAGAAGAAGAAAAAGCAGCAGCAGCAAGAAGATCAGAAGAGCAACAGCCAAAAAAAAAAAGCAGCTGCTGTCGGGAGACCTTGAACAAAAGTCCAGACAACAACAACAACAAGAAGAACAACAAAAACAACCGCAGCGACAAATTTTTGCAAGAGACGTGAGATCGGTTTAAGTTCTTTAGTTTTTTCATCTCTTTTTTTTTTTTTTTGGTCAAATTCTAAGGCATAATCAGGAAATGCAAGCCACAAACAACAAGCTGGAAACCAGTTTCTCATATATACATATAGAGAAGAAGCCTTCTACTTCTTCTTCTTACTTTTTACTGAAAGCACAGACAGCGACTGTTAGACAGAGAGAGGGTGAGCGAGAGGGGGAGGGGTAGCCGTTATCATGTTTCAGGCACATGATTCAAATTGAAATTCATCGCTGGAAACCTTGAAAAGCAACAACAACAACAACAACACAAACAACAACAACAACAACAACATTAACTTTAGTTGTGCGTGTCCTGCACAGATTAAGGCAGAGCAGTTTATGCTTCTTCTTCTTCCGCTGCTTCTTCTTTTCATTCTTGTTCTTCTTCATCGGTTTCTGGGTTTGGTTCACTTTGGGCCTCTGGGCTTGGCTCTGTCTAGACATTTTTTGGTACGATACTAATTGCAGTCATTGCTCAATCGATCCCATCGATTTTTGGCCACATTTCTTCCATATTCTCTTCTTGTTTTTGTTGCTTTTGTTGTTGTTGTTGTTGTTGCTGTTGTTGTTGTTTTTGATTTGGGTTTCTCTGGAAAGTGCCCGAGGCGAGTTTATTATGCTAATATTTATGGTGTCTGTGTGCACTCTGCTGAAATCTGAGGCAGACAATTGGGTGCAGAACTTCATATGCACTTAACAGTTAAACATCCATTGGGTTATATGATATACAGTGGCGGACACCTTATGCCGAGCATTGTCAAAGAAAACAAGTAATTGCCTGCCATAAACTAACCATTCATTATTTTTCACAAATTCCAAAGACCGATGGTAGGTACATATATTAACCACCAAAATTAATATATGACCCCAATAAACTGGGGTTTCCCCACCTGCTAGGTAGGATTATGTAAAAAGGTACCCTTTTTTTTGTTTACTGCTTATTTCGAGCAGGTACATTATGGACACCTGGGTGCCATAAAAGCCTGATTTTTTACCTAAAGTTGAGTATTTTCGGTATAAATAGACCAATCCTTCGTAGTCAGTTTAGTTTTATCCTGCATCTCGGGTGCAATAAGCCAACAAGGACTATGGACAAACAGACTACCATTGAACTACGAAAACTCATCCTGGAACACCACAAAAACGGATATTCACACCGCCAAATAGCTGAAATGGTCAATCTGAGCAACTCAACTGTGTATAACATCATTCGGCGCTTCGTCGACGCAAATCGGATTGAGGGCAAGGACGGAAAGGCACCAAACAAGATTTTCACCGAACAGGAGGAGCGAAGGATCATCAGGAAAATAAGGGGAAATCCCAAGCTATCGGCTCCAAAAGTGGCTCAACAGGTGGAGGATGAAATGGGGAAAAAGTGCTGTGTGGAAACTGTGTGCAAGTTTCTGCGCAAACATGACTTTAATGCCCGAGTACCACGAAAAAAACCTTTTATGAGCGCGAAAAATAAAGGAACTTGGATGACGTTCGTCAAAACCCACTTGGTCAAGGATTTGGAGTTCTGGAACACAGTCATACTTGCATATGAGTCCAATTTCACCATTTTCGACTCGGACGGGTGGAATTATTTGTGGCGATAGTCCAATACTGACCTGAATCCCAAACACGTAAAGGCAACAGTCAAGCACGGCGGAGGAAGTGACACGGAATGGGTATGTATCTCGTCAGCCGGATTCGGGAATTTTGTGATTTTTGGAACAATCATGGACAAGAATGTGTACTTCAACATACTAAAAGAAAATTAAGTCCAAAGTGCCGAGAAGGTAGGAATCCGAGATACTTTCCGGTTCTACCAGGACAACGATCCCAAGCATAAGGCCAAGATAGTACAGTCCTGGCTCATGAGGAACTGCCCCCACATGATAATTCCGCCGGCCCAGTCTCCAGATTTAAATGTCATTGAGAATTTGTGGACTATGCTGGAAAATAACATCCGGAAGCACAGCATATCCAGCAAAGAAGACCTTAAAAATGCTCTGCGGGAAGAGTGGAGCAAGATCAGCCCAGAAACTACCAGGAAGCTTGTATCTTCGATGAATAATAGATTAAGGGAAGAAGTTAAGGCTAAAGGATATAATACTAAGTATTAACATTCGTATTTGAGTTTTTATACGCCAAATATATTATTTTATTTAGACTGATCCAAATGAACACTGCCCCTGGAAGTATGCTACATTTTTAGAATCCTACCTAGCAGGTGGGGAAACCCCAGTTTATTGGGGTCATATATTAATTTTGGTGGTTAATACATGTACCTACCATCGGTCTTTGGAATTTCTAAAAAATAATGAATGGTTAGTTTATGGCAGGCAATTACTTGTTTTCTTTGACAATGCTCGGCATAAGGTGTCCGCCACTGTATATAAGCATGCGATATATATATATTTACCTCAAGAGCTCAAGCGTTCAAAACTTGATTAGAATTTACAAATTTGACATATCGGCAGTTTAATATATATATATATATATTAATATAGACCACAAAATTCCTTTTGTTCTCTTATCTTTAAAGTGTTGCTCTCCATCTCTAGACTTTCATATCGCTTCCACCTTTCACCACATTTCTCTCAATTTCTTTTGTATATATTATATACATATATATATTTAATATGCCAACTTTTACAATTTTAACTTGCCTTTCAATGGTCTTGGGCTTTCAACTTTGTGCACCCGTTTTGAAGCCAAGATTTGTGCTTAGTTTTTGGCCTTAAGTATGTTGTCACAAGTATTATAATTACTTATTTTTGCCACAAGCTACTCAAGTTTACCAATTTCATCTTGTTGACTTGTTATGTCTATCAAGTTTCTCAATCATTATAAAGTTTTTTTCTTTCTGCTTCTTTCTTGCTCAACCTCAAACCCAGCGCTCACATATTTCACCACGCAAAACCTTTTTCTTTTTCTCCAGCGTTTTTTCCCCCCAACCATTTCAAACGTCAACTTTCCTCCGAGTTTGTCGACTTTCCCAATTCCAATCCCAATCGAATCTCTCGGAGATGGCCACATCTGTTGTGAACTGCGTCGACCTTGTGGCTGGGCTGGGCTGGGCTGCCATTAGCATATGTGTAGTGTACAATATATACCCTGTACACACCCTATACACACTATATGGAATATATAGAAGATTAATGTGGTAAACACCGACGCATTGGGTGCACTCAATCTGACCATACATATAAATAACCAATTACAGATGCCACACCAGCACTCCACTCCGCACATACTTATATTTATTCCATACATAACTCAAAGCGCAAACGTCAAGAAAATGTACGCAAAATTGTGCATAAAATCATAGACCAGATGGAGCACAAGCATTTCAAGTTGCTCCAATCCTTCTTCTTCTTCTTCTTCTTCATCATCATTTAACTGGGGAGCATTTTATTTGTGCAGACATTGCGCATACGCCACATTGAACACGCAGCAGGCAGAGGGCAGGCAGAGGGCGGGCAGAGGGCGGGCAGGCAGCAGACCCAATTGTCAGTGAAATTGGAAAAAAAAATACACACAAATAAATAACAGGCCAAAGTCCCTCGAGGAAGAGTGTGAGAGTGAGAGAGAGCGCACTAGCAGATACCCTGTACTCAGATTTCCTATTCCGATTTATTGCGCCCTCTTCTGAGACTTATGCCTCTTCCATATATCCTGATTCTTAAACAAAATCAAGAATTCCATTTAAAAATTGCCATTTATTCTATATACACTTACAGAAATAATATCGATAGTTATCGATTTGGGAAATCAGCAGAACTTATTGAAAAGTTCACATAAAATAAATATATATTGATCTACAGTCCAATTATTCAGTAAAGAGAAGTGATATATCGATAAGTGTACATATATTTTGGATCAATCGATATTTATCGATTTTGGGAATACAGAAGGTTAGTTAACGAAATGAACCACAATAAACTACTACTAGATAGACATAAGATCTTCAATTCTGTCCGATTTACATAAATAAATTTGAGTTGTATTTCGATATTTATCGATTTGTGTGGAATGGGGTTAATAGCACTCAACCAATATACACAAAAGTTGCCTTATCATACCCATTTCACACATTTCGTTTAATGGGTATTCTAAATCGAGAAACCTACTGTTTGCCTGTGAACGTCATTGCGTCCCCTTGGCACATTTTAGGCATTTGTGGGTCCGCTGGCTTAAGTGCCTTTCGCCTGAGCTCATCCCATCAGGCAGCACAATCCACCAGCCAGACACCATCCACATTCCACATCCGACAAACATCCTTTATACTTCGTCCTTGTCTGCGTTCGCATTGCGACTAACAGCCTTGGCATGATTTCATTACATTACGCGCTTTCCTTCTCTTATCACTTTTGCTCTCTTTCCCTCCCCCTCCCCCTCACTCTCTCTCTCTTTGTTCCTGTCTCTGTCTGTGTGCCTGGCTTTTTATGGGTCGTTACTTTTGGGGCGGGCTCCTCGCTGCCCCGTTTCGTTTGCCCCGCCGCGCACCGCCAGACACATCCAGCAACTGGGACGACTGTGGCTCTGAAGTGAAAGCGAGCAGAAGGAGGCAAGGTTCAAAAAGGACATACGCACAATGCAATATGGCCACGACGCGCAGAAATCAACGCAATGTAGTAAAAAAAAAAAAAAAGCACTAAACTGAAAATAAAACCGAAAAACAATCGATATTTTTCGGGCCGACAAGCGACACGCGTTTTTTTGGCCATTTTATTTTGGTAACTCAGTGTGAAAAGCAGCAGTTTTCATGGCCAGGGCCAAGGGGCTGGAAATGGAAATGAAAATGGGGCTGAGGCGCAGACTGGAATTGAGGCTGCGCAGGGCGTTGCCTTAAGGGCGGCGAGGGAACAGTGTGCGTCTGGCCGGGGGTGGGGGAGGTGTGGGAGAGTGGTTGAGTGGCGCTACCTCAAAGTTTATTGTCTGGGTTTAGCCTTCAACTTGGCTGGCGACGCGATGCCAAAAACCGACGTCGACGGCGACGCTGTCTGGTGACCTTCAACTTTCAACTTTATTGGCATTGTCAGTCAGACCGAACGCCACCCACTTAACTACCACCACCTACCTCCCTACTCCCAGCTACCACCCACTACGCCTCAGTCCCCGTTTTATTGCTTTGTCTGCTTTGTCTGTGCACATTTTTGGTAATTTCGAGGCTTACTTTCGGCTCATCATTTGTGCGCAAACCCCACTTTTGGGTGTCTGCCATGCGCGACCTTGAAAATGGTCACGTTCTCACGTGAAAGGTGAAAGGCACGTTCACAGCACACTTATATTTGCTTGCTTGTTTGCTTGTGTGTGCGTGTTTCGCTTGAACTCGTGTCTAATTCTGTTTGAGGTCTACAAATTTCGGTTTTCCTTGTAGTGGCTTTAAGCCACATTTACCAAATATTTCTATTTCTGCATATATGTATATGCCCAGACATAGACACAGCAAACAGGTTAATAAACTGGCTCGTAACTGCAAAGACTGTTTAATCCCTTATCCCTTTCAAATTGTCAACAGAATATAACAAGTTGAAGCTCAAGACTTTTGGGCTTGTAAACAGCATTTGGTTGAGAAAAAAGGCAAGAGCGGATAAGACCAGACTGAAAACTTGTTAACTTGTAAGAGAAATTAACAAAAAAAATAAAATTAAATCAAATAATATTGTAGAAATAAAATAAAAGGTAAACTTCACCAAAAAAGTGTTTTTGGACGATGCCAACAACACGCGGTGTTCCCAAGCGGTCCCCCATCTAAGTACTAACCGCGCCCGACGCTGCTTAATTTCGGTGATCGGACGAGAACCGATGTATTCAGCGTAGTATGGTCGTTGGCGAAAATCGAGTGCTTAATAAACGGTTTTATGCCTCATATTGGGAATTTGGAGTTGAGAATTCCAAAAGTTTACGTGTTTGTGGTGATTAATAGTTCAGAACATAAGAAAGAAATCAAAGAAAATATGAAATCGTTGTATTTGATGAGTATTTCCCAGAAAAGCAATTGCTTTTATCCTTTGTGTCTACTCCACTAAATATTTCATGTATCTACCACTATATGCATGTGTAAATAAATCAATTTTCATTTTTCTTGCCCGAATAACGTAAATTTTTAATAATTTCATTATCCAAATAATTCAGCAGTAGTAAATACAAAGCTTTTGACTGCACTGCTAACTAGAAAGCTTTTAACGCAAAGGCGCCATCTGTGTTAAATTACTGATAACCTTAGCCCGTGCACGTAAACGAACACTAGATGGCGCTGCGTGCACAGCTCACGCATCTCTTTCGCACGCACTCACCTGTTTTGCCATTGGGACTATATGGATCGTAGCTGCCAGCTGACATTGGCGATGCATAACCGTTGGACATGTTGTAACTGTGATTCTGCGAACCGGGCGACGGCGACAGCGGCGGAGCTGAGCTGGGCACACTGCCCGGACTTGACGTTGACATCCAATCCTCAGGCCTGCAATGGGATGCAGTAAGTGTCAAAGAGGAAGGGAGAGAGAACTGAAAGCTTTTTGCCTTTTTTTTTACTTACGCATCGAGACGCGCTCGCTTTGTGGGCACAAAAGCCAGAAGCCCATTGGAGTTGGAGGAGGAAGAAGATGCTGCAACCGCGGCAGCAGCAGCAGCGGCCGCTGCTGCCGACGTTGATGCTATACCGCTGCTACTATTACTGTTGTTGTTGATGGTCAAGGCGATGACGTCAGGCATGGGTTCGGTTTTAATTGTTGTTGTTGTTGTTGCGGGCGTGGCAGTCGAAGTCAACGTCGACGTCGTTGTTGTGGCAGTTGTCAATAGCTTTAATTTATCCTCAACACCATTTGCACGGGTCAAGGTGGCATTGCTGCTGCTGTTGTTGTTGCCAGCGCCGGCAGCGGCTGCGGCGGCGGCTGCTGCAGCAGCGGCTGCAGCCAATTGTTGTTGCAACAAAATGTGACTGGGTATTTGGGTTGTCTGTTTTGGTTTGCTTTGTTGTTGTTGTCCAGTTGTTGGCTGTTGTTGTTGTTGTTGTTGCTGCTGCTGTTGTTGTTGTGTGGCATTCAAACGGTACATTTTGCCTGCTGCATGTACTTTTTACAAGCTGTGAATAGTTGTGGTTGTTGCTGTTGTTCTTCTTGTGGTGGCGTTTGACAACATGGCCACGCCTTCATGTTGCCTATAAGCATTTTATTTTACATAGTTTGTCAGTTGTCCTATAGCTGCAATGAAAACCCAAAGTAAAAGAAAATATTTATTTTTTGAAAAAAATTCGAAAACTAATTTAAAAATCAAGAAAAAAGAAAATCCCGCCCCCGGGTGGACTCGAACCACCAACCTTTCGGTTAACAGCCGAACGCGCTAACCAATTGCGCCACGGAGGCTGCGTTGACAGCGCAAATTTTCTACATACTTCAAACCAAAAGCACACACAAAAAGCTCCAGCTGTCAAAAGCCTGGCTATTTTAGCTAAAAAGAGCTTTCATCAAACACTGCTTTGACTGCGTTTCGGCTGCACTGCTTACTAAAAAAGCGACTTTGGACGATACTGTCCCAGCTGCCTCCGTGGCGCAATTGGTTAGCGCGTTCGGCTGTTAACCGAAAGGTTGGTGGTTCGAGTCCACCCGGGGGCGATATATTTTTATATTATATATTTTTGTATTACTTGTAATAAAAATCAATATTTCTAATTGACAGTTATTAGCTACAATTATAGCCCACAGGCTATTCATTTCAGTTAAGTCTTTTCTGCTTTAATTAAGTTTTTTTTGCTTTAATTAAGTCTTTTTTGCTTTAATTAATTATTGGGTTTGCATTTTATCCACATATTATCCACTTTTGTATGGCTCGCATGACCAAATGTCAATTACCTGACGTTAAACGGGGTCAATGCAGCAGTTTAATGCACCTTAAGTACTCGTCGTAATAATTGCAAGTGGCATGCAACCACCCAAACCCATCCCACTTCTCTCTTTCTCTCTCTTTCTCACTCCCTTTCGCTTGTCTTTGCTCTTTGTTGTTGTGCTTCATTATTGCTAGTTCTATTCTCAAATGAACGCACAGCCACGCCTCTTTTGACATCCCACCCACACACATGCACACAATTATCAATAAGCGCGTGCACACATGCTCAGTTGGAGATGTGTGTGTGTGTGTGTGCGTGGTATAAGCATATTGACCCAGAATCCTTGATAAGGTCGTCGCTCAACACGCCGACGTTGACCCAATTTAGTTATAGCTTTTCCGCTTTTACATAAGGACATATATCCCAGGGAATTCATGGCAAGCGGGAAGGCAACGGGCTTTATTTGAGTATGGGAATAGATTTGTTATAAACATGATTATCACACTTGTGGCTGTCGCTGCGGAATTCAACCTAGTTGCAACATTCTATTGACAAAGAAATTATGCATTTTTCTATGCTGGCTCTCTTCTCAAAACTACAGCAAATTGACATTGCTCGACTAAGAGTTATGTTTGAATATATATATATATATAAAGGTTAAGGTTTCTCAAACCAAAATCGAGTCTCCAAAATCTGCTCAGTTTCGATTAAACTTTAACTGTGTATACCCGACTTGCAACATTAATGTAAATACAGGGAAATTGGCAAATTGAAATCTATTTATTCAACACACAGTTGATGAAAATAGAATTGATTTCATTTTCTGTTTGTTGCTGTTGTTGCAATTGGCAAAGTTTATTCGCCTTTTGTCGCTGACATGTTGCACTTGCACTCAATTCTAGTATTATCCCGACTATTGTTATTATTGTTGTCTGTCTGTCTGTCTGTTGGTCTATCTATCGTATGACTAAACAAAACTGTCTGAAAACTGACTGACATCCCTTCACAGCAACTACCCCTGCCCCTGCCCCTGACCCTGCCGCTGTCCCTGCCCCCACTGCCTGAATGACCGATGGATTGACGCTGTAAACGATGCATTTCCGTTGCAGTTGTATTTTTGAAAAGCGAGGAAGAAAAGTGCAAAAATAAAACAAAATCAGAAAAAGAGAGGCAGGCAACTCATCTGCATTGCCAATTGGCGCGCCTCACAAAACAGCTGTAATTTATGCACATTACAATTAGCAAAAACGAAAAAAAAAAGACTTTCAGTTCTTCTTCCTCTCTAATTCTCTTCTCTCTCTCTCTCTCTCTCTCCAGCCTTTATTTACTTTTTCCAGTGCAATGAATTGAATGAAGCTAGTAAAATGGGGGTCGAGAAAATGCAAAGGAAAATCATTTTTGCATAGTTGTGAAAAGTGAATTGAAATGAGTTAATTATCATTAGCTACAGTGAAAAAAAAACATTTATTTATTTGAAGTTGATCACCTAGTAAATTACTCACCAGTTTTGCATGTCGTTTCGTTTGTCATCCAATCCAAATAATTATTGTTTATTTATATTTTTGTTCACTCTTTTTTTAAGTTAGATTAATTGTCCGTACATATGTCGTAATATTTCACCAAAATCTGTAAATAAAGGCAATAAGCAGTCGGTCAGTCGGCCATCAATCATTCAAATTCTATTTTGACACTTTAATATTTAGCTGTATTCAATTTCAAATAATCATTATTCAAATGACATTTAACACACTGTGCGCCATTGCACTGAGAGAGCGTCACAGAGTGGAGAGCTCGAGAGTGCGAGCACAAAAACTTCCAGTTACCGAACCGCGAGAGCGATTGTTTGTCGAGAGAGTGACAGAGAAAGAGAACGCGGTATGCAATTGGGTCTCAGTCAAATGGCAACGCCGACAGCCCCCCTCCTCCTCCTGCACTCCACCAGCAAAGACACAGACACGTGCATTTCAGCAATTTTTATTGACAACAAAAAAAAACAAAAAAGACAACGCAGCAAAATGTTTGAACGAATTAATTTCAATGTGCACATTAATTTTTGCATTTAAATGATATATGTATGTGATTTGATAAACATTATACGCGCCACAATAACGTGAACAACAATGAAACGCACACAATGCCTCCTTCTCTTTCTATTTCTGTCTATCTCTCTCTTGTGTCTTTTATTATTGCACTCGCACAGTCTCCACCGTTTCTAGCTCTCTCTCAGAGAGCGCCAAACAACTGCATAGAAATGTCGTGTGGGTGGGCAGAAGTGTGAGAGGGAGGAAGGTAAACGTCACTCGCTGTCAGCATGGCATGGACTGCAGCAGCAACAACAACACACACACACTGCTGCATTTTCACTCTCTCAAATTCGGTTCTGCGGCGCTCTCCCAGTAAACAATGCAAGACAACAAATGGAATTGAATTGTGAGTGAGAGAGGGAGAGCAACGTCACTCGCTGGCAGCAGCCGCAGCCGCAGCAGCAACAACAACAACAACAGCACTTGGCACGGCACAGTTTTTGTAGTTGTTTAGAAGTTTGCATACATATTTCTAATTTAACACAACACATTCATGTTTATTTATGTACATTCTCTGCTAACTAATAATTTTCTGTTAAATAACATTATTTGAAAATGATTTCGTTTGTTGTTTTGTTGCTGTTGTTCGCATAGAACTTTTCCTCAAGCAAATTTGAGGCACTCACACACGCACTCGCATTGATGACAAAAACAAATTCACACACACGCACTTAAACAGGGCATAGGAATGGGGGGACGTGGGGAGCATGCGAGTTGTGTTAATTAAACTAAAATTTGTTTCACTTTACGTTTTGTTTTGTGCTGTTATTTCTAACACACAATTTGTTTCTCTATTTGTATGTATATTTTTTTGTTTTCTGCACTTTTCAGCGACATAAGCGACGCGCAATGTAATTTTTATTACACGAGAGCCGCACATAAAAACTAAAACTAAAAGGCCGCCGTTGCCGTTAGCCCGTTGCTGCTGCTGCTGCTGCTGCGGCTGCTGCTGCTTCTTACTCTCTCGCTCTCTCTCTCTTGGCGCTCTTTGGCGCGCCTCTCTCTCATTCTCTCTCTGTTCTTGTGCGGGGGCGAGAGAGTGTGGAGAGCGCTGCTTGCAATTGTTATTGCTGTGTTGCTTTTGCTTGCGACGCATGCGCTCTGCTCAATTTTTCTACTTGGCAATGCTTTGACTGCTAAGCTGCGCTCAACTTTCGCGCGAACAAACAGCTACAACAACAACAACAGAGACATGCAGTAGCCAAAGCGGCAGCAATCGAGCACTGTCGATATGCTGCACAGTGGTGTATGTGCAGTGCATTTCATATGGAAAACTATTTTGTCTGTGATAAATCACAAAATATTTATATGCAATTTTAAATAAAATTATTATTTAATTATTTATTTAAGAATATTAGTTTTTAATTTGTTATGCTCTGATTTTTGGTTGCACAAATTTGGCATTTGCGGACCACTGTGCACTCACACACCATAACAACAACTTTGGGGCCAGCGTGCGGAACTTTTCAAAAAACTGGTTTTCGACTTGGGCTCATTGTGTGTGCTGTGCCAGCTTGACTGGCTGGTTATTACTGCTGTTGCTGCCGCTTTTGGTTGTGTGTAGTTGTTGCTGCTGCTGCTGCTGCTGTAGGTATTGTTGTTGGTATTCTTTGGTTTCTTTTTCGTTGTGGTATTTAAGCTCTACTTGTTGTTGCTGTGCTTTTGACTTTGTAACACACTTTTTGTGTTGATTTCGCTGCCAACGTCGACGCTGCTGCTGCTGCTGCTGCTGCTATGTGACTTTTGATTTTAATGCTTTTTTTTCGTTAATGGAATTTATGTTTGTACGTATGCATATATGTAAGTGTGTCTGTTTGTATGTATGTGTTTTTCTTTTTTGCGCGTTTTGGTTTCTTGTTGTTGCGCTTAGTCGCTCTCTTCTGTCTCTGTCCGTCTTGAGTGCATTAAGATTACGCTGACAATGAGACGCACACGTGTGTTGTTGTTGTTGTTGCTGGTTTCTTCATTTCGTGGGAATTTGGCATATTTTTAAGTTTATTTTCAACACTTCAGACAAGTGAAAAGGTCAGGTGTTTTTTTGTATTTTTGTTTTGAGTTTCAGGAGTATAGAAAGTTAAGTCTTATGGTACATAATATGACTTAACTGTTGTGTTGCTTTTATTCATTGTTTATTGTTTGGCGTGCAAGCCAAAGGGGCAAGCACTTAACCTCACTTTACACACACCCCTAAACTAATTGGTAATAATCGTCTATTGAACTTATTAGCCAAGAGGAATCCAATAAAGTGACAGACCCTGTGCAGACAAAGCACAAAAGGAAAAACAAAAAAGAATAAAAATATCTACCCGGGAAAACGATTTCTATTTAAAGCAGAAATTATTTTTCTTTTTCATTAATGGCAAACGTTTGTAGAAGTTGCAATAAATGCAATTATAAATCCAATTCCCTCCCTTTCTCAGCATATTTGCAATGAGTTGAGGCTTTGTTGGCTGATTTAACATTTCCGAAAACTAAATACAAAAAATGCACTTAGTGGGGGGGACTGAGCATGGGAGTGGGAAAGAGAATGGGAGTGGGAAAGAGAATGGGAATGGGAAGAAGAGTGGATACAGGGGGGCCCCACTCCCCAGTTGAATTTCTTAACACGCAAGCGAATCGCGGCAAACATTTATAAACAGTAGCAACAACAACAACAACCAAAGCAATAATAAAAAGCGCAAAGCGCAGCAATGACGAAAATGTACAAGCAACAACAACAACAACAACAACAACGAAAATGTCGACGACAACGACGGCAAGTTGAATGACATAAAACATCAACTGACCTTCAACTCTGCGACTGAACCTTAGAAAAAAAAAATGAATAATTTTACACTCGAAACAAACACAAACACATAACACACACACATGCACATGCACATGCACTGCGCTATATGCAAATGTAAGCGGCGAGCGGCGCATGCAACTTACAGCAATTTATAATGGACACGCGGACACCGCCAAATAGTTGTGCAGAGAGTGAAAGACAACCGGAGAGAGAGAGAGAGATCGAGAGCACCCAAGCGTGTCAAAAATTGCACGCACACATGCATTGGCGTGTACATGTAATAGTGTTGCAAGCGCCAAGCAAAACGTCAGCTCTCGTTCCAATGTGCAATAATGCCCAAAAAGTAAATGAAGAGTGTGAGCAAGAACGGGAGCGAGCGAGAGAGGTAGCGAACTAAAAGCTTGCCCATGCACAGTGCATGACGTAAATTACAGGCCTGCTCTTGCACTTGGAGAGAGAGAGAGAGCAAAGCTGAGCAGAGCAAAGAGAGCACCGAGAGAACGCACTCAACTACAACTACAACTAATACTTAGTCGAGTATAGTTGAGTGAGTAGTTTTGCTACGGCCTATTTAACGCTGCATGTTTATTTTTGGCGCTCGGGGCAGCGACGCAACAGCCGCAGTAACAGCGGGCAGCGGGCAGCGGGCAGCAGCAGCGTCTGCAACAAAATTGCATTCACTCTCGTTTCAGTAGATTTTCTTTTTGTTTTAGGGCGTTGTTGTATACAAAAACGGAAGTGTAGGCGGCGGGAGCGTTTTTATTTTGTTTTTCTCGTTTGTCGTGTCAGCGGATGCATCATGTGACGACGAGTGGCAGTTGCATGAGCGCTGCTCTGTGAGAGATGTAGATGGTGGTGGGTTTTGGGGTGGCGAGGGGAGGAAATCAGACTGGTATGTGGAATGTCGTGCATGCCATTAACACCTGTGTAAATGACACAGGTAGGTCAAATTGTCATTTTTTTTGTTTCAGCAGGAGAGAGAGAGAGGTGGAAAGAGGGTTCAACAGCTGTTGGTTGTGAGGGGGTGGCAAAATGGCTAAGCCCCACAGCGCAAAGAACAAATTTTTGGCAAATAATATAAATTTAGATCGATAGAGACACACGGTATTTGGGGCAACAATTATAAATAACACGCAGAAGCCTTTGCAAGTTAAAAGCTGAACATGGCTCAGTCATCTAGAAATCATGCCCAGAAAGAACAACAACAACAAAAATGAGAAGAGTTGTTTTCATATCGAAATGCAGTATATATCTGGTGGTCAAAGTTTAATCTATATCCAAAATAAACAAAATATTTCCATTAACTAGTTTAACATAGAGAACAATAGATGATACAAAATATTTATAAGTGGAGACTAAGAATATGTTAACGAAAAAAAATCATTGGAGTAAACACGTGACTCTTCTACTGTGCCCCATTCAAAAAAGTGCTTTGTACTGATGCCAACAACACGCGGTGTTCCCAAGCGGTCCCCCATCTAAGTACTAACCGCGCCCGACGCTGCTTAATTTCGGTGATCGGACGAGAACCGATGTATTCAGCGTAGTATGGTCGTTGGCGAAAGCCAAGTGCTTATGGTAGAACAAAAGGGAACACAATTTAAATATGCAACTTGGATGTAATATTAACCAGTACCTTTTGGCACCTGTACTCGCATCTCAGAATATTATTATGATCCCCACCGGTTATAATTTATTGACAACCATTTTTGGGCCAGACATTTCTTCATGTTTTATGCATGCTGCACATCCACGAATATTTGCAAGCCAAACAACATTGGAATTTCTTGGCCCGCATTTCTGAGAAGCACACTCCCAAAGTGTGAACTTACCATGGTGGCAGGCGAGGGGAAAGGCTAAGGACGTTAGTGCTTTTGGCATTGAAATGTTAACACGACTGTTAAAAGTTCACAGCTTTCGCAAGTCAAGTGCCGCCAAAAATGTGCAAGCCTGTAGTTCCGCCACACCCCTGTAGCATGCCCCGTTAAAGTATGCGGCAAGTTACACACAGCATGCCATTTCCACAACATCCTTGACCCAAACAATGCACCAAAGGCAGGCGCCAAAGAGCGACTGGGGCGAATCGACAGCAAACCTAACGACGCAAAAAAGTTAAGTGCAAATGCAAGCAAAACGAATAGACGTGATGTAATCGAAAGCGAGACGATGCGCAGATACCCTGTAATCTGGTTGATGGACTCTTAAGTTTCAAGAATGTGGAAAAAGTTGCATTTCAAATTAAATTCATTATCATAAATAAAATAAAAAATGTGGAAAAAAAAAATGGTTTTGGACGATGCCAACAACACGCGGTGTTCCCAAGCGGTCCCCCATCTAAGTACTAACCGCGCCCGACGCTGCTTAATTTCGGTGATCGGACGAGAACCGATGTATTCAGCGTAGTATGGTCGTTGGCGAAAGTCAAAAGCTTAGCGTGGGATTTTGTGCAGGGAATTTTTTAGCACACAAGTTGATTAGACTCTATTTACTGCATTTTACAGGGGACATAAATAGCACTCAGTCAGTGCCGGCTGGTTGGGCGTTGACAATGACCAACGCCGAGCCCCCCACAGACCGAATGAAAGATAGAGACTGCGACTGCGACTGCGACAGAGGCACAACCAGAAGCAGAGACACAGAGAGAAATGGAAAGGTCTTCCACCTGGGCTCTGCCGTCATGGCGACGACGACGATGTTATGGGTGGTTTTTGGGTGGCAAGGACGCGTGTCTCGTCGCGCCGTTTAATGGAATTGAAAATGCTGCTGCACAAGAGGGGGCAAAAAAAAAAAAAAATCAAAATCGATAAATTTCACTCGTGCATTATGAAAAGGTTTTGTTTGAGCAAACTGTTGTGGGTGGGGCTGCGAATTTCAGTTTCAACTCTCTTTTCCCTCTCTCTCTCTCTCGCACGCTCTTTGTACCTCTCCCTTTCTTTGAGGGTACGGTCAGTTAGCCTGCTATCAAATGACTTGCTAAAAAGTTTTTGCAAATTTTATGCCCAAGTCAAGGCACGCAACTTGAAGTGATATGAAGTTGTTGCAAGCTGAATAGGTTTTTGCCAATTGAGCAGGGCGGGAAATAGGGAATTATGTGACTAAACAGCTGCAGCACGCAATATATTAAAGGGCGTAGTGACAATAACACTTATTATTTCTTTATACACTGTAACTATAGTTTTCTTTAAAAATATAAAAATAATCACAATATTATATCATATTTTATGATACGAATTTTGCAAGTCTATAATAGGAATATTTTTTTTACTCACCTCTTTAAAGCTATTCTGTTTTTTTATCTGCAAAAAAAGAAGGGAAATATATTTTTATTATGCTATTGAAACTGTTTTTTTGGTTATTTATTTCAATAAATAAAATAGTTTGGAGAAGACAGACAGCAAAAGCAACAAAAAAAAATCAAAGCACAAGTGACAAACAACCTTTAGAACTTTTCCAAGCTTTCATTGGCACAATGAGCTTTAAGTAGCTCATTAGTTTCCCTGCAGATCAATCGGTCCTGTGGCGCAATGGATAACGCGTCTGACTACGGATCAGAAGATTCCAGGTTCGACTCCTGGCAGGATCGCAGAACTTTTTCTTTTTCTCTTTTTTTTTGCTTTTACTTCAATTTATGTTAGCCATTTGTACTGAGTTTTAATGGTTTTTAATTGGCTTAAGCAAGTTACATTAAAATATGTTAACTTTTCTAGCATTCTACGAACTATTTTATAACTGCGATTATCGGCTTAACATTTATGATAGAACCCCGCCTATGTTTAGTATCTCTTCGCGGAATTGTCAGCAGCCTCCGTGGCGCAATTGGTTAGCGCGTTCGGCTGTTAACCGAAAGGTTGGTGGTTCGAGTCCACCCGGGGGCGATTTCTACTTTTTTTTCCGCATAATTTACATTTTTACAACATTTTCCCGATCACATCTCGCCAAGGTCATTTGAATTATATAAAACTAGTTGGGCGGCGACTGTTTAGCTCAACTTACTCGGCCAGTTGGGAAGCAAGGTGGCAAGTACTTAACTGTGGAAGTTGAGAGAGCTACACTTAAACTCTGAAAATACTCATAAAAATCTATTAAAATAAATAATTTCTAAATTTAAAAAAAAAAGTAGAACTTTTCAACACCATATTTCCCATACCGGGAATTGAACCCGGGCCTTCCGGGTGAGAGCCGGATATCCTAACCACTAGACAATATGGGAGACGATTGAAGGCAACTAAAAGGCGCATTTGGGCGCCAGTGTTGCTCTCTATATATAGTAGTACTAGTAGAACAAAATATATCATTTAAAATCTGTACAAACACATTCCCTATGAAGTTTGGGCACAGCTCAACCTAATGATCTCATAAAAAATGATCTCAGAGCTATACACACATTTAAATGCTTAGTTTTACACCCTTTAAACTATTTCATTTGCATTCATATTATATTCATTCATTTGATGTATGTCAGTGCATTAACCGCAATTTGCATAGTCAAAACAAAATAGTCGATCTCCATATAGGAAATATACACACAGATACCTAGTAAATAACACACACAAGTTTGCTAATTACGAATGCATAGTTTTAATGGACGTATTTTAATGGCTGTGGTGTGTGTGTGTGTGTGTGTGTTGTCTATTGTGTGTTTTAAGGTTAAGTTCAGTCATTCGCCTCGTTTCATTTGATTTGCATGGCAAACTGAAACGTTTTTCATATTTTTACTATGCACCAGTGTTGCACGCTTAGTTTTGTTATGCATTCAAATTAATGCATTTTCCAAACGTGCTTTTATTCACGTCGTTGTCTATCCCCTTCTTTCATCATATCTATCTATCAATCGCTTGCCATTGATTCTCATTCTCTCATTGCATTTCAATATTCAAATCACATTTTCATTTCAAACCCAGAGACATAAATTTTTCATACACTCTAACAATGCAGTGCCGTTGTAAGTGCACTCGCTGTAAGAAATACGGCTGTCAAGGTTCAATAAAGAATAAAAATCATTATACAGGAGAAAAAAAACTGTATTATAAAGAAAATAACAAAATAAAAAAGTTAATACTCGCCCAACGTGGGGCTCGAACCCACGACCCTGAGATTAAGAGTCTCATGCTCTACCGACTGAGCTAGCCGGGCTTGGTGACGATCACTGGCAACTTTCTGCAGCTAAATTGAATGCCAGGATATCCCCCGTTAAAGATTGTTCTTTAAATTATTTTTATAAATTTTCATATACATATATATGTATATATATAAAGGAACAATCTACGGGAAGATTAAGGTTGCTTTTCTGATACATTTGTTGAACATTCAGTCAGTTGTCAGTCTATAGAAAACATATAATCTACATACATACATAACAAAATTTGCAGCGATTTGGCAACTGCCCGGCTAGCTCAGTCGGTAGAGCATGAGACTCTTAATCTCAGGGTCGTGGGTTCGAGCCCCACGTTGGGCGAATAACAACTTTTTTTTTGCTCTTTAATTGAAAAACTTCTCAAACGTGTTTATTGTTTTACAAAATGGTTTTTGTTTATCTCATTTTCTGACGAGCCTAATATAACCTACCCCAACTTATTTGGCCTTGTGTCTGCTGCAGACACTGCTGTTGCCACCGGCTGTGGCATGGAATATGCGAAAGATAAAGATATCGAGCGGATGGTCAGAGTGAGTGAGTGAGCGAGTGTGTGAGTATTTATGTAAGCATGTCCGTATGTTTGACAGGCATTATGCGTGTTAGGTCTAGACTTGAGGCGGAGGTCGCCGAGTCGCCAACAACGACAATAAACACAAACAATTTGTCTGCACAAATAAGCTTTTGCCTTTCATTTGCTTTAGTTATGCTCCCTATTATCATATCTTTCGTTCACAGTAGAATATGGAAGTCTATGCCCACCAGCCTGGCCACTAACATGATATCCTATCCTGCTCATAAATCAACTTACAGAAGTACTATTTTTAGAGATAGCCTTTGAGAAATTTGATTCATTTTGGGCAATTTGTAAGTTAACCTAGTTATAAGAGATATTTCCTTCTATAATAAAATTATTAAGCTATTTCCTAAAAATATCTTGCATAATATTCGTTATCATTCATCGATGCACATCGTCTCATACATAACATATTCATTCCGGAATGCCCGACTCTTTTCCATGTAGTGCAACCATGAAGCCGTCTGCCAGGCTGATTATCATCTGCCTGCATGCTCTCACTCTCTCCCTCTCTCTCTCTGTGTCTGCACACCGTCTCATTTGCCTGTCCTGTCTCCCCACTACACTCTCTCTATGTATCTGGTTCCATTGTAGCTCCCTCATCGCTTCAATGTCTGAGTTTCTGTTTCTTTATGCATGCTACCGCCGCCGCTTATGTATTTTGTTTTGTTTCCTTTCGCACATTGTTTCGTTTTAATATTTTATAGCAAAATTACTTAGGGCAGTAGCGGGGGCGACTGTTGGACTTTCTGATGGCTGCTCTTGCAAAGGCCCCTCTCCGTCAGCCAACCCCCTAATAGACCCTTCTGTAGCAATAAACCCCTTTCCCATTGTTGATGATATCCATCGTTGAGGTTGGCGCGTAATTTTATACACCATTTCCATTAGGGAGCAGTAAAATACGCCGCACAAGAAAACAATTACAGAAAATTCGAAAGAGCGAGAGAGAGAAAGACAGAGAGGGAGTGAGCAAAGCTAATCGAGACTCCAATCTGTAGGCACAGGCGTATGCCTATAAATAAAGTCTAAAAACAAGAAAGAAAAACAACGTGTCACTGCCACGTACACAAAACTCATACTTTATAGCTACATCCAGTGTTCGCCAACTGCCATCACCAAGCCCGGCTAGCTCAGTCGGTAGAGCATGAGACTCTTAATCTCAGGGTCGTGGGTTCGAGCCCCACGTTGGGCGAAGTTATGCTTTTTGTTTGTTGTCTCTTATATTTTTATTACACATTTATAAAAATAACAAAAGTCGAAAAGAGGCGCTTTAGTGTAGAATTTGTCGCTTTTGTGTCAACAGGCCCATTAGCTCAGCTGGTTAGAGCGTCGTGCTAATAACGCGAAGGCCGCGGGTTCGATCCCCCCATGGGCCAACTAACAGTTTTTTTTGTAATTTTTTTTTTTAGACTTTATTAAAAAACAGATACGAATTTTGTGTATTTCGGATTTTAATCGCAAATTAGTGGTAAAAAGAAATCGATGTTGATATTTTTAAACTGCATAAAAATGATTGGGTGGTATAACATATGTATAAAAAAAAAAAAGAAAAAAAATCGTTAAGAAAAAAAAATTAAATTGGCCCATGGGGGGATCGAACCCGCGGCCTTCGCGTTATTAGCACGACGCTCTAACCAGCTGAGCTAATGGGCCAGGTTACAGAACGTCTGCTCAAAAGCTTATTTCCGAAAACAATAGCCACACATGTTTTGAGGATCCTACTACAATACTTGTGTTAAGACTAGAAACAAAATATTATTTTAGTCATCAATTCATAGCTCTTTCTGGTTGCTTGCTTCTATATAAAGAACTTCTCAATGCAAAGTATTGCAGAAGTAAATTATACATATATTTATCTTATACATTTTATTTAGATTTAAGCCAAATCCAATAAATGAACATGAAAAAAACATTAGTCTGCCAAATAAATATATAAATAAAAAGATCCTGGCCCATGGGGGGATCGAACCCGCGGCCTTCGCGTTATTAGCACGACGCTCTAACCAGCTGAGCTAATGGGCCTTGTTGACGCCATTTTGTTAACAGGACTTTCATAAAATAAAGATTTTCTGTTTGTAGAAATAAAGTTGGGACAAAAAGAACTTATGGCCCATGGGGGGATCGAACCCGCGGCCTTCGCGTTATTAGCACGACGCTCTAACCAGCTGAGCTAATGGGCCTTACGATCCGCTGAGGAAAACTACCCAAACTGAACTTTTGGACACACGTAATGAAAATGAATATATAAAAGATAATAATACTCACCTTAGCTATAAGAAGAATACTTAATGGCCTGCTAATCGAAGGGTATTTTTTTTTTGTTAATTATTGCACGCTTACCCGAAAGCATTGGTTGTAAAGAATCTATTAATCGTATAATTAGTTGAACGCATCGATTGATTATAATTCTGCAATGACAGAAAGAAACACAAAATTAGAATTGCAAAAAAAAAAACGAAACATATATTGCATCAATGAAACCACAACGAAAACTAATGAAGAAATAAAAATAAAGCAACAACAACAGGCTGACTGAAATATGTATGCCTCGTAGATACGAGGGCGAGCAGCATATGAGAAATCAAGTGAACTGTGTGCGAGTGTGTGTTTGCGTGTGAGTGGAAGTGGAGCCGACGCAATAAATTTTCTGTGGTGTAGGTTAGGGCAAGCAGAGCGCTCGCTCGCTCACAATCTTGCAGCAGAGCCAGTGCACAGACAGCAGGAGAGAGAGAGAGGGAAAGGGAGAAGCCTGCAGACAACGAGGCAGCTCAGCTGCATGGCCGACTGCACTAGCAGCGACGCAGACAGCGACGACGACGGCGACGGCGACAGAGACAGCGAGCTTCAATAGGCCGTCGGGCAGCAACTTGCAATTTTACAAGAATGAGCGTAGAAACGAGCAGACGGCGAAACAAGCAAAAAAAAAAAAACAAAAACCAAGTCAAGCAATGTAAAGCAATAGCAGTGGGTATGTGCAAGGGTCGTTGAAGGAGGAAGAGCAGGAAAAGGAGGAGGGAGAGGCTGCTACTGTTGCTGCTGCTGCTGCTGGCATGGGCCGATGTCAGGGGCATGAAGTTGCAATGAAAATGAAATTGCAAGCGGGAACCTAGAGACAGACGTGCATACATTAGTAAGTGTGTATCTGTGCGCTTGTGTGTGTGTGTGTGTTTGTGTTATATTTAGTTACTTGTGTCTGGTTCTTACTGCATGCAATGTGGCAATTTTAGATATGTATCTGCAAGATACATTCGCAAAACTTCTCTCAGGTCCAAGCAGGCAAGCAAGCACCTAGCACCATTTTTTTTTTTTTGTTTTACTCTTTTTCTTCAGGTTTTCTTTTACTCTCCGTTCTGTTGCGCTATTTTCGCTTTCAACGAAGCTGCAACCCAAAATGGTTGACGCGTCTATTTAATGCTCTAGACAAGTTTCGCAATTGTGCAGGTTAATGGGACTATTGGGATATGCGGGCTTATAAAGAATATAGATAATAGGGCTATAAATAAGGCCTGGAATGTAGCGCTGATTAATGTCGTCTATACGCATGTGTAACCAATCAATCCATGCCATAATTGATATTGACTACAGAGTAATTAAAAACATATTCTATATGTTTATGGTAATAATGTTAAGTTCCCATTTTCCAAAAGTCTAATTGGAATTATTTTTATAAGCAGTCTCTATCTCTCTCTCTCTCTCTCTCTCTCAATCCAAAATTTTGAAACGAACAATATAAATCGATAAAATCACAGAGGACAAACCCATTTACCGTTAGTTTTAGATTTATTGAGAAGATCTTCAGCAGCTGTTTGAAAACTGGCAACAGAGTTTAGGAAATTCGATACAATTTAACTCCAATATTCTGACTGGTTTTATATGTCCGTTATCTGTATTTATTCATTTATTTTCTGATTAAACCTATTGAATAGGTTAAGTGAAAGCTGAGCCCAAGAAACGTCAACTATATTAATATTTAAATCGGACTACTTCTTCGGTTAAGTATCTGTCTGTATACGTTGGCTTAATGGCCTATTCATTCACAGACAATAGACTTCCTTTTATTACCGCAAAATTTCCATATGAGGAAGTTCTCTATGCAAAGTCGAGAAAACCGCAAATGTAACCAGTGTATAGATATGCATGTGTGTGTGTATGTGTAATTTAAACTATAGTTTGGTGTACACGGAGATTATATTCGTGTACAAAACTAGAGATATTTAAATATGTACACACTGACGCCGCCGCCGTCGATTTGTTAGCCGGCGCACGTTTGCCACAAGGGAAGTCAACAATTCTTCTGCCAGACTATTTTCATGTGCTACAACATTTATATTTATTTTTATTTTATTTTGTACTTTTTCATTTATTTTTATTTTATTTTGTACTTTTTCATTTATTTTTATTTTATTTTGTACTTTTTTTTATTTTATTTTGTACTTTTTTATTTATTTATTTTATTTTTTCTTGAATGGCAGGCAGCACAAGCAAAACAAGTCGCCAAACGAGTTAACGGAGAAGCACAAGATGGAGATGCCGACTAAAAGACAGCAACAAAGAGCGGGAGAGAGAAAGAGAGACAAAGATCAAGTGAGCAAAAGGGAGGAAAGAGGCAAAGAGAGAAGAGGGTGAAGGCAGCGGCAGCAGGTCGCTTCGCGCTTTTCTGCTGTTGCCAGTGTGTTGAGGCCTACAGAAACACATGCATACGCAAACACACACACACACACACGCACACACACTCACAGTTAGCGCCAAAGCAATAACATCGTGACCGCCGCATAGACGTAGACAGCAACCAGTGTTGCAGCCATTCAGATTTTTCTGGCTGTAAAAAATTCCAGAAAGGTTTTTTTTTCTTGAAAAACAGTAAAGTCAAGAAATTTATGTCAGTCTTATAAAATAGAAAATTGGAAAATATTTCAGTGCATTACTCATAAATGAATATGAATAATAAGAGTAAATAAGAAGAAAAGTTCTGAAAAGTTGGCAACACTGACAGGCAGCACAAGAGAAATAAATATATCATATCATACACACACAGAGGCGCACACACACGTATATTTTCACATACATATGTAAATGGAGAAACGGCAGCTAAACAAACAGCAACAACAACAACAACAGCAACAAGAGAAACGGCGTCTGCTTAGCCCTAGCCCCAATCTTTGCGCTTTTCGCTTGTTTGCTTCTATGCCGCTTTACCTTCTCATTCTTCTTGTTCTCGTTAAATTTTCGTTTCAATTTCGTTTCGTTTCGTATGGTTTGGTTTTGGGCTTTGGCGCTGCTTGCTTGTGCCGAGGCAGAAGCAGACGATGAAAACAAAAAAGTATGTGAAAAAACAGAATAGGCAACTCGGAGAACAAAACGTAAAGAAGCGCAACGAGAAGAGGAAGCAGCAGCGGCACCAAATCGTATACATTTTATACATTGTTGAGCGGGGTGGCAGATGGGGGGCTATTGTCGGCATTTTTAGCTGCACTTACTTTTAAAAACATTTATAGCCTGCATTTGCATTTATTTAATATTTATTTATTATTGCACACGCACCTTACACAACACACACGCACAAAACACGAACACTCGGCCAACACACACTCCTTTCTATATATATATATTGTTATAAACAATTTGTTGTATGTGGGTATGTATTTTATATTATTTTTTGTTGGGAGGTTCCTCTTTTTGTTTTCGTATTTCTTTTTATGTTTCGCTTTTGCTTACGTCGCGCGCACGTTCAACTGTTTAGCGTCCAGTTCAAATACGTCGTTACTTTGGCGCAGCCACTGTACTGCACACATTGAGTGCCAAAGAGAGACTGAAACAAACTTTTTTTGTTGACGCCAAGAAGCAGTTGCTGCTGGCGCTGCTGTTGCAGACGCTGAGACGACGTCGCTCTGTGCCACAGCGCGAGCGCCATGTTAAGTGTGTAAATAAATATATACTTGGATATATTTATATATATTTTTGGATTTATACATGCATACAACACCTAAACAAATCTGTTAACATAATAATTGTGAGTTAACATCACATTCATTATTATTTTAAATGCTACAAGTAATGTAACATGCTTCAAGTAACATGTAAATAACACTGCTTGTTTTGTACTGCTTGTGCTTTTCAGAATACAATTAACATTGCTCTAACTATTAAACGGTTTTGTGCTTGTTGGCTTACGTCGGGTCCTGTGGCGCAATGGATAACGCGTCTGACTACGGATCAGAAGATTCCAGGTTCGACTCCTGGCAGGATCGAATTTTTTTAATGTGTGAATTACGTTTTCTATTCATCGTTTGTTTATTTAACTTGTTTTTCATTTAAATTGGAATATTTTACAAGCAACTTTTATTGTTCTGCGGTTAAGCACTTTATTGAACTGCTTGGAATAGCGCTTTTTTGCCACAATGCAATCAGCCGGTCCTGTGGCGCAATGGATAACGCGTCTGACTACGGATCAGAAGATTCCAGGTTCGACTCCTGGCAGGATCGCATAAGATATATTTTATATTTGAAAATGCGGGGTATTATCTTTTTGTAGAATCATAAGAATCAGTTTGTAGTTTTAACTAAATTAACGTTTTCTTATTAAAAGCTTAAACAGTACAGTTTTAAGTGGAGTAATATGAAATGGTGTTGTTTGCAGTCGAAATAACCACCTCCCATATGGTCTAGTGGCTAGGATATCTGGCTTTCACCCAGAAGGCCCGGGTTCGATTCCCGGTATGGGAAGTTTATTTTTGGTTTTCTTTTGATAACTATAATTAATTCCAATTATTTTGAAATGGTGGAAAATTGTAATTTGTAATTGGAGTAACACTAGGAATTCAACGCTATTAAGCTACAACTAACATCACTACCGATTGTGTCTGCCAACAGTTGCAAATGGCAACAAATCCACAATTGCATATTCTCCATTTGCAATTTCTTTCTGCTATTATGCAAATCAGAGTGGATAAGAAGTTGTTTCCCACACACTCGCCTATAAGCACACTTCTTCAACAAAAATCATTTGAAGCTGTCACCTTAAATGTCCTTGGTTTGTGGGATTTGCAAACGCAGCTGCCACTTTACCCATTTGTAACTCTCCCCCAGCTTTTTGCCAATAACCACTTTCGACATTTCCTCTGTTTAGCATACACATAATCCACATACTCCACACGATGCCACTTGATTTGCTTTTAGCCACCGCAGCTCAACTTTGCCATTGGATACGGAGGCAACTCCTTCTTCTCCTCCTGCTCCTTCTGTCGCTGTCCATGCCTTTTTCAAATACATCATGCAACAAAATAACACAGCATTTGCAGCACGTATTCGAAATGCATGTTAATTCTCTGGCACGTTTTGTGTGCGGATCTTAAGAGCGAGAAACTGCTCCATGTAGATGAAATAAAAAACTATAAAAAATAAAAAATACTCGATCCTGCCAGGAGTCGAACCTGGAATCTTCTGATCCGTAGTCAGACGCGTTATCCATTGCGCCACAGGACCGGCGGTGGCTGAGTGCCAAATGCTTATTAAGTGGCGCAGGCATTTTGTAGTTGAGTTTTCTTATGTACAAAATATGTGCTTACCAAATAAAGTTTGTAATTGATTGACTAATCTGTATTCAAAAGTTATTTATTTTTATATATAGGTTGTATTTATTTATTCAGCATAAGAAAATAATTGGTAATTTAAAACGGACACCAAATAAAAATTGGTTATTGAATACTATTGATTTCAGATTACCAGCAATATATTAAAAAACAACTTAATCAATCCTGTCCTAAAATTGAAAAAAAAATTAAATTAAATTAATTTATTCGATCCTGCCAGGAGTCGAACCTGGAATCTTCTGATCCGTAGTCAGACGCGTTATCCATTGCGCCACAGGACCACATGTTGGGACTCTGGCATAATCGTATTAATTACGGCAAGCATAACAGTCTCAACTTCGTACACTGCCTTATCGATATGGGGCAAGCAGTTCATTTGATTAAGAAGTAATTGATACATGAGAATAACATATCATTATTTTAATATTCTGCAATACAATTGCGTATAGTTACAGTCACTGTTGGAGCAAAGTTTCCCCGCGTCAGGGAATGCCTCGATAAGACAATAAACCTAACTCAAGTACGACCGTCCTTGTGTGTTAAGTTGGCCATGCTTAGCGTTCGTATTCTATCATCGCGCGTCAGCGAAATTTTGATAACAAAGAAAAAAATCCGAGTGATGATGACTTGACGATTCGCCGTATCGACTATAAGTTGAAGACAAAATCAGTAAAAAAAACTCAGTTCCGGCAAGCGTTCGAAGCTGACAACATGTCGACTGAATTCATTTTGTTGATCGCCAGCGTGGCGCCGCGCATATAGCTTCTGGCAGAGGTTGGGCATTAAGCAAATTACGCCATTGCCGATAATTGGAAATGTGAGCGGTGTATTAACCGGTAGAGTTCCATTCTTCCAGCAGCTTGAGCTTTCACATAACGCAAAAGGCTTTGAGAATGAACCCGTTGTCGGAATTTATGTGCTAAATCGTCCGGCTCTAATCATTAGGGATATCGATCTGATCAAAACTGTGCTGATCAAGAAATTTAACCATTTCGCTAATCGCGCAATGAAAACCGATCCTCATCGTGATGCACTGGGCTACAACAATGTCTTCTTTATACGCGACAAGCCATTGAAGGATTTAAGGGCTAAGCTGTCTCCATACCACTGGCAAAATGAAACATACGTATCCACTGATGGTGGAGGTGAGTTTAACAGACATCATCCACTGCAATGGATTTCAATTTGAATGTATTAATTTATTGCACAGATTGGCAAAGACTTGGAAACGTATTTGGATAAATATCCCAAGGGTTCGAAGTTGAAAATCAAGGAAGTTTGCGCTCGTTTCACAACCGATCTAATATCGACTACAGCTTTCGGCGTGAAGGCCGGCGCGTTGAGCAAGGATTTTACGAAAATACCTCAGAGATTTTCCAATTGAACTTGCGACGATCCTACGACCTTGGCGTTGCCTTTTTGCTGCCGAATCTGGTTTCGTTGATGCGTGCCAAATTCCTCCCAAAAAAAACCGCAGATTTCTTGCGTCGTATTATAACATATGTGTTGGATGAGCGCGAGAAGTCGGGTATACGTCGCAATGATCTAATTGACATATTGCTGGCGATAAAAGACACCGCCGGATAAATTTAATTTAGATTTTCTTGCGGCACAGGGAGGCCTCTTCCAGACGGCTGGCTATGAGACGAGTTCTTCGACTATGACAATGGCACTCTTTGAGCTAGTCAATCATCCGGAAATGCAGCAACGCTTGCACACAGAGATTCGCGAATATTTTGGGGAAAATGAGTCCATTGATTATGAGAGCATTCAGCAGATGCCCTACCTCACTCAAGTGGTGAACGAGACACTGCGAAAGTATCCGATTGTGCCGCATGTGGAGCGTGAATGCACCCAACCATCGAGCGGAGAGAAATTCACTCTGGCCCCATACCACGATTTTGAGTTGCCCAATGGTACACCCGTCTATATCTCCATCCTTGCCATACATCGTGATCCCCAGGTTAGCTTTTAGTATTTAATATGTTTACCCATCTAATATTTCTTTCCATTACTGCTGTACTGGCCGGAACCGGACAAATTTGATCCGGAACGTTTTGCGCCCGAGAACCGAGATAATCTTAACATGGATGCTTATTTGCCGTTTGGCACTGGTCCACGCAACTGTATTGGGATGCGTTTGGGTCTTCTGCAGGCCAAATTGGGTTTGGCTCATCTACTCAGGAATCATCGGATGATCAAGGACGATAATACCAAGAGCTACATCACGTATGGCAGTGGCAGTCTTGTGTTGCAGTCAAAGGATGAAATCCTTTTGCAAGTTCAACGGATTTAGATTGTGAAAGAAGAGAGATTTTTAGGTAATAACCACTGATAGAGAGAGTAATTAAGTTAGAGAGATACAGAGATCCCCAAATGGGGATCCAATAACGTTATCTAATGATTTAATTATACAGTAAGCTATTTCTTTGTTCCTAAAGTCAAATTTGCCGGCTCGATGGTCGTAAGCGTTGAGTGTGCAAAAACTCATTCATCTCGCTACAGGCGTGGTTATTTGGTGTTGTTAGTCTTCTTCTTATTCTTCTTTATCTCTCTCTCTCTCTCTCTGTCTTATCACTCTCTCTTTGACATCTGCTGTATCACAACTAAGCTATATCTTTGTTTCTAAAATCATACAAGAAATGTTTGTTGATAATAAAGATACGTACTGCAAGTAAATAATGCGCAGTAGAACATCATCAAGTTGAGGTTTATCGGTATGTGTATTAGCAACCAAGTAACTATATATATATATATTATGTTTATGCATAAGTATATGACAATAGTAATTCAATACAGATTCTTAAGGGAAGGGGGAAGAGTGTAATGGAAACTCGTGCGTGACATGGCAAGGATGCCCCGTGGACAATTATCCTTCAGACAAGCTGTTTGCAACCTTGAAGCAAATGTGTCATAAATGTTAGCTGCAAAAACACTTGCAGCAATTGTTGTTGCTTCTCTGCTGCTGCAAAAAAGTTGTTGACACATCAAAAGCATTCCCTGCCAACAGCTGTGAGTCCATGTAATATCCCTGAACCAGCATTGTAGTTGTTGTTCTCATTGTTATTACACACACACACACACACACACACACACACACACACTGGAAGCTAGAGCACTTAACACACTTAATACAATTGTCAATTTACTATAAGCGGAGAGTGGAGAGTGGAGATCCAGGAAGTTACTTAGTTAGTATCCGAACCACATAATGTGGCTAATTTGAGTTGAGTCGCATTTCTCTAGCATCATTAACATTTGTTTGCTTTTGAGAAACGATTGTAAATAAAAGAGTAAACAAATAGTACTTACCTACGCAATTTAACAGACAGAGTACTTATTAGGCTTTCGTGACTTTTACTTTGTGAAGTATTTTATGGTGTTTATATAAAAATAATAATATGTATGTATGTATCTTATCGATATCTCAAGAATATTGTATGTTTAACATGTGATTCCAAAGTAGGTATTAACAAATAGCAAATATAAAATATTGCTCTAAGCATTCGACACTCGCCAACGACCATACTACGCTGAATACATCGGTTCTCGTCCGATCACCGAAATTAAGCAGCGTCGGGCGCGGTTAGTACTTAGATGGGGGACCGCTTGGGAACACCGCGTGTTGTTGGCATCAGTCCAAAACACTTTTTTGCTTGTTGAAGCAGAAATCATGTTATTTGTTTACCCTTTTTTGTTTTCTGTTTATAATATATGTGATTATAATTGTCTTTGATTTTAACTTGTATATTTAAAAATGTTTGACTAAAAGGTAGTTGGAGTTCAATTAATTTTTATTAATAGTGTTGAGTCCGAGTTGTAATTTCGTACTAACTTTATTACTTAAAATGCTAGCCTTATATAGCTAACAATGAATACTTAGTTTCTAAGCAGGAGACATATCTCTATAACCCATGCAAGGGTTGTTTAGTCTATTTTTACTTATTATGTACTCAAGTGGATGCAGCTTCCACTTGAGCACTTGGTACACGTTTGTATATTATTATCTTCACTTAAACTAGTGTTCATTCTTGAACATGTGCTATATATATATGGTGTTCATTTTTTAACAAATAGACAAAAGTCATTCAGGCTATTACAGTACAGATACTTATCAGTTACTTATCGAGTTATCAGGGACTCCAAAGAACTTCAGGAAATACATAAAAATCCGCCTTGATTTGTCATCAATAAATGTGAGGCAATACTTAGATACTTCTTAAAACTGCTTGCATCCAATGAGCAATTTTTGGGCGTTTCTTCTTTGGGGTGACCGTCGCACTAACGCTATGTCTTTATCTAACTGTAAAGACCTGCGCGTTATCGCTGTGCTTCTCCGCACTTTCTTTCCTCGCTTATTCTACAAAGTCATCGCTCGTAAGCGAAATTTTGATAACAATGAAAAAAAACCGAATGATGATGACGTGATGATTCGCCGTTTCGACTATAAGTTGTAGGCAAAATCAGTAAAAAACTCAGTCACGGCAAGTGTTCGAAGCTGACAACATGTCGACTGAATTAATTTTGTTGATCGCCACGCTGGCGATCGTATTTTATATCTGGCAGCGCCGCGCATATAGCTTCTGGCAGAGGTTGGGCATTAAGCAAATTACGCCATTGCCGATAATTGGAAATATGAGCGGTGTATTAACAGGTAAAGGTCCATTCTTCCAGCAGATTGAGCTTTTACATAACGCAAAAGGCTTTGAAAATGAACCCGTTGTCGGAATTTATGTGCTAAATCGCCCGGCTCTAATCATTAGGGATATCGATCTGATCAAAACTGTGCTGATCAAGAAATTTAACCATTTCGTTAATCGCGCAATGAAAACCGATCCTCATCGTGATGCACTGGGCTATAACAATGTCTTCTTTTTACGCGATAAGCCATGGAAGGATTTAAGGGCTAAGCTGTCTCCATACTTTACCACTGGCAAAATGAAACATACGTATCCACTGATGGTGGAGGTGAGTTTAACAGACATCATCCACTGCAATGGATTTCAATTTGAATGTATTAATTTATTGCACAGATTGGCAAAGACTTGGAAACGTATTTGGATAAATATCCCAAGGGTTCGAAGTTGAAAATCAAGGAAGTTTGCGGTCGTTTCACAACCGATCTAATATCGACTACAGCTTTCGGCGTGAAGTCCGGCGCGTTGAGCAATGCAAAAAATGAATTTTTCGAAAATAACACAGCTATTTTCCAATTGACCTTGCGACGAGTCTACGACTTTGGCGGTATGTTTGTTCTGCCGAATCTGGTTTCGTTGATGCGTGTCAAACTATTCCCCCAAAAAACCGGAGATTTCTTGCGTCGCATTATAACATATGTGTTGGATGAGCGCGAGAAGTCGGGTATACGTCGCAATGATCTAATTGACATATTGCTGGCGATAAAAGGTGAGACACCGCCGGATAAATTTGATTTAGATTTTCTTGTGGCACAGGGAGGCGCCTTCCAGACGGCAGGCTTTGAGACGAGTTCTTCGACTATGACAATGGCACTCTTTGAGCTAGTCAATCATCCGGAAATGCAGCAACGCTTGCACACAGAGATTCGCGAATATTTTGGGGAAAATGAGTCCATCGATTATGAGAGCATTCAGCAGATGCCCTACCTCACTCAAGTGGTGAACGAGACGCTGCGAAAGTATCCGATTGCGCCCTTTGTGGACCGTGAATGCGCCCAACCATCGAGCGGAGAGAAATTCACTCTGGCCCCATACCACGATTTTGAGTTGCCCAATGGTATACCCGTCTATATCTCCATCCTTGCCTTACATCGTGATCCCCAGGTTAGTTTTTAATATTTAATATGAGTACTCATCTAATATTTCATTCCATTACTGCAGTACTGGCCGGAACCGGACAAATTTGATCCGGAACGTTTTGCGCCCGAGAACCGAGATAATCTTAACATGGATGCTTATTTGCCGTTTGGCACTGGTCCACGCAACTGTATTGGGATGCGTTTGGGTCTTCTGCAGGCCAAATTGGGTCTGGTTCATCTACTCAGGAATCATCGGATGATCAAGGACGATAATACCAAGAGCTACATCACGTATGGCAGTACCAGTTTTGTGTTGCAGCCAAAGGATGAAATCTATTTGAAATTTGAACGGATTTAGATTGTGAAAGTAGAGAGATTTTTAGGGAATAACCACTGATAGAGAGAGTAAGTAAGTTAGAGAGATAGGGAGATCCCCAAATGGGGATCCAATAACGTTATCTAATGATTTAATTATACAGTAAGCTATTTCTTTGTTCCTAAGTCAAATTTGCCGGCTTGATGGTCATAAGTGTGCAAAAACTCATTCATCTCGCTGCAGGCATGGTTGTTTGGTGTTGTTAGTCTTCTTCTTATTCTTTTCTATCTCTCTCTCTCTCTCTCTGTGTCTTATCACTCTTTCTTTGAGATCTACTGTATCACAACAACCAAAACTTGCCTAAGTTACATCCTAACCTAAGCTATTTCTTTGTTCCTAAAGTCATACAAGAAATGTTTGTTGATAATAAAGATACGTACTGCAAGTAAATAATGCGCAGTAGAACATCATCAAGTTGAGGTTTATCGGTATGTGTATTAGCAACCAAGTAACTATATATATATATATTATGTTTATGCATAAGTATATGACAATAGTAATTCAATACAGATTCTTAAGGGAAGGGGGAAGAGTGTAATGTAAACTCGTGCGTGACATGGCAAGGATGCCCCGTGGACAATTATCCTTCAGACAAACTGTTTGCAACCTTGAAGCAAATGTGTCATAAATGTGGTTAGCTGCAAAAACACTTGCAGCAATTGTTGTTGCTTCTCTGCTGCTGCAAAAAAGTTGTTGACACATCAAAAGCATTCCCTGCCAACAGCTGTGAGTCCATGTAATATCCCTGAACCAGCATTGTAGTTGTTGTTCTCATTGTTATTACACACACACACACACACACACACACACACACACACTGGAAGCTAGAGCACTTAACACACTTAATACAATTGTCAATTTACTATAAGCGGAGAGTGGAGAGTGGAGATCCAGGAAGTTACTTAGTTAGTATCCGAACCACATAATGTGGCTAATTTGAGTTGAGTCGCATTTCTCTAGCATCATTAACATTTGTTTGCTTTTGAGAAACGATTGTAAATAAAAGAGTAAACAAATAGTACTTACCTACGCAATTTAACAGACAGAGTACTTATTAGGCTTTTGTGACTTTTACTTTGTGAAGTATTTTATGGTGTTCATATAAAAATAATAATAATCAGGTAAGGTTATGCTTTAAATGTTATGCTTTAAATGTTTCATCGGCCTTCTTATATAGGTGTTTGCTTCTTTCAGGAAAGTACAAATTCCTCAGAACCGAGGAATATATCAAAATATTGTATGTTTAACATGTGATTCCAAAGTAGGTATTAACAAATAGCAAAAATAAAATATTGCTCTAAGCATTCGACACTCGCCAACGACCATACTACGCTGAATACATCGGTTCTCGTCCGATCACCGAAATTAAGCAGCGTCGGGCGCGAAAGCTGGAAAGCAAAATAATGACATTGAGCTCGTCAACTATAGCTATTCCAACTTCGGCAAGCTGATCCATAATTTCGTTAAATGTGATCAAATAGCTAGCCATGCTTTGCCATGCTTAGCATTCGTATTCTACAAAGTCATCGCTCGTAAGCGAAATTTTGATAACAATGAAAAAAAACCGAGTGATGATGACTTGACGATTCGCCGTTTCGACTATAAGTTGTAGGCAAAATCAGTAAAAACTCAGTCACCGCAAGCGTTCGAAGCTGATAACATGTCGACTGAATTCATTTTGTTGATCGCCACGCTGGCGATCGTATTTTATATCTGGCAGCGCCGCGCATATAGCTTCTGGCAGAGGTTGGGCATTAAGCAAATTAAGCCATTGCCGATAATTGGAAATGTGAGCGGTGTATTAACCGGTAGAGTTTCATTCTTCCAGCAGCTTGAGCTTATACATAACGCAAAAGGCTTTGAGAATGAACCCGTTGTCGGAATTTATGTGCTACATCGTCCGGCTCTAATCATTAGGGATATCGATCTGATCAAAACTGTGCTGATCAAGAAATTTAACCACTTCGTTAATCGCGCAGTGAAAACCGATCCTCATCGTGATGCACTGGGCTATTACAATGTCTTCTTTTTACGCGATAAGCCATGGAAGGATTTGAGGAATAAGCTGTCGCCATTCTTTACCACTGGCAAAATGAAACATACGTATCCACTGATGGTGGAGGTGAGTTTAACAGACATCATCCACTGCAAGGGATTTCAATTTGAATGTATTAATTTATTGCACAGATTGGCAAAGACTTGGAAACGTATTTGGATAAATATCCCAAGGGTTCGAAGTTGAAAATCAAGGAAGTTTGCGCTCGTTTCACAACCGATCTAATATCGACTACAGCTTTCGGCGTGAAGGCCGGCGCGTTGAGCAATGCAAAAAATGAATTTTTCGAAAATATAACAGCGATTGTCCAATTGACCTTGCGACGAGCCTACGACTTTGGCGTTATCTTTTTGCTGCCGAATCTGGTTTCGTTGATGCGTGCCAAATTCATCCCAAAAAAAACCGCAGATTTCTTGCGTCGTATTATAACATATGTGTTGGATGAGCGCGAGAAGTCGGGTATACGTCGCAATGATCTAATTGACATATTGCTCGCAATGAAACGTGAGACACCGCCGGATAAATTTGATTTAGATTTTCTTGTGGCCCAGGCAGCCATCTTCCAGACGGCTGGCTATGAGACGAGTTCTTCGACTATGGCAATGGCACTCTTTGAGTTAGTCAATCATCCGGAAATGCAGCAACGCTTGCACACAGAGATTCGCGAATATTTTGGGGAAAATGAGTCCATCGATTATGAGAGCATTCAGCAGATGCCCTACCTCAATCAAGTGGTGAACGAGACACTGCGAAAGTATCCGATTGTGCCGCATGTGGAGCGTGAATGCACCCAACCATCGAGCGGAGAGAAATTCACTCTGGCCCCATACCACGATTTTGAGTTGCCCAATGATACACCCGTCTATATCTCCATCCTTGCCATACATCGTGATCCCCAGGTTAGCTATTAGTATTTAATATGTTTACCCATCTAATATTTCTTTCCATTACTGCAGTACTGGCCGGAACCGGACAAATTTGATCCGGAACGTTTTGCGCCCGAGAACCGAGATAATCTTAACATGGATGCTTACTTGCCGTTTGGCACTGGTCCACGCAACTGTATTGGCATGCGTTTGGGTCTTCTAGAGGCCAAATTGGGTCTGGTTCATCTACTCAGGAATCATCGGATGATCAAGGACGATAATACCAAGAGCTACATCACGTTTAGCAGTCGCAGTGCTGTGATACAGCCCAAGGATGAAATCTGTTTGAAATTTGAACGGATTTAGATTGTGAAAGGAGAGAGATTTTTAGGGAATAACCACTGATAGAGAGAGTAATTAAGTTAGAGAGATATAGAGATCCCCAAATTGGGATCCAATAACGTTATCTAATGATTTAATTATACAGTAAGCTATTTCTTTGTTCCTAAGTCAAATTTGCCGGCTTGAGGGTCATAAGCGTTGGGTGTGCAAAAACTCATTCATCTCGCTGCAGGCATGGTTGTTTGGTGTTGTTTGCCAATTTAGTCTTCTTCTTATTCTTCTATATCTCTCTCTCTCTCTGTCTTATCACTCTTTCTTTGAGATCTGCTGTATCACAACAACCAAAACTTGGCTAAGTTACAACCTAACCTAAGCTATTTCTTTGTTTCTAAAGTCATACAAGAAATGTTTGTTGATAATAAAGATCGGTTTGTGTATTAGCAACAAAGTAACTAAATATGCAAATGACTAGCAATCAATTAATTATATTATATTTATGCATAAGTATCTGACAATAGTAATTCAATACAGATTCGTAATCTATCTATCAGACTGTCGCGTTCACAATTTATACTATGCGCAAGCGGCAAGCTTTGGATACAGATTACTTAATCAATCAAACGAGTTCAGAGAATTAAGCCATAGTTTACTAGAGTTGCATTTGTGTTGTCGACATAGGTAAAAAGGTTTATAATTGGCAGGATTTCTGTATCATTCTGCTGCGGGGCTAGAGGGTCTTGAGTAGTCGACACATCAGCCCATGCCAGCACCGTGCAGCAGAGCAAACCGAGTAGACCGAAACCAAGAGACTTCATTTTGTCAAGATCCCTACGAGTTGTCTGCCCTTTTATACAATTTACCTATGTAAAAACTAATTGTGCAATGCATTCATCATTGTCATTGACAACCCAAACACTTACTATTAATTGCCTCAGTCGTCAAGTAATTACATCTACACAGCCAGACGAAGGGGTATTTAAATTTTAAGACCAAATAAGAAATACTTTCAATTGTCGGAGCTATCATTTAGCGAAAGGACATTCAAATCACTCAGACAGTTGGCGAGTTATCAGGGACTCCAAAGCACTTCAGGAAATACACAAAAATCCGCCTTGATTTGTCATCAATAAATGTGAGGAAATACTTAGAGCCGCCAAGAGACTTCGTTTCGAAAGGGCCACACACATCAGTGTGCACTAGTTCCAGAAGTTCCTGCGCTCGGCTTTCTGTTGATCCTGGAAATGGCTGCACGTGAACCTTGTTCAGCATGCACGTCCTGCACGATACCCGTTGCAAAACGTCAACATTTTCCATTCCTCGCACCAGCGCCTTGTTTGCCATTTCACGCAAACTATCATAATTCAGGTGACCATATCTGTTATGCCACAACTCGCCGTCTGATTTAACAGCTGCATAACATCTGTTACGATGACTTTCAAACGTATACAGATTCCCTACTCTGTTGGCCTTGAGTATACATTTGCCGCCTTCAAACACTCGTGCACTCTTTGCATCAAAATTTACAATGCACTTCTTTGCTACGGCTTGTCCCACGGACATGAAATTGCCTGTCAGCTTTGGCACGTACAATACGTTGTCTAGCACCAGTGTACACAAATCCGTTTTCAATTCAACTTCGCCTTTGCCTTCTGCTTGCAAGAAGCCGGCGTCCGCCAAACCGATCGTTTCGGTATGCGTCTCAAAAGTTGAAAACATTTGTTTATTACAACACATATGACTTGTTGCGCCACTGTCCAAGCACCAGTCGAATTTCTTGAAACTGCTTGCATGCAATGCGTTCAGTTTGCTTCGATTCTGCTGTCCGCTTTTTATTTCATCATTTTTGGCAATTACTTTGCGACAATTCGCCTTAAAATGCCCTATTTCGCCACATTCATAACAAGCAATATTTGTGCGTTTCTTCTTTGTGGTGACCTTCGCACTGACGCTATGCCTTTGTCTAACTGTAAAGACATGCGCGTTATCGCTCTGCTTCTCTGCTCTGTCTTTCCTCTCGCCTTCTTCCTTCAACTTTATACACAGAAATTCATACCTTGGAAGACTGTCGCGCGTCTCGATGGCGACAACAAAATTCTCATAATTGTCTGGAAGGCTGGAAAGCAAAGTAATGACTTTGACTTCGTCAGCTAGTGCTATTCCAACTCCGGCAAGCTGATCCACAGTTTCGTTAAATGTGATCAAATGGCTAGCCATGCTTTGCCCCTCCGCCATGCGTGAATTGACCAGCTTCTTATATAGCGAGACTTTACGCACCGGCCCGCTTGGCTGATGGACTTCGCGCAACTTAATCCATGCCTCTTGCGACGTTGTGCAATTCTTGACGTATCCCAACTGCGATGTCTTAACACTTAGCGTGATCGTTGTTAATGCCTTACGATCCAGCGCTTTCCAGTTAATATTATCGCCAACATCAGACTCCAGTAAATCCCCCGACGCAACTTCCCATAGATCTGCATGCACCAACACGCTTCGCATCAGTATGCTCCAAGAATCATAATTCTTTTCGTCAAGCTTGTCAATTTGGTACAACGCACTCATTTTTCTATTTCTGCGACGCAATTTACATTTACACACACGTATCTGCCGATTTGTTCTTTTAACACATCCGAGTTCGTAACTACGGATATCGAGTCAATAAACTTTCACCGATCTTATCAGGCCACGTATCCTGGGCCCATAACCTGTTGGAGCGAGATTTCCCCGCGTCAGGGAATGCCTTAATAAGAAAAGTAAAAACCAAAGTACCACCGTCGTTGTGTACTCATGGAAAGTTTATTCGAGACTAAATCAGTTGCTTAACATAATTCTGTTGCTTAACATAATTGGTACGCTTTAATGAGGGACTTAACATATTTAATGTAAATTAACATAATTTTCATAACATAATTTTCTGGTAAATGTTGTTAAGTTGACCGTGCTTAGCGTTCTTATCTACAATGTCGTCGCGCGAAATTTTGATAACAAAGAAAAAAATCCGAGTGATGATGACTTGACGATTCGCCGTTTCGACTATAAGTTGTAGGCAAAATCAGTAAAAAACTCAGTCACGGCAAGTGTTCGAAGCTGACAACATGTCGACTGAATTAATTTTGTTGATCGCCACGCTGGCGATCGTATTTTATATCTGGCAGCGCCATGTATATAGCTTCTGGCAGAGGTTGGGCATTAAGCAAATTACGCCATTGCCGATAATTGGAAATGTGAGCGGTATATTAACCGGTAGAGTTCCATTCTTCCAGCAGCTTGAGCTTATACATAACGCAAAAGGCTTTGAGAATGAACCCGTTGTCGGAATTTATGTGCTACATCGTCCGGCTCTAATCATTAGGGATATCGATCTGATCAAAACTGTGCTGATCAAGAAATTTAACCACTTCGTTAATCGCGCAGTGAAAATCGATCCTCATCGTGATGCACTGGGCTATTACAATGCCTTCTTTTTTCGCGATAAGCCATGGAAGGATTTGAGGAATAAGCTGTCGCCATTCTTTACCACTGGCAAAATGAAGCAAATGTATCCACTGATGGTGGAGGTGAGTTTAACAGACATCATCCACTGCAAGGGATTTCAATTTGAATGTATTAATTTATTGCACAGATTGGCAAAGACTTGGAAACGTATTTGGATAAATATCCCAAGGGTTCAAAGTTGAAAATCAAGGAAGTTTGCGCTCGTTTCACAACCGATCTAATATCGACTACAGCTTTCGGCGTGAAGGCCGGCGCGTTGAGCAATGAAAAAAATGAATTTTACGAAACTATGTTAGCGATTTTCGAATTGACCTTGCGACGAGCCTACGACTTTGGCGTTATCTTTTTGCTGCCGAATCTGGTTTCGTTGATGCGTGCCAAATTCATCCCCAAAAAATCCGCAGATTTCTTGCGTCGCATTATGATATATGTGTTGGATGAGCGCGAGAAGTCGGGTATATGTCGCAATGATCTAATTGACATATTACTCGCAATGAAACGTGAGACACCGCCGGATAAATTTAATTTAGATTTTCTTGCGGCACAGGGAGGCCTCTTCCAGACGGCTGGCTATGAGACGAGTTCTTCGACTATGACAATGGCACTCTTTGAGCTAGTCAATCATCCGGAAATGCAGCAACGCTTGCACACAGAGATTCGCGAATATTTTGGGGAAAATGAGTCCATTGATTATGAGAGCATTCAGCAGATGCCCTACCTCACTCAAGTGGTGAACGAGACACTGCGAAAGTATCCGGTTGCGCCGCATGTGGAGCGTGAGAGCGCCCAACCATCGAGCGGAGAGAAATTCACTCTGGCCCCATACCACGATTTTGAGTTGCCCAATGGTATACCCGTCTATATCTCCAACGTTGCCTTACATAATGATCCCCAGGTTAGTTTTTAGTATTTAATATGTTTACCCATCTAATATTTCATTCCATTACTGCAGTACTGGCCGGAACCGGACAAATTTGATCCGGAACGTTTTGCGCCCGAGAACCGAGATAATCTTAACATGGATGCATATTTGCCGTTTGGCACTGGTCCACGCAACTGTATTGGGATGCGTTTGGGTCTTCTGCAGGTCAAATTGGGTCTGGCTCATCTACTCAGGAATCATCGGATGATCAAGGACGATAATACCAAGAGCTACGTCACGTTTAGCAGTGGCAGTGCTGTGATACAGCCCAAGGATGAAATCTATTTGAAATTTGAACGGATTTAGATTGTGAAAGGAGAGAGATTTTTAGGGAATAACCACTGATAGAGAGAGAAAGTAAGTTAGAGAGATAGCGAGATCCCCAAATTGGGATCCAAAACCGTTATCTAATGATTTAATTATACAGTAAGCTATTTCTTTGTTCCTAAAGTCAAATTTGCCGGCTCGATGGTCATAAGCGTTGAGTGTGCAAAAACTCATTCATCTCGCTGCAGGCATGGTTATTTGGTGTTGTTTGCCAGTTTAGTCTTCTTCTTATTCTTCTTTATCTCTCTCTCTCTCTCTCTGTGTCTTATCACTCTTTCTTTGAGATCTACTGTATCACAACTAAGCTATTTCTCTGTTTCTAAAGTCATACAAGAAATGTTTGTTGATAATAAAGATACGTACTGCAAGTAAATAATGCGCAGTAGAACATCATCAAGCTGAGGTGTATCGGGATGTGTATTAGCAACCAAGTCACAAGTTTTAGCAACCAAGTGACATGGCAAGGATGCCCCGTGGACAATTATCCTTCAGACAAGCTGTTTGCAACCTTGAAGCAAATGTGTCATAAATGTGGTTAGATGCAAAAACACTTGCAGCAATTGTTGTTGCTTCTCTGCTGCTGCAAAAAAGTTGTTGACACATCAAAAGCATTCCCTGCCAACAGCTGTGAGTCCATGTAATATCCCTGTACCAGCATTGTAGTTGTTCTTCTCATTGTTATTACACACACACACTGAAAGCTGGAGCACTTAACACACTTAATACAATTGTCAATCTACTATAAGCGGAGAGTGGAGAGTGGAGAGCCAGGAAGTTACTTAGTTAGTATCCGAACCACATAATGTGGCTAATTTGAGTTGAGTCGCATTTCTCTAGCATCATTAACATTTGTTTGCTTTTGAGAAACGATTGTAAATAAAAGAGTAAACAAATAGTACTTACCTACGCAATTTAACAGACAGAGTACTTATTAGGCTTTTGTGACTTTTACTTTGTGAAGTATTTTATGGTGTTCATATAAAAATAATAATAATCAGGTAAGGTTATGCTTTAAATGTTATGCTTTAAATGTTTCATCGGCCTTCTTATATAGGTGTTTGCTTCTTTCAGGAAAGTACAAATTCCTCAGAACCGAGGAATATATCAAAATATTGTATGTTTAACATGTGATTCCAAAGTAGGTATTAACAAATAGCAAAAATAAAATATTGCTCTAAGCATTCGACACTCGCCAACGACCATACTACGCTGAATACATCGGTTCTCGTCCGATCACCGAAATTAAGCAGCGTCGGGCGCGAAAGCTGGAAAGCAAAATAATGACATTGAGCTCGTCAACTATAGCTATTCCAACTTCGGCAAGCTGATCCACAATTTCGTTAAATGTGATCAAATAGCTAGCCATGCTTTGCCATGCTTAGCATTCGTATTCTACAAAGTCATCGCGCGTAAGCGAAATTTTGATAACAATGAAAAAAAACCGAGTGATGATGACTTGACGATTCGCCGTATCGACTATAAGTTGAAGACAAAATCAGTAAAAAACTCAGTCCCGGCATGCGTTCGAAGTTGACAACATGTCGACTGAATTCATTTTGTTGATCGCCACGCTGGCGATCGTATTTTATATCTGGCAGCGCCACGCATATAGCTTCTGGCAGAGGTTGGGCATTAAGCAAATTACGCCATTGCCGATAATTGGAAATGTGAGCGGTGTATTAACCGGTAGAGTTCCATTCTTCCAGCAGCTTGAGCTTATACATAACGCAAAAGGCTTTGAGAATGAACCCGTTGTCGGAATTTATGTGCTACATCGTCCGGCTCTAATCATTAGGGATATCGATCTGATCAAAACTGTGCTGATCAAGAAATTTAACCATTTCGCTAATCGCGCAATGAAAACCGATCCTCATCGTGATGCACTGGGCTATTACAATGCCTTCTTTTTACGCGATAAGCCATGGAAGGATTTGAGGAATAAGCTGTCGCCATTCTTTACCACTGGCAAAATGAAGCAAATGTATCCACTGATGGTGGAGGTGAGTTTAACAGACATCATCCACTGCAAGGGATTTCAATTTGAATGTATTAATTTATTGCACAGATTGGCAAAGACTTGGAAACGTATTTGGATAAATATCCCAAGGGTTCGAAGTTGAAAATCAAGGAAGTTTGCGGTCGTTTCACAACCGATCTAATATCGACTACAGCTTTCGGCCTGAAGGCCGGCGCGTTGAGCAATGCAAAAAATGAATTTTACGAAAATTTGCACAGCGACTTTCCAATTGAACTTGCGACGAGCCTACGACTTTGGCGTTATGTTTATTCTGCCGAATCTGGTATCGTTGATGCGTGCCAAATTCTTCCCCAAAAAAACCGCAGATTTCTTGCGTCGTATTATAACATATGCGTTGGATGAGCGCGAGAAGTCGGGTATACGTCGCAATGATCTAATTGACATATTGCTAGCTATAAAACGTGAGACACCGCCGGATAAATTTGATTTAGATTTTCTTGTGGCACAGGGAGGCGTCTTCCAGACGGCTGGCTATGAGACGAGTGCTTCGACCATGACAATGGCACTCTTTGAGTTAGTCAATCATCCGGAAATACAGCAACGCTTGCACACAGAGATTCGCGAATATTTTGGGGAAAATGAGTCCATCGATTATGAGAGCATTCAGCAGATGCCCTACCTCAATCAAGTGGTGAACGAGACACTGCGAAAGTATCCGATTTTGCCGCATCTGGACCGTGAATGCGCCCAACCATCTAGCGGAGAGAAATTACTCTGGCCCCATACCACGATTTTGAGTTGCCCAATGGTACACCCGTCTATATCTCAATCCTTGCCTTACATCGTGATCCCCAGGTTGGCTTTTAGTATATAATATGTTTACCCATCTAATATTTCATTCCATTACTGCAGTACTGGCCGGAACCGGACAAATTTGATCCGGAACGTTTTGCGCCCGAGAACCGAGATAATCTTAACATGGATGCTTATTTTCCGTTTGGCACTGGTCCACGCAACTGTGTTGGGATGCGTTTGGGTCTTCTGCAGGCCAAATTGGGTCTGGTTCATCTACTCAGGAATCATCGGATGATCAAGGACGATAATACCAAGAGCTACATCACGTATGCCAGTGGCAGTTTTGTGTTGCAGCCAAAGGATGAAATCTTTTTGCAAGTTCAACGGATTTAGATTGTGAAAGGAGAGAGATTTTTAGGGAATAACCACTGATAGAGAGAGTAATTAAGTTAGAGAGATATAGAGATCCCCAAATGGGGATCCAATAACGTTATCCAATGATTTAATTATACAGTAAGCTATTTCTTTGTTCCTAAAGTCAAATTTGCCGGCTTGATGGTCATAAGCGTTGAGTGTGCAAAAACTCATTCATCTCGCTGCAGGCATGGTTATTTGGTGTTGTTTGCCAGTTTAGTCTTCTTCTTATTCTTCTTATCTCTCTCTCTCTCTCTCTCTCTGTGTCTTATCACTCTTTCTTTGAGATCTACTGTATCACAACAACCAAAATTTGCCTAAGTTACAACCTAACCTAAGCTATTTCTCTGTTTCTAAAGTCATACAAGAAATGTTTGTTGATAATAAAGATACGTACTGCAAGTAAATAATGCGCAGTAGAACATCATCAAGCTGAGGTGTATCGGGATGTGTATTAGCAACCAAGTCACAAGTTTTAGCAACCAAGTGACATGGCAAGGATGCCCCGTGGACAATTATCCTTCAGACAAGCTGTTTGCAACCTTGAAGCAAATGTGTCATAAATGTGGTTAGATGCAAAAACACTTGCAGCAATTGTTGTTGCTTCTCTGCTGCTGCAAAAAAGTTGTTGACACATCAAAAGCATTCCCTGCCAACAGCTGTGAGTCCATGTAATATCCCTGTACCAGCATTGTAGTTGTTGTTCTCATTGTTATTACACACACACACACACACACACACACGCTGAAAGCAGGAGCACTTAACACACTTAATACAATTGTCAATCTACTATAAGCGGAGAGTGGAGAGTGGAGAGCCAGGAAGTTACTTAGTTAGTATCCGAACCACATAATGTGGCTAATTTGAGTTGAGTCGCATTTCTCTAGCATCATTAACATTTGTTTGCTTTTGAGAAACGATTGTAAATAAAAGAGTAAACAAATAGTACTTACCTACGCAATTTAACAGACAGAGTACTTATTAGGCTTTTGTGACTTTTACTTTGTGAAGTATTTTATGGTGTTCATATAAAAATAATAATAATCAGGTAAGGTTATGCTTTAAATGTTATGCTTTAAATGTTTCATCGGCCTTCTTATATAGGTGTTTGCTTCTTTCAGGAAAGTACAAATTCCTCAGAACCGTTGAATGATACGTTCTCAATAATCTGTGGGTACGAAAGATATCTCAAGAATATTGTATGTTTAACATGTGATTCCAAAGTAGGTATTAACAAATAGCAAATATAAAATATTGCTCTAAGCATTCGACACTCGCCAACGACCATACTACGCTGAATACATCGGTTCTCGTCCGATCACCGAAATTAAGCAGCGTCGGGCGCGGTTAGTACTTAGATGGGGGACCGCTTGGGAACACCGCGTGTTGTTGGCATCAGTCCAAAACACTTTTTTGCTTGTTGAAGCAGAAATCATGTTATTTGTTTACCCTTTTTTGTTTTTTGTTTATAATATATGTGATTATAATTGTCTTTGATTTTAACTTGTATATTTAAAAATGTTTGACTAAACGGTAGTTAGAGTTCAATTAATTTTTATTAATAGACAAAAGACATTCAGGCTATTACAGTATAGATACTTATTACTCCTATCTAAGATAGTCAAAGTTCTGTAATTTAATTCAAACAACTTAAGCCAAATTAATTGGAAATTGGGTTTCGAGATGTGTCTATTCTGACAATAATTGGATACTTTTTTATTTCAAATTATCAGCTGTAAATTTTCAATGACTGAATATGAAACTTATGCAAATTGGGTGGGTATTATATACCTTAAGTTATATATTTAATTTTAATTTCAGTTCTGTTTAGATATTATGAAAAGAAAACAAATTAGTCAGCTTTCATAGTATCTAAACAGAACTGAAATTAAAATTAAATATATAATTTAAGGTATTCTCTAAATCAAGGACTCTGTAAGACGTTTCCTTACACATTAAGTTTAAGATTGTTTCCCTTTCAAAATATTGCCTTGTGCATTTTCCAACCGAATTGCGTTCTTTCTTACGTAACAACATCAAAATCAACGTGGAAAAATGCGGAATGACATAAAATTAAATGATATACTGCATTTAAGCCAATTTACAGTTGACTTGTTCTTAGGGAGGTAGTGGGGTGCATGGAAGAGGGTTGTGGGTGGGGATTGCAAGTGCGGCAACAATTCGCAATGACTTTGCACTGACCTTGTGCGTGAAAAGGGCCCCAACGAAAGCAAAAACCAAATACGAAATACATTTACCGATTCAACTTATTCTCTCCCCATGTGCTATTGAAAAGTACGCGTAAGTCGCACGCGATATTTATACCCTACACTCGTTGATATGCGTGAACAGGGTATATTCGAGATGGCCATGTGTATAGACTAAATTAGTGTGTCACATGTCGTGTCAGTGCATAGATCAGTAGAGCATACAGTTTGTGTGTGTGGAGGAGCTAGATTAATCGTTCCTAAATTTTACAATTATCAGCATTTCTATACAAGTATCTCATAAATTGAGCCTCCGTTTGCCACGAGGAGTTGAATGCTTTCATTAATTTAGTATTTGAAATGCGTTTGAGCCCAAGAACTGCTTAGGGTATCTTCTAGTCAATATTTGTCTCCTATCTGCTTAGTATCAAAGTTTTGTTACCTTCACTTCGCATTACGAACGTATTCATTTTTATTGAATTGCATTGGCAAAAATGCCATCGAACAACAAAATCCACTCAACGACAGACATTTCAAGTTTTCAATATTTGGGGTCTTTTCTTATGCACCTGCGCAGCATGGAAAAATACATATAAAATAATCGACACTGAAACTACGCATAACTGGTGCGCTGGCTGGCCATTAGTTTTAATTAGCCCCACTGTGCAGTGAATTTCATTCCGCTAGATTAACCATCGTAAAAGCCAAACTGCGACTGAGACTCAGATAAAGCTCTGCCTTGGGCGAAAATTGCATGCAAATTGACATTAAATTAATAAACACGCAAATTGCATCGTTTTTTCGTGGGCAGCAACGGGGATTTCTGCGATGGGGATTGGGGGGATCCTTAGCATTGCTCTAATTAGCTGGAAACTTTACCCCAGAACCTTGTGTTGCCACATCAAGCATTCGTTAATTAAAGAGAGAGCACCCTCGCTAATGTCTTCTACTTTGACGGGACATTGACTAAAGCAAATTAAGAACAGCAAATCTATCATCGCCATCGCCGAACATTTAACACTCTTCCATGTTCATAGTTTTGCCATTGCCATGTCAAAATAGGCATTATAAATGCATTTAAATCTGGAAACTGGAAAATCTGAGTCGTTATTCAAGTAAAAAAATCATATCAATCAATCAATGATGAATCAAAATTATTTACTGTGCCTAAAACTAATTTTCAAAAAGAAATGTATATTTGTAAATGTTTTGACCACTAGATCAATATTGCACTTAAATCTGGAAACACGATTTTGGTTGAAATTCTATCCAAAAAAATTACATTTGGGACAATTCCACATTTACATATGCGCTCAATTTGCCACAGCTCAACCGATGGTTTTTTGGTCATATTCAAATTCTACAAGAGTATACAAAGTAGAAACATAAAAGCGCTATAAAATCCTAATGAAACATTAGATTTTGTTGCAGTGATTTGACAAAGAAACTTTTTAGTCAAGGGGTGAGGGTACAGGAAGGGTCACTGGTTATGTAAGCAAAACTAACAGAAAGTAGAACATTTAAAAGTCATTTATAAAGTATTCATATCTTCCTTGTTAAACATTTTGTTTAATATATTACCGGAGTAAATGCACCAATTACATTTTTGAATGCAAAGATTTAAGTTTAATATATTTTTCATCCTGTTAACACATCCGAGTTCGTAACTTCGGATATCGAGTCAATAAACTTTGACCAATCTTGTCAGGCCACATATTCTGGGCCCATAACCTGTTGGACCGAAGTTTCCCCGCGTCAGGGAATGCCTGGATATGATAATAAAACCCAAGGACCACCGTCGTTGTGTACTCATGAAAAGTTTATTCGGGACTAAATTCAGTTGCTTAACATAATTCTGTTGCTTAACATAATTGGTACGCTTTAATGAGCGACTTAACATATTTAATGTAAATTAACATAATTTTCATAACATAATTTTATGGTAAATGTTGTTAAGTTGACCGTGCTGAGCGTTCTTATCTACAATGTCGTCGCGCGAAATTTTGATAACAAAGAAAAAAATCCGAGTGATGATGACGTGATGATTCGCCGTTTCGACTATAAGTTGAAGACAAAATCAGTGAAAAACTCAGTCCCGGCATGCGTTCGAAGTTGACAACATGTCGAATGAATTAATTTTGTTGATCGCCACGCTGGCGATCGTATTTTATATTTGGCAGCGTCGCGTACATAGCTTCTGGCAGAGGTTGGGCGTTAAGCAAATTACGCCATTGCCGATAATTGGAAATGTGAGCGGTGTATTAACCGGTAGAGTTCCATTCTTCCAGCAGCTTGAGCTTTTACATAACGCAAATGGCTTTGAGAATGAACCCGTTGTCGGAATTTATGTGCTACATCGTCCGGCTCTAATCATTAGGGATATCGATCTGATCAAAACTGTGCTGATCAAGAAATTTAACCATTTCGCTAATCGCGCACAGAAAACCGATCCTCATCGTGATGCACTGGGCTATTACAATGCCTTCTTTATACGCGATAAGCCATGGAAGGATTTGAGGAATAAGCTGTCGCCATTCTTTACCACTGGCAAAATGAAGCAAATGTATCCACTGATGGCGGAGGTGAGTTTAACAGACATCATCCACTGCAATGGATTTCAATTTGAATGTATTAATTTATTGCACAGATTGGCAAAGACTTGGAAACGTATTTGGATAAATATCCCAAGGGTTCGAAGTTGAAAATCAAGGAAGTTTGCGGTCGTTTCACAACCGATCTAATATCGACTACAGCTTTCGG